>CM069861.1:7676941-7904403 GCA_036172795.1 Pelodytes ibericus | reverse complement strand
GCTTTCCTGTCTTTTGCATGCACAGTTTCCCTTTCAAAGCCACACCCCTGGTCTCCCATGATAGTAAGGTATTGCTGTTACCATAGCAACAGTCCTGCAATCTCGCCAAACCCCTCCTTATTGGAATGTCAGTGAATTAAGAAGCCCCGGAGAAATTATTTTCAATATAAAACTACAGGAGAACTGGAAATAGTTTTAGAGCAAAAATAAGTGAACATTAAACATATATACAAGATACAGAGAATACGCCAAGTGTAACTACCCCTTTAACAGCTCATACCCTGCAATGTTAAAGGGTCAGTCTACAGAGTGCAGTGGACACAATATAGACCACACCACTGTTTAATTAAGAGGAAATTGCAGGGAATTGAGAAGGGATTCTCAAAGTTAAGGCCAAAGTAGCACCGTGTAGACTTTTTCATCCCTTGGCTACTTTGGCCTGAAGTTTAAAGGGACAGTAACACATTTGACAATGTTATAAAGTGTTTTATTTTATCTTTGGGAATGATTGCAGGTACCCTCCTCCCAAGCACCACTCACCATTTACCTGTGCCCCGTGCTATCCTAGTGATTTGGTTTAAAAACACAGCATTTTGTAATGCATAAAACAGCAGATTTTTATTTGTGTTCAGGGGTGGAACGAATCTTCCCAATGGGAGCTGGTCTCAGATCACTTGCCACATTGTAAATAACTCTGTTTGGAATAGACAACTCGCTGGATAGGAGAACGTTATGGGTCCGCTATTAATTAACGGGTAAGATTTCTAAATTTGCAAACCAGGAAAGGAAGAAATTCTATTGTTACTACCATGGCCCAAAACTCAACCCTACTTCTTTCTTACCCATCCCAGGCTGGATAAGGGTTAAACAAGGAGGCCACTGGGGGGGTAATAGCTTGACACACACACAAAAACCCATTTTTTAAATTAATTTCCAGAGCACAAATCTTCAAAATTTTTCTTAAACCAACATTTGTAAAAAAAATATATTTAAAAGAAGTGGGAGGGTTTTTTTTTTTTTTTTAATGCAGACTGGCCACATTGGGCAGACTAGATGGGCTGAATGGTTCTTATCTGCGGAGAAAGATTCAATATAGCTTATTTCTAAAATCATCTAAAAAAAGCAAAATTCCTTCTTGACTCCAAGGGATTCAGTCTCACCCTGAATCAACACTACCACAGCTATTTTTAATTGTTCTCGCCCTATTTCTGAGCTGAAAATGCATCTGATCGCCGTTTCTCAGTAGTCCATTGCTTTCATTAATTTTGTACCCTGTCTCTGAGCCTATTTAGCTACATTAAGTCCTGTTTGTTATCTGGTTCCAAAATGGCACTGCGGGCATATAGGGTCTACCCCTCATATAATTTATCTCTCATTTTCTGTGCGCTGAATGCGGTCTAGATTCTGATTGGCTAAACATTGATTTTATATCTTGTAAAATGTACACATCAAAAAATCTTCTTGTTGGGTTTTTTTTTTTTTTTGGAGCGAGTGGATGTCGAAATGATGACATTGAAGGTAACCTCTTCAATTTATATGCATAACTCCCCCCCCCCCTTAACTTACTCTACTATGCCATATATTGATATTAAAAAGAAAATATATATCCTGGAAGGGGGTTTTCATATACTCTCTGTTTTTTTAATGTTCTGGAGATGTTACTAATAACTGGTCTAATGCTAAACTTAGAATCAGAATTGCAGCAAATGCATAATTAAGAGAAACATGGCTTTAAGTGTGTCTGTGGTGGGGTTGCCACCTGGCCGGATATTTTACCGGCAGGCCGGTAAAAAATTGGCATCAGGCCAGTGTTAAGTCTATGGAGACAGTACTGAGGCCGGTATTTTTCTGAAGAAAAGGTGGCAACCCTAGTCTGTGGTGTCTCCGGTCTATGACATCACCTGTGACCCGATATGCAAATCGCATACAGAGGTTTAAAGCCCGTTATTCTCTATATTTTAGCAGCTGCTTGCAAGTTTAGTTTAGATTTTTTTTTTTCTTTTTTACCAATTATTCTCTTTATCCACAGACTAAATACAAAAAAAAAAAAAAACATGTGTAGGAGTTGAAGAGGAGAATAGATGCTACAGATGGCTTCTAGGCCCACTTAGATATCTTATTTATTAGCACGATGGTTATATCTGGGATGGATAGCGCCATCGCTCACCATTTCCTCCCACAGCATTGTGGTGCGCCTGTGCTCACCATTTCCTCCCACAGCATTGTGGTGCGCCTGTGGGCGGGGCTGGAGATGGGGAGTACACGCATGCAGACATCGGAGAATAAAAATAGGGATCACCGTCTTGCAGTCCCAAAAGGGGGAGCAAATCTAACTGTGGGTTCTTAGGTCAAAGGCATCTAATTCATGGTCAGTGGGGGGCAGGTGAACCTGGGTCTGGTCCATGATTCATGATGAAGATAAGGCTTGTATTGAGCCGGGATGATAAATGACTAACACAGCTCAGATTCCACATCAAATCATCAGAAGCTGCTATTCCGTTCGCTGGATCCATTGGAAAACATGATATTATCGGATATCGATGCTGGCAGTAATAGGAAGGGCAGAGAGATGATCGTTCACATGCTGGAAGTTATTTCTCTTTAATGAGAATAAAAACAGTCAGTGTGATATCAGTTTTCCTGAGCAGAAACACAGGAGAAGTAGTTTAATCTATTAAAAGGACATCCCCATGGATCTACTTTGATGCATCTGTTGGTATTAAACCTGTACATAATTCAGTTATTTTGCATATACATGCGTGCAGGGAAATCCTTTGGAATGTATTTCAATGCGTCTTGTTATAACCAAACTGAGTCCAACTGCGCTGAACATGTAAAGCACGCCGAAATGGGTAACAGCCTCGCTGTCTCTTGGGTTTTATTTTTGACAGCAGTAACTTTAGGTCAGTAGTGTGATATGACTTGTGACAGCACTGACATCCTGCACAAGTGTCCATATAACTCTCCCTATAACTCCTCCTATTACTCCATATAAGTCCTCCCTATAACTCCTCCTATTACTCCATATAACCCTCCCTATAACTCCTCCTATTACTCCATATAACCCTCCATATAACCCTCCATATAACTCCCCCTATTACTCTATATAACCCTCCATATAGCTCCTCCTATTACTCCATATAACCCTCCATATAACTCCTCCTATTACTCCATATAACCCTACATATAACCCTCCATATAACTCCTCCTACTACTCCATATAACCCTCCATATAACTCCTCCTACTACTCCATATACCCTCCCTATAACTCCTCCTACTACTCCATATAACCCTCCCTATAACTCCTCCTACTACTCCATATAACCCTCCATATAACTCCTCCTACTACTCCATATAACCCTCCATATAACTCCTCCTACTACTCCATATAACCCTCCATATAACTCCTCCTACTACTCCATATAACCCTCCCTATAACTCCTCCTATTACTCCCTATAACTCCTCCTATTACTCCATATAACCCTCTCTATAACTCCTCCTATTACTCCATATAACCCTCCCTATAACTCCTCCTATTACTCCATATAACTCCTCCTATTACATCACATAACTCTCCCTATAACTCCTCCTATTACTCCATATAACTCTCCCTATACCTCCTCCTATTACTCCATATAACTCCTCCTATTACTCCATATAACCCTCCCTATAACTCCTCCCATTGCTCATTACAATCTTTTTGCATTGTTAGATTGGACCCTGTGTCTTTTCTGTATAATAATTCCTTGTTATATTGTTTGTCTTTATAATGGTGCTGGCATCATTTCTCCTATTGTAGCACCCAGCGTGGTGTCAGTATACACGTGACTCTCTCTATATAAAGAGCCTCTCATTTCTGTTACTCTGTAATTCTCTCTTGCACAAGATTATACCTCGGGACCGATAATGAGAGCAAACCACAAGCCGAGACAGTTTAAAAGACAATACACAATATCTCGATAACAGCCATTAGGAAAAAGCTAGTTATTACACATCTGTATACATATACCTAAATCCAGCACTTTACTGCTTCTACGCACAGCAAGACATCAAGCCACATGTCACTTTACATGGGACTGGCCCTTTAACCTATTAAACATGTCACTGTCATTATGTCACGTTACATGGGACTGTCCCTTTAACCCATTAAACATGTCACTGTCATTAGGTCACATTACATGGGACTGTCCCTTTAACCCATTAAACATGTCACTGTCATTAGGTCACGTTACATGGGACTGTCCCATTAACCCATTAAACATGTCACTGTCATTAGGTCACTTTACATGGGACTGTCCCTTTAACCCATTAAACAGGTCACTGTCATTAGGTCACATTACATGGGACTGTCCCTTTAACCCATTAAACATGTCACTGTCATTAGGTCACATTACATGGGACTGTCCCTTTAACCCATTAAACAGGTCACTGTCATTAGGTCATGTTACATGGGACTGTCCCTTTAACCCATTAAACATGTCCCTGTCATTAGGTCACGTTACATGAGACTGTCCCTTTAACCTATTAAACATGTCACTGTCATTAGGTCACATTACATGGGACTGTCCCTTTAACCCATTAAACATGTCACTGTCATTAGGTCACATTACATGGGACTGTCCCTTTAACCCATAAAACAGGTCACTGTCATTAGGTCATGTTACATGGGACTGTCCCTTTAACCCATTAAACATGTCCCTGTCATTAAGTCACGTTACATGGGACTGTCCCTTTAATCCATTAAACATGTCACTGTCATTAGGTCACGTTACATGGCACTGTCCCTTTAACCCATTAAACATGTCTCTGTCATTAGGTCACGTTACATGGGACTGTCCCATTAACCCATTGAACATGTCCCTGTCATTAGGTCACGTTACATGGGACTGTCCCTTTAACCCATTAAACATGTCCCTGTCATTAGGTCACGTTACATGGGACTGTCCCTTTAACCCATTAAACATGTCATTGTCATTAGGTCACGTTACATGGGACTGTCCCTTTAACCCATTAAACATGTCTCTGTCATTAGGTCACGTTACATGGGACTGTCCCTTTAACCCATTAAACATGTCACTGTCATTAGGTCACATTACATGGGACTGTCCCTTTAACCCATTAAACATGTCACTGTCATTAGGTCACTTTACATGGGACTGTCCCTTTAACCCATTATACATGTCACTGTCATTAGATCACGTTACATGGGACTGTCCCTTTAACCCATTATACATGTCACTGTCATTAGATCACGTTACATGGGACTGTCCCTTTAACCCATTAAACATGTCACTGTCATTAGGTCACTTTACATGGGACTGTCCCTTTAACCCATTAAACATGTCACTGTCATTAGGTCACATTAAATGTGACTGTCCCTTTAACCCATTATACATGTCACTGTCATTAGATCACGTTACATGGGACTGTCCCTTTAACCCATTAAACATGTCACTGTCATTAGGTCACGTTACATGGGACTGTCTCTTTAATCCATTACACATGTCACTGTCATTAGGTCACTTTACATGGGACTGTCCCTTTAACCCATTAAACATGTCACTGTCATTAGGTCACGTTACATGGGACTGTCTCTTTAATCCATTACACATGTCACTGTCATTAGGTCACGTTACATGGGACTGTCCCTTTATCCAATTAAACATGTCCCTGTCATTAGGTCACGTTACATGGGACTGTCCCTTTAACCAATTAAACATGTCACTGTCATTAGGTCACTTTACATGGGACTGTCCCTTTAACCCATTAAACATGTCACTGTCATTAGGTCACGTTACATGGGACTGTCCCTTTAACCCATTAAACATGTCCCTGTCATTAGGTCACGTTACATGGGACTGTCCCTTTAACCCATTAAACATGTCACTGTCATTAGGTCACGTTACATGGGACTGTCCCTTTAACCCATTAAACATGTCCCTGTCATTAGGTCACTTTACATGGGACTGTCCCTTTAACCCATTAACATGTCCCTGTCATTAGGTCACGTTACATGGGGCTGTCCATTTAACCCATTAAACATGTCACTGTCATTAGGTCACGTTACATGGGACTGTCCCTTTAACCCATTAAACATGTCCCTGTCATTAGGTCACTTTACATGGGACTGTCCCTTTAACCCATTAAACATGTCGCTGTCATTAGGTCACTTTACATGGGACTGTCCCTTTAACCCATTAAACATGTCGCTGTCATTAGGTCACTTTACATGGGACTGTCCCTTTAACCCATTAAACATGTCGCTGTCATTAGGTCACTTTACATGGGACTGTCCCTTTAACCCATTACACATGTCACTGTCATTAGGTCAGGTTACATGGGACTGTCCCTTTAACCCATTAAACATGTCACTCATTAGGTCCCGTTACATGGGACTGTCCCTTTAACCCATTAAACATGCCACTGTCATTAGATCACATTACATGGGACTGTCCCTTTAACCCATTAAACATGTCGCTGTCATTAGGTCACGTTACATGGCACTGTTCTTCTATCCCAGTGGTACCCATATCACGGTTGGTACATGCTGGCAGCCTCCGTACTCTAGCTCGGGTGATGCCCCTTCCTGTACCTCTCTAGCTGTTTCCTGCTCTCACTAGACTGGGTCCTGTCCCTTTAACCCATTAAACATGTTGCTGACATACTCATTACCAGTGTACGTTGCTGTTACATATGAAGTGCTGTCGCGTTCTCGCTCTGGATCGTTTCTATTTGGGGGAATTGTTCGCGGTGGTGAATTTGGATGATTGATGAGTCGCAGGACGGACACAATCCTTCTGCTGGGACCAATTACCATGAATATAAAGCTGCAGATCAGTTTACCGCGGCCGGTCACAGATATTATACTGCAAACATTTAACGTCACAGCGCAGGCAATCTGCCAGAGTATAACTGTAACTCCGAGAGATCCTTCCCAGTGACAACATGACATGGGTAATGGGTTAGAGGGACAGTCCCATGTAACGTGACCCAATGACAGTGACGTGTTTAATGGGTTAGAGGGACAGTCCCATGTAACGTGACCTAATGACAGTGACATGTTTAATGGGGTAAAGGGACAGTCCCATGTAATGTGACCTAATGACAGTGACATGTTTATGGGTTAGAGGGACAGTCCCATGTAATGTGACCTAATGACAGGGACATGTTTATGGGTTAGAGGGACAGTCCCATGTAATGTGACCTAATGACAGGGACATGTCTATGGGTTAGAGGGACAGTCCCATGTAACGTGACCTAATGACAGGGACATGTTTATGGGTTAGAGGGACAGTCCCATGTAATGTGACCTAATGACAGGGACATGTCTATGGGTTAGAGGGACAGTCCCATGTAATGTGACCTAATGACAGGGACATGTTTATGGGTTAGAGGGACAGTCCCATGTAATGTGACCTAATGACAGGGACATGTCTATGGGTTAGAGGGACAGTCCCATGTAATGTGACCTAATGACAGGGACATGTTTAATGGGTTAGAGGGACAGTCCCATGTAATGTGACCTAATGACAGGGACATGTTTAATGGGTTAGAGGGACAGTCCCATGTAATGTGACCTAATGACAGGGACATGTCTATGGGTTAGAGGGACTGTCCCATGTAATGTGACCTAATGACAGGGACATGTTTAATGGGTTAGAGGGACAGTCCCATGTAATGTGACCTAATGACAGGGACATGTTTAATGGGTTAGAGGGACAGTCCCATGTAATGTGACCTAATGACAGTGACATGTTTAATGGGTTAAAGGGACAGTCCCATGTAACATGACCTAATGACAGGGACATGTCTATGGTTTAGAGGGACAGTCCCATGTAATGTGACCTAATGGCAGTGACCTGTTTAATGGGTTAGAGGGACAGTCCCATGTAACGTGACCTAATGACAGTGACATGTTTAATGGGTTAAAGGGACAGTCCCATGTAACATGACCTAATGACAGGGACATGTCTATGGGTTAGAGGGACAGTCCCATGTAACGTGACCTAATGACAGGGACATGTCTATGGGTTAGAGGGACAGTCCCATGTAACGTGACCTAATGACAGTGACATGTTTAATGGGTTAAAGGGACAGTCCCATGTAACATGACCTAATGACAGGGACATGTCTATGGGTTAGAGGGACAGTCCCATGTAATGTGACCTAATGGCAGTGACCTGTTTAATGGGTTAGAGGGACAGTCCCATGTAATGTGACCTAATGACAGGGACATGTCTATGGGTTAGAGGGACAGTCCCATGTAACGTGACATAATGACAGTGACATGTGTAATGGGTTAAATGGACAGTCCCATGTCACGTGACCTAATGACAGTGACATGTTTAATGGGTTAAGAGACAGTCCCATGTAATGTGACCAAATGACAGTGACATTTTTAATGGGTTAAAGGGACAGTCCCATGTAACGTGACCTAATGACAGGGACATGTGTAATGGGTTAAAGGGACAGTCCCATGTAACGTGACCTAATGACAGTGACATGTTTAATGGGTTAAGAGACAGTCCCATGTAATGTGACCAAATGACAGTGACATGTTTAATGGGTTAAAGGGACAGTCCCATGTAATGTGACCTAATGACAGTGACCTGTTTAATGGGTTAAAGGGACAGTCCCATGTAATGTGATCTAATGACAGTGACATGTGTAATGGGTTAGAGGGACAGTCCCATGTAACGTGACCTAATGACAGGGACATGTTTAATGGGTTAGAGGGACAGTCCCATGTAACGTGACCTAATGACAGGGACATGTGTAATGGGTTAAAGGGACAGTCCCATGTAACGTGACCTAATGACAGTGACATGTTTAATGGGTTAAGAGACAGTCCCATGTAATGTGACCAAATGACAGTGACATGTTTAATGGGTTAAAGGGACAGTCCCATGTAATGTGACCTAATGACAGTGACCTGTTTAATGGGTTAAAGGGACAGTCCCATGTAATGTGATCTAATGACAGTGACATGTGTAATGGGTTAGAGGGACAGTCCCATGTAACGTGACCTAATGACAGGGACATGTTTAATGGGTTAGAGGGACAGTCCCATGTAACGTGACCTAATGACAGTGACATGTTTAATGGGTTAGAGGGACAGTCCCATGTAAAGTGACCTAATGACAGTGACATGTTTAATGGGTTAAAGGAACAGTCCCATGTAACGTGACCTAATGACAGTGACATGTTTAATGGGTTAAAGGGACAGTCCCATGTAACGGGACCTAATGACAGGGACATGTTTAATGGGTTAAAGGGACAGTCCCATGTAACGTGACCTAATGACAGGGACATGTTTAATGGGTTAGAGGGACAGTCCCATGTAACATGACCTAATGACAGGGACATGTTTAATGGGTTAAAGAGACAGTCCCATGTAAAGTGACCTAATGACAGTGACATGTTTAATGGGTTAAAGGGACTGTCCCATGTAAAGTGACCTAATGACAGTGACATGTATAATGGGTTAAAGGGACAGTCCCATGTAAAGTGACCTTATGACAGTGACCTGTTTAATGGGTTAGAGGGACAGTCCCATGTAACGTGACCTAGTGACAGGGACATGTTTAATGGGTTAAAGAGACAGTCCCATGTAAAGTGACCTAATGACAGTGACATGTTTAATGGGTTAAAGGGACAGTCCCATGTAAAGTGACCTAATGACAGTGACATGTTTAATGGGTTAAAGGGCAAATTTAAGGCACAGAGCATATAAATTGCCCTTTGGAGTCAGGAAGGAATATTTCCCCCTAGAAGCAAAATTCAAAATAGCTCCGTTAAGGGTTTTTGCTTCTTTTGGATCAAAAGCTGGAATGAGAGGTAGAAGGGTTGAACATGAAGGACTTAGGTCTTTTTTAAACCTAAATGATTATGTTACTATGTTAATTTGAGCAGATACACGTAACCTCCCTTTTTGAAGCAGAACATACATTGTGCATTAATAATAACCCACGTTTCTGTTGTTGACGTGGCCTGGTGCAGTGTCTACTTCCATGTTTGGCTAGCAGTGTGCTTGAATCAGGATATATATTGCCTTATCTGTTTGCCCCCCTCTCTCTGGCGCCATGCAGACAGCGGCTCCCTTTAGCCCTGAGCCTCTGTATCATGCTTGGTTTGTTGTCACAGGTTTGTTGCTGTGGAATTATTTTGCAGGTCATCACCTCCCAGTAACAACCTGATGAAGATGCCATCATTAGCCCCCCCCCCCCCCCCAGCACAGCTCCTAGCCACATGATTAGCCCCCCCACAGCGCAGCTCCTAGCTGGGGTACAGCAGTAATTTTCGAGGCTGAGTTCTGTGCCACCAGCAGAGCCGGGGGGGGGGGGGTACCCTTTGTAATTCAAAGGAAATGTAAAGTTGCAGCCCACCCTCGCAAAGCCGCTGGATTCCCTCGCTCGCCATGATCCGCAGATAACAAGGAATGGATTTCCTTTGTAGATCAGGGCAGTGTTGACTCCGTAAAGTTCAATTCTGGACGCGCGTCCTACTTAGCGACATGTGATGGGGGGGGGGGGGGGTGCGCACGCATTCCTGCTTCTGTAGCTAATTTGCCCAGCTGGGACCTGGGCTTGTTTATTCCTCAGAGCCGGATAGAGTTTGCAGCGATGAAATAAACTATTATTAGGCTGGAAGCAGCTGGGGAGATCCGGGGCCTGTACAGATTTCAGGTTGTTAATGAACGGTTTCTTTCTTGGAAATGTAATAACATACAGAGTATGTAGCATGTAACTAGGTAAAACGGCATGCGTTATAATGACATACAAACAGCCATGAACCATAATCACAATCCTCGTAGGCTACTGGCAGGATTTTAGGCATTGGTGCCAACAGTACTTTCCTTGAATGATAGGTCAATTTAAGTGGAATAAAATGTGTTTTTGTTTTTGTTTTTTTGTATTGTCCTTTTGAGATGTGGATATTGACACATTGATGGGTCTAGTCACTAAAATTAGACGTTTCGGGGCGCCGAATGGGACTTCCACTCAAAATTAATAATAAGAGGTCACAGGGGGATAAGAAAAATCTGTACAAAGCAAACATTTTCAAATGTAGCCTCTGAATTGATATGAGCGAATAAATAAAATGGTTATATCTCTGGAGCTGTACAGCACAGAAACCAATCAATAATTTTTTTATTGATATTAATTTGCCCATTTTTTTTTTTTTTTTTACCATACTTCCTTTAAATCCTGATCTGTTACTCTCCAGCAACGTCTGGGTGTAGCAATTATAGAATCCCATTTTACAAAGTTCACAAAAAATTCCGATTTGGTTACCTTAGTCTCAAGAGTCTCCTAGAATCTATAGACTCGACATTGGGGTCAAGCCAATTTGTTACCGGCCTGCCTGTATAATACCGGCCAGGTGGCCACGCTACTAGTTACCTGGCACAAGAAAGCAGCACATTCAAATAACCTGCCAATCTCCTTTACAGGGATCTACTGGCATTTCTAGAAAATTACAGTCCAAGTACTTCTCTAGCTACACACTCTGCAGGTCACTTTCCTGCTTCCAAAGCAAAACACACAGGGTATCTGGATGGTGACAGACATTCACGTCCCCTGCATTGCGAAATGCGTGGTTTCAATGAGCATCGATTGTAGTAATCTTGAGCGGATCTCTTACACCAGTGTGGAATGAAAAGCACATTTAGATCCCTTGCAGCCCTGGAAGGATACACAGAAAGCCACCTGAACATGTCAAATCTGAAAAGGATTTCACAAAAAAACTCCAAAACATTATGTGTAATTATGGAACGCACTGTGTCAAAACACCCTTTAAAGGGGCAGTGCCCCCCCCTCCCCGCGGTTATTTTCTGTATTTTGTACGCATGTATAAAGCACATTATTAGATCCTCTTTGCCTGTATAGCTCTATCAGAGGGCGGACATGTTGTTAGAATCTTTGCTCTGTATAGCTCTATCAGGGGTGGACATGTTGGTTAGAATCTTTGCTCTGTATAGCACTATCAGGGGCAGACATGTTATTTAGAATCTTTGCTATGTATAGCTCTATCAGGGGGTGGACATGTTGTTTAGAATCGTTGCTCTGTATAGCTCTATCAGGGGGCGGACATGTTGTTTGGATTTGTTGCTCTGTATTGCTCTATCAGGGGCGGACATGTTGTTTAGAATCTTTGCTCTGTATAGCTCTATATGGGGGCGGACATGTTGTTTAGAATCTTTGCTCTGTATAGCTCTATCAGGGGGTGGACATGTTGTTTAGAATATTTGCTTTGTTTAGCTCTATCAGGGGGCAGACATGTTGTTTGGAATGTTTGCTCTGTATAGCTCTATCAGGGGGTGGACATGTTGTTTAGAATATTTGCTCTGTATAGCTCTATCAGGGGCGGACATGTTGTTTAGAATCTTTGTTCTTTGTTCTGTATAGCTCTATCAGGGGCGGACATGTTTTTTAGAATATTTGCTCTGTATAGCTCTATCAGGGGTGAATATATATGAATTAGGCAGGAATGTTACATTATTTGCAGCTGTTTAGGAGACAGGAAGAAATAAAAGAAAAAAAGAAAAATATTGTTTTGGTTGCTGTATGTGTAGATGACACAGGTAGGGGCTGCCATATAACCAATTTAATAATAGATACAGAATGCTAACTCTGCGGCTGCCCTTGGCCAATGCAGTATTCCTTTGTCCTGAGTCTCTCTTATTAATAGGAATTGGCAAAACTTAGTGATATAGATCATTTCTCTGCTTCTCCTAATCCTGCAGCCCCCCTCGCCCCTCACCTTCCTATTATCGGCACCAGCTGAGCAGCGGTAATTACATTCTATATCCTGGGATACAAAGATAAGTTTCTAATCTGTGCTTAGACCTCTGCTACCTGTGATCCGTGGTGTTTGTGAGCAGGATATATACACAGTTCCCTGTTGGACCCCCGGTATCCCCTCCCAATCAATGACACCTAGGTGTGCATGATGCGCATGATCTGGCAAACTGTAGGTGTGCGAGGGAGATTAACGATGGAGACCATGATGGGGTATGCAGTATGGGGGCTGCAGGAAATAGGAACTGTCTCTGGATGCCCCTGTAAGCCAGGGGGGGGAAGGCAGGTCCGGAGTCTAAAACGTGTTACATCTGATAGCGGGCGTCTGGAGCCCGTCTCATCATGTCTAGGCTGTGCTTGTTTATCAGGGCTAAGCATACTGGACAGTTTTTCATCCCAGGACAGACCCGAAATATGATGGGACAGGACACTAAAAAATGGCGACTGCCCGCCGCCCCCCCCCCCCCCCCCCCCCCCCGGTAGACGACCTCTGCCGCTGCTTAAACCCAAAGCCACCCACACAGACCAAAAAAAACTCTACCCAAATAATTACACAAACAACCAGTTTTGGGTCAGCGCATTGGCCAAAAGCTTCATTAAACCATTAGAACCAGTGTCTGACCACCTGCAACGACCGTCCAGCCCCCAAGCCATCAGCCTCAACAGGCAGATCTACCAACGATGATACGCGAGTTCACATCCTGGTGACATCATATAGCGCCTCCAGGACGCTCCTCCGCCAAACCCGAGAGGGAGGGACGTCCGGCGAAAGAGAAGCGCTGGCCAGGAACTTTACCGCTGTGACTACAAAAGAAATAACGGGGGAGGGGGGGGGGAATAAATCTGGACTTGCTCGATGTAGGGGGGAAGAACTACAGAATAACAAGGAGATACAATATACTCATCTATTTACAAACATACAGAACCAATAGGAAGATGGCTCAAAGGGCCAGCAGTCATGCCCCCCTTTTCCCGTTGGTTTATCTGATGTAGCGCTCTCAGTTTGAGTGAAACACCCCCCACACATGCTACATCCCCTGGTGTTGTCAGGGGCAATATTGGGAGGCATGTGATATAATCAAATGCATCACAGACGGCCATCGGGGTAATCCTCGCCCCCATCCTTCTGGATTATTAGCGGCGAACGCGCGTGTCTGCCGCAAAACCCCCGGAATATTTTGAGCAGCTGTCTGGCCCCGTCTCTTGGGTGCAGTGAGAAGTTTGTTTGCCAGACGAGTCCTTGACTCTTTAGAGGAGAAATGCCGTGAAGGAAAATATATAAAGGGAAATTATTTAATTATTAAAAACATCAGTGCATTTTAATTGAAAAGGAATCTCGATGGAGGGGAGGGGAGGGGAGGGCGTTTGGTGGATTTGAAAGAACGTGGCAGGGGAAGGTTGGAAGAAAAAGCAGTCTTTGCGTTCCTTTTTCACTCCAATTCCCATTGTGCTCAGCCATTCAAGCAGTCAACTCCCGTGCTCTATTCCCATCCAGAGCCAACGGCAGTGACGGTTCACTACCGTGGAATACAGTTTGAACATACCTGTGTTTGACATGATCTTCAGAGATGCATGGCTGGTTTACGCTGAGCTCTATCTATACATAGAGTAACTGAGGATGAACAAAGACTTGCGCCCGTCAAGTTCCACCCTTTTCCTATCCAGTGTTCACAGCTGTTGACCCAAAAGAAGGCAATTAAAAAACCCTTATTTCAGAAGTTTTTAATTCTTCAATGGGGGAAAAAAAATGTCCTTATTGACTCCAAATGGCAATCAGATTTCTCCTGGGTCAACAAGCACTGAATACATATTAATCCCTATACTAACATGCAGAGCCCTCTATGCTCCGGTGCATTAAAGGCATCTAAGGTATGAAAGTTTAGAAAGCCCTTTGTATGGGCCCTGTACATATTTATATAACATTATCATATCCTCTCTAAGCCTCCGTTTCAGATGAGGCAGAGCTGATCAGGCTCAGCCAATCAGCAGGCTGGCTCACGTTACACGTCTCCTAGTGTAGAGAGAGAGAGACACTTATTGTTATATATAGTAAATACATTTTTTTGTGGCTCTTTAATCCATAAGTAGCTGGCAGTTCTGCTGGTATAATGTAGCTAATACAGCTTTATTACTAAATCAAGCTTATTTTTGTGGCTAAAAAAAATTCACTGTAAAAAGCGATTTATTTAATAATAGTTGACTAGAGATTTTTTTAAATAATTTTATTTGCTAATTATAAATATCTGTGAAAGTGCAATGATTCCCAGTAAAAAGAAATGGATAGAAATGGCATTGGGTAATATGATTTCATACAGACTCCTTGCTGCAAGAAGATGTCTCACATTGAAGGTGCATCTCACACCCAGACAAGTGATATCACTATGGCGACATATGGGGGAAAAAACATGGACGACGGAGAATTGTCTTTCTGGGTCAGTAGAGTGGCATGTCATGTGCTCTTTAAATAGGACACACACACAAATTATATATGTGACACATCAAAGCCTAATTGTGACAGAAACTGGTGTTACCGACACTTCATGAAATGCACGACACTTTGTAACACCTTCCTACAATCCACCGCAATACAGAGTCATGTTTAGGAGAAGAACAGGATTGCTTTTTTACAGCGGCTGTGTAATTGGAGATATCTATGGAATATGCTGGTAATGGATTATTAAAAAAATCTGGAAACTGCGTCGTAAGATCATTAAGAAGGCTACTGACTCCTACGCGAGTCTGCTACAGCATATATAAGTCAAATAGATGCCAACAGTCCTGGATTTGATATGACAAGCTTGTTTTTAGACTGATACTGGGTGTCTGGAGCTCAATTCTCCCCTTTATTTTGTGCATATCTCTTAGACATACACAGTTTAAATAGAATGCTGCCTGCGCGCAGAGCCGAGCACACTGTACATAGACAGTATTAATGCCAGGACAGACACAATGCTGCCTGCGCACAGTGCTGAGCATACTGTACATAGACGGTATTAATGCCGTGACAGACACAATGCTGCCTGCGCGCAGTGCTGAGCATACTGTACTTAGACGGTATTAATGCCGGGACAGACACAATGCTGCCTGCGCACAGTGCTGAGCATACTGTACATAGACGGTATTAATGCCGGGACAGACACAATGCTGCCTGCGCGCAGTGCTGAGCATACTGTACATAGACAGTATTAATGCCGGGGCAGACACAATGCTGACTGCGCGCAGTGCTGAGCATACTGTACATAGACAGTATTAATGCCGGGACAGACACAATGCTGCCTGCGCGCAGTACTGAGCATACTGTACATAGACGGTATTAATGCCGGGACAGACACAATGCTGCCTGCGCGCATTGCTGAGCATACTATACATAGACAGTATTAATGCCGGGACAGAAAAAATGCTGCCTGCGCACAGTGCTGAGCATACTGTACATAGACAGTATTAATGCCGGGACAGACACAATGCTGCCTGCGCGCAGTGCTGAGCATACTGGTAATAGACAGTATTAATGCCGGGGCAGACACAATGCTGACTGCGCGCAGTGCTGAGCATACTGTACTTAGACGGTATAAATGCCGGGACAGACACAATGCTGCCTGCGCACAGTGCTGAGCATACTGTACATAGACTGTATTTATGCCGGAGAGACACAATAATGCCTGCGCGCAGTGCTGAGCATACTGTACATAGACGGTATTAATGCCGCGACAGACACAATGCTGCCTGCGCGCAGTGCTGAGCATACTACTGTATACATAGACGGTATTAATGCCGGGACAGACACAATGCTGCCTGCGCGCAGTGCTGAGCATACTGTACATAGACAGTATTAATGCCGGGACAGACACAATGCTGCCTGTGCGCAGTGCTGAGCATACTGTACATAGACAGTATTAATGCCGGGACAGACACAATGCTGCCTGTGCGCAGTGCTGAGCATACTGTACATAGACAGTATTAATGCCGGGACAGACACAATGCTGCCTGCGCGCAGTACTGAGCATACTGTACATAGACGGTATTAATGCCGGGACAGACACAATGCTGCCTGCGGGCAGTGCTGAGCATACTGTACTTAGACGGTATTAATGCCGGGACAGACACAATGCTGCCTGCGCACAGTGCTGAGCATACTGTACATAGACGGTATTAATGCCGGGACAGACACAATGCTGCCTGCGCGCAGTACTGAGCATACTGTACATAGACGGTATTAATGCCGGGACAGACAAAATGCTGCCTGCGCACAGTGCTGAGCATACTGTACATAGACAGTATTAATGCCGGGACAGACACAATGCTGCCTGCGCGCAGTGCTGAGCATACTGTACATAGACAGTATTAATGCCGGGGCAGACACAATGCTGACTGCGCGCAGTGCTGAGCATACTGTACATAGACAGTATTAATGCCGGGACAGACACAATGCTGCCTGCGCGCAGTACTGAGCATACTGTACATAGACGGTATTAATGCCGGGACAGACACAATGCTGCCTGCGCGCAGTGCTGAGCATACTGTACATAGACTGTATTTATGCCGGAGAGACACAATAATGCCTGCGCGCAGTGCTGAGCATACTGTACATAGACGGTATTAATGCCGCGACAGACACAATGCTGCCTGCGCGCAGTGCTGAGCATACTACTGTATACATAGTGCCAATTTTTTTTTTCCTGCTGTCCAGCTGAGCTCCACCTCTGTCCTTTATTTGTCCTTTAGAGGTAGAGCTTGGAAGGACAGTAGATTCTCCAGTCCCAATCTTATTGTCAGAAACACTGGATAATGTACACTGCGCATGGGCAGCAGAGCTGACATTTGACCTCCCAAGATGCCCCCAGTGTCCTGATCCGCCTGTGATTGAAGTTGGGAGAAATGCAACCCTATCCTCCCACATCGAAAAGAATAGTGTTACCAGAGTCAATCCCTGCAAACCCTGGGTGTAGGAGAGATGGAGCTATTAAAGGGACCTAATGATTTGATGATAAATGTGACTGTAACAGTAGAGCTTTTATCCCAGGGGTCTATGTCCTATTATGTTATGTTTTAATGAGAACATGATCCCTGGGTAGAAATCTGCAGAATCAATACAATATCACATTACTGTACATTAAGGGAACGTGTTAATATTGTGTAATTAAAAAACAAAGAATAACAGAAAGCACATGAACTCCTACTGTGCAAATCTTCCTTTGCTTGATACGTTTGTGTTTTTTTTTTTTGCTGCATGGTGTTCATATAACACCACCACCTCCCTACTCTGCCTCATTAATTTATCTCAAGCATCTCACTTTATCACATGAGTCTAAAGATTCAACTCCAAGCCAATATTAAATTTAGCCAGGCTTCATTTGGGGCCTTGTGTGAAAGAATTTTCCAGGTAGGGCGACCACATGTCCCCGGCAGAAATGTGTGTGTGACAGACTGTGTGTGTGAGTGAGTGAAAGACTGTGTGTGTGAGTGAGTGAAAGACTGTGTGTGTGAGTGAGTGAAAGACTGTGTGTGAGTGAGTAAAAGACTGTGTGTGTGTTTAATAAATATGATTGGGTTACATTGTCTGAAACTGCCTATCTAGTCATTATTAGGGTAAATTCTCTGAAACAGCCTATCTGGTAACTGGAGGTGTTTAAATGCTCTGAAACTGCCTACCTGATAACTGGAGGGGGGTTAAATGATCTAAAAAATGCTTCTGTCTGATCATGGCTGTATGTATATTATAAATATATTATTCAATTTGAAATATACAAGGTTCCCAAGGCTTCCTAATAACTTATACAATATAAATTGTGTCCCTGAATGGCGGAAATGTGGCACATATCCACCAGCTCCTTAGTTCAGGTGGGTTATGGAGAAGTTGACATTAGGCTTTTGTTTAAAAGAAAAGGTTTTTGTAAATAAATAGCTGGAACAGAACATTTTTCACATTACAGGTGCAGTACCACCGAGCTTATCTTCAGCCTGTTACACCTGTGTTTAATGTATGTGAAAGGCACTTTATTATTCTCATTAGTTTTCATGTAATTTTACGTAGAAAATAATTTCCCCGGGCCATGTCAATTCAGTGTTATCTGGTATGGAGAGACTTGGAATGATAGGACTGTAGATATATCAACAGCAATAATACGAGTTCTAGTAGAGTGTAATAGCCACTCCCAATTTGCACGACCACGCCCCCGAGGATTAAGGAAGTGGCAGAATATGCGAGTCTAAGCAGACCGGTGGGAGAGGGACATATATTTGTTACTGAATCACACAACAGGGTGATGTATAAACACAGTGCACACACAGATAGCCCCAAATGTTGGTTCAGCAGCTGTGCGCACCCAGGGCTGCTTTAAAAGCCTAGTGGCCCTGGGAAAAAGTCTTTAGCAGTGGGCCCCCAGAGACAGTGATGTATTTAGGTTTTGTGCTGCCTTTGGTCTGACTGACCCCCCAATCCTCACTTGTCACACCCATTCCTCTACAGGTTGTAGCCCTTCCTTGAGAGAGAGCTAGGTTAACCCCACATCACTTTTCACTGCACCAGATTGCTCCCTGGTGGTCTAGCAGGGTGCAGTCCAGATGTCTGTGCAAGCATCCCAATACAGTTTGCGAAGATGTCCAACCATCCCTGTCGCAGTCCGTCTGCAGCCCCTCCCAGACTTCCACTTTTAGCCTAGGCCACCTTGGTCTAGGCAGAAACTCAACACTGAGAGAGATGTTTTACGCCCAGTATTTTAAATAAAATACGTTCCCAAGGTCAGTATTGATGTTCCACACAATAAGGAAGATCTAATGTATCAGGAGAGAAGAGACAGTACAATCCTTTTATAGCTGTTCTCATTCACTCTCTGTAGGTATTAAATATAGATATACTCTTAATGTGTGCATTAAATGCGGATATTATTATGACAGCAGTCATTCTGGCAGCGAAGGAGTTTCCTCCGTTGAAGAACATTTTGTATTTGCTTGTTTGACTCCTCGATTCCTCTGTGGGAACATCACTTTAGCTTTCCAAACACCCACAAACAATTATATTAGCATAAAACTCCAGGCCTGCGTCTCTCTGGGGATAGGGGGAATAGAGCCTGTGCGTCTCGGCTGCTGTGAAGCAAAAGGGGGAAAAAAAAACTAAAAATAATTCATACGGTACATAAAGCAAGTTCTACTGGACTTAGAGCGACCCAGATACGGAATAGAGAGGAGGATACGTGGTCTGGAAGAAGGAAATGATTACGGAGGCGATTACAGAGCAATGGAGACAATCTCGTAGGCAAGTCAAAAAATACGTGAAAAGGATGGGAAGAGGTCGACTGTACAGCTTGGTGCGGTCTGTCGAGATAGGTAGTAAGTTGGTACCGTACAGTAGGTTAGTAAATCTGATAATCCTTGCACTAGCGTTTGGCCCAAGGACCTTGGTAGGATTTGGTTGACTGCTTCTGATTGCTGCTTACGGATCTGGTGCGGGGTACCAAAGATGTATACTATTAGTCAGTACAGATACAGCTTATCTTTCATGTCAGCTCTCCTTCCCTGCCTGGTGGTACCACTATGGGAAACTGATACAGCGACTGACAGGAAGTGACATCACTGCGCGCTATACCAGTCTGAAACGGTGCGTCGCACAAATACCGCGAAGGAAAGGCTCTATTGATCAGTCTAGTGGGATATGGCACTGGGGGAAAGTAAGAAGATATTTGGGGGTTATACATGGCACAGTGAAAATTTGGGAGCTGTATGGCACTGGGGAAAGTGGGGCATATATGGCATGTGCTGTCACATAGATGGCTGGGGGGAGGGGTCCAGGTCAAATTTTTGTGTTTTATAGTTGCATCCTTGATTTATTTCTCATCATTTCCCTGTCTTCTCCCCTGTCTCCCTTACATGCCTCAATCGCACATCCCATCCCTGTATAGCAGCTTCTGCCCCTCAGTCCCCATCTCACCATCTTTGCACTCTCTCTCTACCCCCGTCCTCCTCTTATCCCCTGAACCTCCTTCACGGCACACTTATCCCCCCCCCCCCTTCGTCCCCCCTCTTTTCCCCTCCATCCCACCTCCTGATGTTGATATGCCTGTCCTATACATTACAGAGTGCAAATTGGCGTTTAATGCAAATGCAGTTTGGGAGCCCAGAGAACTCAGCTCAGATGATTAGATATGCAAAACGAATTAAGAATGAAGCGGTCATTTATACACACTGATTTATATTCTGGGAGACCCGCCTTATCTTCCCTGGAAAGGAGGTCGTGTGTTTAACTCTGTCATACCTAATCAGTCCATGAATACTAACAAGTCTGCAGCGAAAGCACTGCTTTTATAAATCTCTTAAGAAAGATTGCAAGCGGAGAAAACATGGCTTGCATTCTATAATTGGGCTTAGGCATTAAATCTACCACCATTACCTCTAATATATTTATAATAAACTGGAAACTTATTTAATATTCTCTATATTTCTTGTTTATTTTCTGTTTTTTATTTGTTTAATTCTAGGAGAAGGCCTATAGGAAATGTTTACTTAAAAAATCTATGTTACATGATCATCCCTCTGGGCACCCCCCCTTGTGTGTGTGTGGGGGTGGGGGGGGGGGATTAAATGCTGGAATGGGACATTTTCTTTCATGACCGAACTCACTAATTCTTAAGGCTGAGACCTGCTCTTATCACCTGACCCATCATTTGTCCTGCCCCGCAAAAAAAGAGAGGCAGATGGAGATTTCCAAGCCACCATCTTCCCCATGCATATTAAATAGCAGTGATTTGCGTATAATTTGACTGCATCAAATTTTCAATCATTACATTTTATTAAGCATCCTTGGCAGTAACAGGATGGGCTTTAATAGTGGCCCACCTTCTCTTTAGGGTTTCCACCTTTTCTTCAAAAAAAATGACCAGCCAATTAAAACACCGGCGGGGTGGTATCGCTCGCTAATATAGTCGGCCCCACTTCTATTTATTGGCCTCCCAGAAAGCAGGCCGTATTTGGGCAAAAAAGGGTTTTTAGAATCACCCGGGTACCAAGTCAGGTCTTCTCGGACGCAGTGCCTGTATCGTTATGAGTTTAGGCCCGAAGCCTGCAGTAAAGTGTCCACACGACACTTCCCCGGTTATTTTTTTTGTTTTGTTCATTTTTTTTTGTTCGTTTTCAAGGACTCGGGCAAAAAGGTCAATAACAGCGCCGTGGAATAATGGCGACTGAAAATTCATTATCATTACGAAGGCCGTCACGGATGTTATGGAAGCAGCTGATCTATAAAATGCACGGACTTCTTGCAACGTCAATAGTTCATCAGCAAGACAGAGCACCCGGCTTTACGGTGGTGAAAAAAAGCGTCCTCCTTGCATGTGTAGACGCCACTACGTCTACTGTGTACTGCCAAGTGGCTGTCAAGCCCCATAATGACATAGGAGCATAATAACTGACGGGTGAATGATTATAAATTATATTTCAAAACAAAAGAAAAGTAATGAAATGATCTAGTCACATGTGATCGAACTTCTACATCTGTGTAAAAACATCTCATTATTTTATGACACGAATGCCAGTATCTTCCTGCAGTGGATCTCATATCTTTACAGCCCCCTCCGCTAAAATCAAAGTTACTTTTGCTCCATACCTTGGCTATGTAGCTGTTTGTGATACTCTTCAATGTATTGTGCTGTGCTCATCTTTCCTATTGTCGTGTAAGCTCTCCTATTTATCATAAGTGAGCATAATCTGTCTAACCTTTCCTCTTCATATTTTTGTATTCCATCATGCCATGTTTCTTAGAGCCAGTAAAACAAATTCAAGGTGCGCGTTTAACACATGTGCATTTTTATTTTGAATCCCCATTGTTTGCGCTGCATGATATTATTTATTAGCCTTTTGCAGCTCCACACTGGCATTGTGCACAAAAATCAAACTCAACTGTCTTTAATGACACTATCATACTTTGTATTTCATTTTGTTATTTGCCCAAACTCTTCTGCAGATAGTCCATTGGTTTTTTGCTTCTAAGTATTATCTGTGGATATCATTTGGTACGAATGTCAAATCATTGTATAGTTTAATCTCAAGTAGAGATGCAACACCGTGGGGCGACTTTATCAGAGACCCACATAACACCAAGGAGGTCATGTACTAAACAAGTGAAGTGGGGAAAAAACTAGGTAAAACAAGAGTAAGGAGCAATTTGCGACTATTTGCAACATTTTGCGCTTGTTTCCCCTGATTTGCGCCTCTTCCGTATATATTTTTATTTAGCGTGCATTTTTCCGGTTGCGCTAATAAACTGCGATTAGATTTGCGCACGCTAAAGAGTTTTACGAATATTCTGTAAAAAATCATTCTTATTTGCTTGTGAAAATTACACCAGCTTTTAGCGAGCGCTATCGAAAGAGGTAGATTTTTTGTACTATCTGAGTGTTAAATGTTTAGTACATTGCAATAGGAGCAAAGTGAAAAAAATTGTTTTGCCCATAAAATATATTTGGATTTTTTTAGTACATGCCCCTCCAAGTTGCAGGGTCTAATCCTCTAAACATGGCACCTTACTTGCTATATTGCCCATCTCTGTCCTTGACACACTTTTCCATCCCAGAGTAAATCATTTGTTCGGTATTAGCCCTTTAGCAGTGGGGTCTGCAAAGGTATAAAATCCACTGCACAAAGAATCTGCATCCATTTCTGCCACTGCCTTCTGTGTGTGTGGCACCGTATCAAACCTCATCAAAGGAGACCTGAGCCTCTACAGCATGCCGGTCTGTACTCCTCCGCAATTATTTCTAGGAACCGAGTCAATTAGTAAAACATGATTTATTCTTTGTGAAAAGGACATTTATTCTCCACTCTCTCTCTGATAACATAATTATTACAAACATGTCTACCTCTAACAATAACTCTTCAGAACAGCCTCCTGGTTGCCCATGTTACTGGACCATACTTACATAGTTTCTGTGTTGACGGCTTACAAGCATGTTCCAGAGGCTAGCTGCACATGTTTGTGGTGTTTTACCTGGTCTCTATATTTAATTCCTTTGAAAGTAAACCAATGTCCTGCTCTGCTATTTCCCATAAGGCCAACTTCTATTAAAACCATCCTGGTTTGATATCAGTCCCCTTCGCTTGCTAGCATGGTACAGACACTTACACGCAGTTAGACCTCGTTTGCCTCTATAGGTCTGACACTAAGCATGCTGGGATATCAGCTTGGATAATTCAGAATATTATTATGGAGGCACATACATATTACTGTTTAGCTTAAAGCTAAGGCTTTCTGCAAACCAGGGGTTTTCATGTTTGCGTCCATTGGCTGTATATATTATTATAATTCCTTTTATCATCTCCTATCCTATTACTTTTTGTAATCCTCCCACGGCCAGTCCATTCTCCCTTCAGATAAAGTCATCATCCCTCGCTCTCTGTAATTATCCTTTTGACAGGAATCTCAATCCTTCTCATTATCCTTTTAATCAGTTGGCCAAATATCAGTTTATTCACACAATGCCCCCTTTCATGAATTCCTAATATACCCTGATGGGGGCCATGTACTAAACAAGTGCAGTGGGGGGAAAAAGTAAATGTAAAACATGAGTAAGGAGCAATTTGCGACTATTTGTAACATTTTACACTTTTTTTCCCCCGATTTTCGCCTCTTCCGTTTATTTTTATTTAGCGTGCATTTTTCGTGCGATTATATTGGCGCACGTTAAAGACTTTTAGCGAATAATTTGTGAAAAATAATTCTTATTTTGCGTGTGAAAATTACACCAGCTTTTAGCGGGCGCTATCAAAAGACGGAGAAAAATATTCGCAAACTTGCCCGTGGCTGTGTTACGTTAATGTTTAGTTCATGGCAAAAGGAGCAAAGCGCAAAAATAGCTTTGCACATAAAATATATTTGCGTTTTTTTTAGTACATGCCCCTCTGAGATTCCTAATTTTCTCCATTTCCCCACAAATACAATTCATCTTTGATTACCCCCCTTCCTCCTCAGTGTTCTTACACCCCATCCCATTATTCTTCCAGCTCACCATCGCTCCGCTGGCAGTTTTAATGAGAGACGAAAGCTCGGAGTTCAATACACAATTAACTGCTCACCTATCTGATCGGTATACGTAAGCAGTTCGTTTTTCACTGGATCAATTACTCCGCTAAGATTAGAGCATGGATATTGGAAGGGTCTCTTCTACAACGACCCTGTCTGTTGCCAATACTCTTCCTAAATCACTTGGATCCCTTTTTTCTTGATGTTTGTATTGTTATGTTTGATAATTCAGAAAGAGCAATCCCGGGAAAGGTTCCGAGGTCACCATGGTAACCAATAGAATGTTACCCCAGGATCGCTGGTTATTTATAAGCCCCGCCAAAATTCGAAACAAGAGAAACCTCTCTTGTGTATTCTTCCTGGTAAGAGATTCAGGGCTTTTTTTTTTTTTTTCCACGAAAGAAGGATTTGCAAGGAAATTGCAAACTTAAGGCCAAAGTAAGTGGAAAAAAGTCTTCAATAGGATGATTTTTCCAACTTGGCTACTTTGACCTTGACATTTTGAAATTCCCTGCAATCCTCTCTTTCATGAATAACGCCTAACATAATAATAATAATAATAATAATAATAATAATAATAATATAATAGTATCCTTATATCTCTGTACAAATATATAATCTCTGATTATATATTAGAATGTGTGTCGCAGTGTATTGTACATCCTCTCCCAGACACACATAAAACCAAAAGAAATCTCAGTGTGTTCTTCCTGTTAAAACACTTTATAAATTAATATCAATAAATAAACATGGCTGGAGAACTGGAGCTGGTGCGTATATATATATATATATATATATATATATATATATATATATATATCCCTGGGACTGTCCTGATAGGCTGACACTGGTATATATTATATATTCATATCTCAACTCTTTACATCTTTGGGTATCTATATATTATTTTAATATTTTTTCCCCTTTTTTCCCCATTTTCATAGTTCGTCTCGGGGGGAGGGCTAGCAAGGGGGGGCGGAAGAGCAATTACGCTGGGACCGCCCTCTAACTGGACACTTTTAAAGGCACCAGGGCAATGCACTTTCTATCATTCTGTCTCGTTGCCCAGTATCTGTCTTGCCTGTTTGTGTTTATCTCTGTTATGATAAAAAAAAAATGTCCCAATTGCCACCCCCCTCTTGTGATAATGGATGGGTTAATGAAGTTGCATCATTTACCATTAAACTGTTTGGACCCCCCCCCCCCCCCCCTCCAGACTGCCGGCCCTCCTCTCTATTGGAACAGGATTTTAAGGTATTTTACTCATTTTCACAAGACAGAATGTATAGGTACATATATAAATACACTATTACACTATATATATATATATATATATATATATATATATATATATATATATATATATATATATATATATATATATATATAGACTATCACATCTTCCAGGGGGAGACTGACCTCCAAGAAACCAGATTAACTAGTGAATAAAAATAAAAGGTCAATATTTCTTTTAGTTCTTAAAGAAGAAAAAAGAATAATGTTTTTACTTCATCCCTCACCAAGAGCAGCCAAACATCCCCTGCAGAAACAGGACGCAAGCTAACAAAACCAAACAATGTGCAGAATCCCACTGACTAATCTAAGTACCGACTGCAAGGACAGATTTGTATTGTTAATTGTTTGTACTTTTATTTTCTGGCACAGACTTCAGATGGAGAGGATTTCTTATAACATAATGTGCTGTCTCTTGTATAAGAGCTAATGCTGGAACTGTACAATCTGTCCGTTACTTGCAACGCTGCAGGTTCAATTTCTGGCAGGGTCCACTTAAAGGGACACTCCCACCAAAAAATGAATAGGGTTTATTTTTTTATTTTTATTTTGCATTGCTGATTTCAGATATGTCTTTTGTTTTTGTTATGTGAGTTCATTTTATGAATTATTTTACTAAACAAATGTGACTGGGCGCCTCCATTTTGTGACATATAGTGTTTTTGGGTGCCGCCCCCCAGAGACTTTACAGCACTAGTATGTCACTTTGGGGCTGGGGACACAGAATGCAGTCTGTAAGTCAGAATTCTGACCATAGACTTGCATTGAATGGGAGGGTAATGTAACTATTACATCACAAGGGGGCGGAGTTATTATCCTGTTTGATCAGGTCAATCTCCTCTCTTTGTGTTATACACAGTCACCTAGTCCTGCCCACTAGGATACACAGGAGCCAGTAAGCGAGCAGGGGAGTATCTTATGACATCATCATGCAGGCTCTGCCCACAGGTCTAAAGTGAGACTTGCTGGAAGATTTTGGACGATGTTGCATCATGGGAGATATTCGACTTAAGATATATACAGAAAGGCAGCACACCATGTTAGGAAAATATAAAAAATAACCTTTATTATAATAATAAAATATCAAAAAAAGTATAAAAATACAAATACAGCATACAAATAATACTAGTCAAATACAGACCAAATCCAGGCTAATAATAATGGATATATAACAAAAGAAGAAATACATACAAATGGTACTAATAGGGGGAGCAAAAAAAAGGATAGATAGCTCCCCTAGTTCCTTGGGTATTCTCTATCTGGTCTCAGCATTTTTGTAAGTGTATTTAGCTTTTGTCTATCCATTTTTCATTTTTTTGCTCCCCCTATTAGTACCATTTGTATGTATTTCTTCTTTTGTTATATATTCATTATTATTAGCCTGGATTTGGCCTGTATTTGACTAGTATTATTTGTATGTTGTATTTGTATTTTTATACTTTTTTTGATATTTTATTATTATAATAAAGGTTATTTTTTATATTTTCCTAACATGGTGTGCTGCCTTTCTGTATATATATATATTGCTTTGTGGGTGGTATGGGACTGCCCTTTGTTGCATGCACCCTAAATATTTTGGATTTACGGATTCTGTTTTGTCCAGTGGTCCTGTTTTTTAGATATTCGACTTAAGCCCTGCCCCAGTGACTACTCTGCATGGTTACTGCAGGTGCTGCACTACTGATTATATAGACACTGAGGATATAATGTTTTATTTCATTCAGTCAATTCCTGTCCTGCTGGAATAGAATACATTGTGTGTGATAAACCTGCTCTTGTACACAGTAGGATCTTATAACAGTGCAACACATTGTCTGATGACATCACTAGAGAGGCAGGAAATTCCAATCATTTGAATTAAATAATTCTCATTGGTTCCTGCAGCAAAAAAAAAAAAAGAAAAATTTACTCAGATAGTGTGGGCAGTCCTGGTTTCTTGCAAACTGCTGTAATTTCACAAATCATCTAACTGTACGCTTTTTAAAAATAAATCAATGAAACAATGCAAAATGTACTTTAATATGCATTAACATTTGGCAGTTGCATTTTGTGCACCAGACAGTCTCTTTAACACAGTGCACAGGATATTTAATTTAAGAGACAGTAAAAAAAAGAGGAGCTGGAGTTCAGTCTCCCAGGTCAAAAAGCGTCACATGACATCACGTGATGTCACTTTACTTTGCCCCCCTGTATTCCTAACCCCCTTTTATCCCCGGAGCCAACCACAGAGTGTAATTAAGTATCATGTGATTTAATTTTAAAAACGAACCTAAACCAGACTAATCTTTTTCGTTGTTAGAAGATCTAATTTTCAATTACAAAAAGTTTATTCCCATATCCCAGGTTTTGCCCCCTTTTCCCCCTGCCCCGCCATCTATCTATTCTACCACTTTCTCCTGTGTATTCTTAAATTCTCTCACCCCTCTCTTCTTTGTATTCCCGAAGCAATGTAACTGGGGAATAAATATATATGTATTTATCAATAGATATATATCTAAGTGAGAGCGTTTATGGGGCGGTATCACCATCCATCCTGAATATTCCTGCTCCTGTCTGGCGGTCGGAGTGACGGATCTCCTTTCACGCCGTTATGAGTGTGGACTCCGTATTTTAATGCTCGCCGCACAGTTACAATATTACATTTGATCTTAATGCTGTTGTGTTAGTGGATTTATAGCCGGAGAGAGATTCATGAATGAGAGGTAAAATGTGACGGTTTTCCCCTTGGTCTGTGGTTAGTGTGTGTGTTTGTGAGGGTTTATTGTAAAGAAATATGAGGTGTGTGTATGTGTGTTTGTTTGTTTGTGTAACATTAGTGTGCCTGCACGTGAGTGGTCTCTTTGTGTTATGTTAGAGTGTTTGTGTTCTATTAGTGTTTGTGTTTGAGTGTAACATTAGTGTGTTTGTGTTCTATTAGTGTGTGTGTTTGTGTAAGGGTAGTATGTTTTGTAATGTGTGTTTGTGTGATGTTATTGTGTTTTGCAAAGTGTGTTTGTGCTGTTAGTGTGTTTGTGTTCTAGTAGTGTGTGTTAATGAGTGGTGTGTGTGAGTAATGTGTTTGCATTCTATTAGTGTGTGTTTGTATAATGGTAGTGTGTTTTGTAATGTGTGTTTGTGTGCTGTTAATGTGTTTTGTAATGTGTGTTTGTGTAATGTTAGTGTGTTTTGTAATGTGTGTTTGTGTAATGTTAGTGTGTTTGTGTAATGTTAGTGTGTTTTGTAATGTGTGTTTGAGTAATGTTAGTGTATTTTGTAATGTGTGTTTGTGTAATGTTAGTGTGTTTTGTAATGTGTGTTTGTGTAATGTTAGTGTGTTTGTGTAATGTTAGTGTGTTTGTGTAATTTTAGTGTGTTTTATAATGTGTGTTTGTGTAATGTTAGTGTGTTATGCAATATGTGTTTGTTTAATGTTAGTGTGTTTTGTAATGTGTGTTTATGTAATGTTAGTGTGTTTGTGTAATGTTAGTGTGTTTTGTAATGTGTGTTTGTGTAATGTTAGTGTGTTTGTGTAATGTTAGTGTGTTTTGTAATGTGTGTTTGTGTAATGTTAGTGTGTTTGTTTGTGTAATGTTAGTATGGTGGAGATGAAGGGGGTGGAGTCATGTGATGCTGTGTGGCATCACATAACACTCTGGAAGGTTAGTACAGACAGTGAGTATGAGGAGCTCAGTTCTCCTAATTTAAACTGGGTTTAAACACAACGCTGCCTGTGAACGGTGCTAAGAATACAGGCTGTAATAAAGCCGGGGCAGACTCCAGTCTGACGGGACAGGGTTCCAAACAATGGGTTTGTCCTGAAAAACTCAGGACTATTGGCAATTATGAATCCATTGTATTTTTCAGGGTGAAGACTTGGTGACGGACTATTTAAAGATGTTTTATGGCTCTTCCCAGACCCTACCAGTCTGGGTCCCCCAGTATCTCTTCACCCTAATGCCAAGGCACACTCACTGCTTACATGCTGGCGCCCCCTATAGAATGTATTAGCAGAGTCTTATCCATATAACATGCCTCCGTGGGATTAAAGCCCCCCATACATTGTAACGAGACATTTACTGACAGATACAATCAATAGACGACATTTATGATTCCGATCCTTTCTCCTTCCAGCACTGCAAGCGTTTACCGTACATACAATGTACACGCTACATACAATCTACATGTGTCTGGGGATCACACACTGTATAAATCATGCTGTGAATACATATATAAAAATCTATAAATATTTTAAAGTAGCACAATATTAAATGGTTTGTGTGATGTTTATATGTAAACTTTGTATATTATATATATTTAAAGATATTGCTATTACCCCCTGAAAGCTGTGACATTTATTGTAATATGTAATAATACACCAGTAGCTGCTATATTATGACTGGTTAGAGAGACCTGGGTATCAAAAAAACTGATGTGTTTGTGTGCCTTAATAGAAATATGTCTGCAGCCAGTATACATGTGACTATGCATACGTGTATTTTTATGTGTGTTTATGTGAGTGTGTCTGTGTAAATATGTGCATGTTCTGAGTGTGTGTTTGTGTAAGTGTGGTACATGTTGTGAGTGTGTGAATGTGTGTACATATGTCTCCATGTACTCAGTGTATATGCATTTCTGTATTTGTTTCTGTGTGTGTCAGCATGCGTGTTTATGTGTTTATTTCTGTGTTTGCTGTATGTGTGTCCGTGTGTGTGTTTTTTGTGTCTGTTTCTGTGTGCTTTTATGTGTCAGTGTTTCTCTGTGCCTCTGTGTGTTTCTGCATTTGTGTCTGTTTCTGCATGTGCATCTGTATGTGTCTGCATTTGAGGCTGTGTGTGTGTGTCTCTGTGTGTTTCTGTGTGTCTGTTTCTCTTTGTGTTTCTGAGCGTCTATTTCTGCTTGTCTGTTTTGCTTTGTGTGTCTGTGTGTGTGTTTCTGTGTGTGTGTTTCTATGTGTGTGTGTTTCTATGTGTGTGTGTTTCTATGTGTGTGTATTTCTATGTGTGTTTATGTGTGTGTCTATGTTGTTGTGTGAGTCTGTGTATTTCTTTCTGTGTGTATGTTTCTGCATGTGTGTTCCTGTGTGTGTGTCTGTGTGTTTCAGTCTCTGTGTGTATGTCTGTGTGTGTTTTTCTTTGTGTGTATTTCTGTGTGTGTGTCTGAATGTGTCTATGTTTCTGTGTGTGTCTGTACTTCTGTGGGTTTTTCTGTGTTTTTTGTGTCTGTGTCTGCTGTATGTGTGTCTGCGATTTTTATGTCTGTTTCTGTGTGTTTCTGTGTGTGTGTTTCTGCATTTGTGTCTGTGTATGTGTCTGCATGTGCTTCTGTATGTGTCTGCATTTGAGGCTGTGTGTGCTTCTGTGTGTCTGTTTCTGTTTGTCTGCTTATTTGTGTGTGTCTGTGTGTTTCTGTGTGTGTTTCTGAGTGTGTGTTTCTGTGTGTGTGTTTCTAAGTGTGTGTGTTTCTAAGTGTGTGTACTTCGTTGTGTGTGTGTGTATTTTCTGTGTGTGTTGCTGTGTGTGTGTTCCTGTGTGTGTGTCTCTGTGTGTGTTTCAGTCGGTGTGTGTATGTGTGTTTCTGTGTGTTCCTGTGTGTATGTCTCTGTGTGTGTTCCTGTGTGTTTATTCCTGTGTGTGTTGTGTGTGTGTCTGTTCATATAGACTAGCAGTCTGCATTTGCACTCTTGCTATGCATGTTATAGTCAGCATGCTGTAATTCATCCTATAGCTTCTGAATCACAATATCAATCTATTAATCAGAGCTCTACACACACAGTCTCTCGCGGTGGGAGAAAAATCTGCCTGAGAAACAAACAATGATACTTTCACTTGTAGAATAAAAATTCCATAAAATGCCTCTAAGATCATTTATACTCCAGTATATCTCACTATTTCCTTATCTTTCTAACCCCCATATATTCCTCTGTCGTCTTCCACAGTCCCCTCACCTTCCATGACTCTATCTTTTAAAACTCCATCTGATGCTATGACTATTTCCTAATTATATGTCTTATTTATTCCAGCTTTAACAGGCAGCTTTGCTAAGGAATAATTAACAATGTGTAAGGCCTGAGAATCATTTTCTTCCGTGGATTGGTAATAGAAGGCTAGCACAGTTACCCATGATTAGTAATGGAAGGCTTGCACAGTTACCCATGATTAGTAATGGAAGGCTTGCACAGTTACCCATGATTAGTAATGGAAAGCTTGCACAGTTACCCATGATTAGTAATGGAAGGCTTGCACAGTTACCCATGATTATTAATGGAAGGCTTGCGCAGTTACCCATGATTAGTAATGGAAGGCTTGCACAGTTACCCATGATTAGTAATGGAAGGCTTGCACAGTTACCCATGATTAGTAATGGAAGGCTTGCACAGTTACCCATGATTAGTAATGGAAGGCTTGCACAGTTACCCATGATTAGTAATGGAAGGCTTGCACAGTTACCCATGATTAGTAATGGAAGGCTTGCACAGTTACCCATGATTAGTAATGGAAGGCTTGCACAGTTACCCATGATTAGTAATGGAAGGCTTGCACAGTTACCCATGATTAGTAATGGAAGGCTTGCACAGTTACCCATGATTAGTAATGGAAGGCTTGCACAGTTACCCATGATTAGTAATGGAAGGCTTGCACAGTTACCCATGATTAGTAATGGAAGGCTTGCACAGTTACCCATGATTAGTAATGGAAGGCTTGCACAGTTACCCATGATTAGTAATGGAAGGCTTGCACAGTTACCCATGATTAGTAATAGAAGGCTTGCACAGTTACCCATGATTAGTAATGGAAGGCTTGCACAGTTACCCATGATTAGTAATGGAAGGCTTGCACAGTTACCCATGATTAGTAATGGAAGGCTTGCACAGTTACCCATGATAGTAATGGAAGGCTTGCACAGTTACCCATGATTAGTAATGGAAGGCTTGCACAGTTACCCATGATTAGTAATGGAAGGCTTGCACAGTTACCCGTGATTAGTAATAGAAGGCTTGCACAGTTACCCATGATTAGTAATGGAAGGCTTGCGCAGTTACCCATGATTAGTAATGGAAGGCTTGCACAGTTACCCATGATAGTAATAGAAGGCTTGCACAGTTACCCATGATTAGTAATGGAAGGCTTGCACAGTTACCCATGATTAGTAATGGAAGGCTTGCACAGTTACCCATGATTAGTAATGGAAGGCTTGCACAGTTACCCATGATAGTAATGGAAGGCTTGCACAGTTACCCATGATTAGTAATGGAAGGCTTGCACAGTTACCCATGATTAGTACTGGAAGGCTTGTACAGTTACCCATGATTAGTAATGGAAGGCTTGCACAGTTACCCATGATTAGTAATGGAAGGCTTGCACAGTTACCCATGATTAGTACTGGAAGGCTTGCACAGTTACCCATGATTAGTAATGGAAGGCTTGCACAGTTACCCATGATTAGTAATGGAAGGCTTGCACAGTTACCCATGATTAGTAATGGAAGGCTTGCACAGTTACCCATGATTAGTACTGGAAGGCTTGCACAGTTACCCATGATTAGTAATGGAAGGCTTGCACAGTTACCCGTGATTATTAATAGAAGGCTTGCACAGTTACCCATGATTAGTAATGGAAGGGTGCGCAGTTACCCATGATTAGTAATGGAAGGCTTGCACAGTTACCCATGATAGTAATAGAAGGCTTGCACAGTTACCCATGATTAGTAATGGAAGACTTGCACAGTTACCCATGATTAGTAATGGAAGGCTTGCACAGTTACCCATGATTAGTACTGGAAGGCTTGCACAGTTACCCATGATTAGTAATGGAAGGCTTGCACAGTTACCCATGATTAGTAATGGAAGGCTTGCACAGTTACCCATGATTAGTAATGGAAGGCTTGCACAGTTACCCATGATTAGTACTGGAAGGCTTGCACAGTTACCCATGATTAGTAATGGAAGGCTTGCACAGTTACCCATGATTAGTAATGGAAGGCTTGCACAGTTACCCATGATTAGTACTGGAAGGCTTGCACAGTTACCCATGATTAGTAATGGAAGGCTTGCACAGTTACCCATGATTAGTAATAGAAGGCTTGCACAGTTACCCATGATTAGTAATGGAAGGCTTGCGCAGTTACCCATGATTAGTAATGGAAGGCTTGCACAGTTACCCATGATAGTAATAGAAGGCTTGCACAGTTACCCATGATTAGTAATGGAAGGCTTGCACAGTTACCCATGATTAGTAATGGAAGGCTTGCACAGTTACCCATGATTAGTAATGGAAGGCTTGCACAGTTACCCATGATTAGTAATGGAAGGCTTGCACAGTTACCCATGATTAGTAATGGAAGGCTTGCACAGTTACTCATGATTAGCAATGGAAAGCTTGCACAGTTACCCATGATTAGTACTGGAAGGCTTGCACAGTTACCCATGATTAGTAATGGAAGGCTTGCAGAGTTACCCATGATTAGTAATGGAAGGCTTGCACAGTTACCCATGATTCGTAATGGAAGGCTTGCACAGTTACCCATGATTAGTAATGGAAGGCTTGCACAGTTACCCATGATTAGTAATGGAAGGCTTGCACAGTTACCCATGATTAGTAATGGAAGGCTTGCACAGTTACCCATGATTAGTAATGGAAGGCTTGCACAGTTACCCATGATTAGTAATGGAAGGCTTGCACAGTTACTCATGATTAGCAATGGAAAGCTTGCACAGTTACCCATGATTAGTACTGGAAGGCTTGCACAGTTACCCATGATTATTAATGGAAGGCTTGCACAGTTACCCATGATTAGTAATGGAAGGCTTGCACAGTTACCCATGATTAGTAATGGAAGGCTTGCACAGGTACCCATGATTAGTAATGGAAGGCTTGCACAGTTACCCATGATTAGTAATGGAAGGCTTGCACAGTTACCCATGATTAGTAATGGAAGGCTTGCACAGTTACCCATGATTAGTAATGGAAGGCTTGCACAGTTACCCATGATTAGTAATGGAAGGCTTGCACAGTTACCCATGATTAGTAATGGAAGGCTTGCACAGTTACCCATGATTAGTAATGGAAGGCTTGCACAGTTACCCATGATTATTAATAGAAGGCTTGCACAGTTACCCATGATAGTAATGGAAGGCTTGCACAGTTACCCATGATAGTAATGGAAGGCTTGCACAGTTACCCATGATTAGTAATGGAAGGCTTGCACAGTTACCCATGATAGTAATGGAAGGCTTGCACAGTTACCCATGATAGTACTGGAAGGCTTGCACAGTTACCCATGATTAGTAATGGAAGGCTTGCACAGTTACCCATGATTAGTAATGGAAGGCTTGCACAGTTACCCATGATTAGTAATGGAAGGCTTGCACAGTTACCCATGATTAGTAATAGAAGGCTTGTACAGTTACCCATGATTAGTACTGGAAGGCTTGCACAGTTACCCATGATTAGTAATGGAAGGCTTGCACAGTTACCCATGATTAGTAATGGAAGGCTTGCACAGTTACCCATGATTAGTAATGGAAGGCTTGCACAGTTACCCATGATTAGTAATGGAAGGCTTGCACAGTTACCCATGATTAGTACTGGAAGGCTTGCACAGTTACCCATGATTAGTACTGGAAGGCTTGCACAGTTACCGATGATTAGTAATGGAAGGCTTGCACAGTTACCCATGATTAGTAATGGAAGGCTTGCACAGTTACCCATGATTATTAATGGAAGGCTTGCACAGTTACCCATGATTAGTAATGGAAGGCTTGCACAGTTACCCAATCTGACTTGGTTTATGATTTTCCGTCTACTTCACCTTCTGCCATTTAATTCCCACCAATAAATTCACATTCCTGACGGACATTCGGTTACAATCAGGGCCACTTATTACACCCTTGAGAGCATCATTTGAAAACAGTTCTCCCCAGAAGCCAGGCTACCTTTGGTGTACTTATCCCGAGGGGTGACAGAGGTTCATTTTCAGCCATGCCCTTGTCAGTACCTATCTCTGTAAATGCTCCCTCACCCCCTCACACCCTATGTTATTGGGGTCGGCCTTCCTGTGTGCTGAGGACATCCCAGTAAATGTACCTTTTATTTTAAATGAACTAAAATAATCTGCAATGGAAAGCCACTCCATGCATCCACCACTCCCTTTCTCCACCAGCACAGTACTGGTTCCCACCTCTCTTATCTACACCAGATTGGAACCATGACCTGCTCTGCAGAGATAAAACTGCATCACACCAGCATTTAGAAGAAGAGGAAAGAGTCATTACCTGACCCCAGTCACGGGCACCTCAGCTCCTTGGATTAATCCAAAAACGAGTTTTCTTAGCATTTCAGTCCAAAGACCCCAAACCCCACCATCTTCAACGTGACTTCTCCCCCACCCACCACCCCTTTATCTACATACAAACTAAAACTGTGGAATAGGACCCTCCTGGCAGAAAGCCAAGGGTCCAGGCTGGAGATTCACCCCCAAAAACAGCCCCACACAGAAGAGCTGACAGTCACCCCTGGCCAGTGATCCGGAGCTGAGCAGAGTACCCGAATTTGGGCGAACAACCTCTGAAATGACATTCCAATGCAAACAGACTTAGAAACCACTGCACTGGTCCTCACCCTCCATCAAAAAAAACCCTCAAAAAAGGCAAATCCAAACACTGGGTGCAAATAGGTCCTTCCAAGAATCCACAACGGTCCCCAAAGAAATAAACCGATCCGTCAACACATCGCTAGTGAAGTCAGTCTGTAATATGGAGTGAGCTCCGGGTACCAGGAAGATGCTCTACAACAACATCTCAGCAGTCTTCAGCATCCAGAGAGGATGGAAAGCAGGCATGCTTAGCACTATGGATCACCTCTCTGCATGCATCGCCTCATTCCTACGGCATGCATCCCTTGCACAGACAGGGGGGAAGGTATGGAAATAGGAGAGATTCACCTGGCAGCATCTACAAGCTTTGCATTCTCCCTCCCTCTCCTCCGCTTCCCTACATAATGCAGCTCCGTCTTCTTCACAGCATCTGCCTGGCTTTGTGCATCACCCAGCGAGGCTCTCTCTCCCCTTGCAGAGCCCGGCAGACACACGCCCACTCTGCCACGTCACACGTCAGTCATCCCTGGAACACAGAAAGGGGGAATAAAGACCACCGGAATTATACAAAGAGCATCATATTCACTGAGTATTAACTCCTACAGGGCTAATCCTTCAGGCACTGTATGCAAACAGAACATTGTTATTGGGTCAATAATAATGATAATAATAATATTAATAATAATAATAATACTGCTAGTAAAAATAATAACAATTAGAGCAAGTGACCATGTGTAATGGGTTAAAGGGACAGTCCCATGTAATGTGACCTAATGACAGTGACAATGTGTAATGGGTTAAAGGGACAGTCCCATGTAACGTGACCTAATGACAGTGACATGTTTAATGGGTTAAAGGGACAGTCCCATGTAACGTGACCTAATGACAGTGACATGTTTAATGGGTTAAAGGGACAGTCCCATGTAACGTGACCTAATGACAGTAACATGTGTAATGGGTTAAAGGGACAGTCCCATGTAATGTGACCTAATGACAGTGACCATGTGTAATGGGTTAAAGGGACAGTCCCATGTAATGTGACCTAATGACAGTGACATGTTTAATGGGTTAAAGGGACAGTCCCATGTAACGTGACCTAATGACAGTGACATGTTTAATGGGTTAAATGGACAGCCCCATGTAACGTGACCTAATGACAGTGACATGTTTAATGGGTTAAAGGGACAGTCCCATGTAACATGACCTAATGATAGTGACATGTTTAATGGGTTAAAGGGACAGTCCCATGTAACGTGACCTAATGACAGTGACATGTGTAATGGGTTAAAGGGACAGTCCCATGTAATGTGACCTAATGACAGGGACATGTGTAATGGGTTAAAGGGACAGTCCCATGTAATATGACCTAATGACAGTGACCATGTGTAATGGGTTAAAGGGACAGTCCCATGTAATGTGACCTAATGACAGTGACCATGTGTAATGGGTTAAAGGGAGAGTCCCATGTAACGTGACCTAATGACAGTGACATGTTTAATGGGTTAAAGGGACAGTCCCATGTAATGTGACCTAATGACAGTGACATGTTTAATGGGTTAAATGGACAGTCCCATGTAAAGTGACCTAATGACAGGGACATGTTTAATGGGTTAAAGGGACAGCCCCATGTAACGTGACCTAATGACAGTGACATGTTTAATGGGTTAAAGGGACAGTCCCATGTAACGTGACCTAATGACAGTTACATGTTTAATGGGTTAAAGGGACAGCCCCATGTAACGTGACCTAATGACAGTGACATGTTTAATGGGTTAAAGGGACAGTCCCATGTAACGTGACCTAATGACAGTGACATGTTTAATGGGTTAAAGGGACAGTCCCATGTAACGTGACCTAATGACAGTGACATGTTTAATGGGTTAAAGGGACAGTCCCATGTAACGTGACCTAATGACAGTGACATGTTTAATGGGTTAAATGGACAGCCCCATGTAACGTGACCTAATGACAGTGACATGTTTAATGGGTTAAAGGGACAGTCCCATGTAACGTGACCTAATGACAGTGACATGTTTAATGGGTTAAAGGGACAGTCCCATGTAACGTGACCTAATGGCAGTGACATGTTTAATGGGTTAAAGGGACAGTCCCATGTAACATGACCTAATAACACTGACATGTTTAATGGGTTAAAGGGACAGTCCCATGTAAAGTGACCTAATTACAGTGACATTGTTAATGGGTTAAAGGGACAGTCCCATGTAACGTGACCTAATGACAGTGACATGTGTAATGGGTTAAAGGGACTGTCCCGTGTAACTTGACCTAATGACAGTGACATGTTTAATGGGTTAAAGGGACAGTCCCATGTAACGTGACCTAACGACAGTGACATGTTTAATGGGTTAAAGGGACAGTCCCATGTAACGTGACCTAATGACAGTGACATGTTTAATGGGTTAAAGGGACAGTCCTATGTAACGTGACCTAACGACAGTGACATGTTTAATGGGTTAAAGGGACAGTCCCATGTAACGTGATCTAATGACAGGGACATGTTTAATGGGTTAAAGGGACAGTCCTATGTAAAGTGACCTAATGACAGTGACATGTTTAATGGGTTAAAGGGACAGTCCCATGTAACGTGACCTAATGACAGTGACATGTTTAATGGGTTAAGGGACAGTCCCATGTAAAGTGACCTAATGACAGTGACATGTTTAATGGGTTAAAGGGACAGTCCCATGTAACGTGATCTAATGACAGGGACATGTTTAATGGGTTAAAGGGACAGTCCTATGTAAAGTGACCTAATGACAGTGACATGTTTAATGGGTTAAAGGGACAGTCCCATGTAACGTGATCTAATGACAGGGACATGTTTAATGGGTTAAAGGGACAGTCCCATGTAAAGTGACCTAATGACAGTGACATGTTTAATGGGTTAATGCATCAGATGAATTAATTTCTTTACTAATCCTGCTGCCATATTGGAAGGTTAGAAAATATTCAATCATGGAAAGAAAATGTCAGCATGTTTTTAAATCAGTTGGTAATGACAGTTTTACATGAAGCAGAGAGGAATTAAATGGAATGTCAGTGGAGGGTTGGGGTTTTTTTTTTTTTTTTTTACTGCATTTTAAAATGTTTTAAAAACTATAATTCATTTCTCCAGACTTGGGAAAACATCCTGCATAAACACAGCCAGTAAATCATCCCTCCTATTTGCATTTTCAATTATCTTTTCGTCTGGAAGATGCTGGGTCTCTTCCTTTTACAACCCCAGTCGGTAAACTAAATATATTCCCCAGGCCGGGACATCATTGCTTAATGGATGTTTGAGAAGATGTAACCTTGGCTGCCAGTAGATTGTGCTCTGCATCTACTACTTCTTAAGCTAAGAACCTGTGTTCTATATATTGTAGATATATGCATGCTAGCTTAATGCAAGTAAGCATAGAGATGGCTGGCCTTGACACTGCAGACTTTTGGAACTACAAACCCCAGCATGCTCAGCCAGCCAGAAAGGGTTTTTTTTTTTTTTTTTTTTATATATATATATGGGACTGTTGTGTTTGGAAGAAACCAGGTTGCACATACATCAATTATTGACATACACATAGAAAAAGAAATCAGTAAAAATAATGATACAATGTGAATATAAAAGCAAATCTGCGTACAGAAGATTACACCTTACGAAGATGTCATGTGGAAACACCTGACGCGTTTCGCCCTCCAGGGGCTTCTTCAGAGGTGAGTGTATAATTTTAGTTTTATGAGTAACTCAGTAATATTCTGACAACTTGATTACAAAGTACTTCAGCTAAAAAATGCTGGAGGTAAAAGATGTGTTTTTTCCGATAGGATGATTGTGTTCACCAATTTTTAATATAGCAAACAGAATGTCTCTTAAGAGATGGCGCGTTGCTTATTGTAATACTTGTGGTTCTGATTTTAAAGCCGCTGACAGATGTTTAGTCTGCGGTGTTTTAAGAAGAATTTGGCTGGATCAAAATGATGACAGATACAAACAGTGATTTCATATATTTATGGGAAAGCTGTAACAGCGTTATCGGGAGTTCTGTGTAATCTTTACCGCTGATGTCAGGTTAGTGGAAAAAAAGTGTAAATGCTGCGAAAATGGCTGGTATTTGCTTAAAGGTAAATATAAATATATCACATTGCACAGTTTGTGTTTCAGGGGGGGGTTCACTGCAGAGATATATATACTAGGGGCTAGGAGCATCTTGGCATCACCCATCCCCAACACGTTCCCCCCCATTATGTGTCTAGGGTGCATGGAGCACTGGCCACATGCCCTGTCCCCACATGTATTCAGTAGCCAGCGGCCATTTCTGAACCCCCAGATACAGTTTTAGAGGGATTTTTTAATTTTTTTAAAATTTCTTTTATAAAAAGCTTTGTATGAGACACGCAGCCCACACTGAACTCCCTTTGTTTTTTTGTTTTTTTTAGTGAATATCACTTTATATTGCTTGTTATAAAGTCAGTTTAGGATAGGAGCTGGAGTTGACTCTTTGGCGAGGGTGGGGGAGAAGGAGGTTACATTTGTTTTTCGTGAATAGCGCCAGAAAGTCGAATTTAAATATTGCTCTGTCCCATCTTAGAAGATCTTCCATTTCGACCTCCTCTTTCTATTCTCTTATTTTAGTGAATAGTCCCCAGTGACTGAGCTGAGGGGCAGAGTAAACCTGCATGTTACTGTAAAGATACACATCATGTGTACTTGATAGAGGGAGACACTGTTTTTTAACCCTTGCTTCCTTAATCAGACTGGACCATCATTGTGTTACTGTTGCTTTAACTGCCCCCCCCCCCCCCCCCCGAGGGTTCAAGGAATAAGTTCTCTACTCATGTCTCACTTAATAGAACCATTTGTTCTGTCCTGAACCTTAATGCCAGCAAAGCAGTGCTTGGGGCAGTATGTGATGGAGGATACTGCCAGCTTGTCACCAAGTGTCGGAGTGTGTGATGCACAGTCAAACGTGAGGACAACTGCTGTGTCTACATTGAGAATTGGGGCAACCAGAAGCACACTTGAGAGTGACCCCTAGCTAGACAGTCTGTACACATAGCATGGGACAGAGGTGCAGAGTCAGATAACCTCTCATGCACGGCTGTACTAGACAGTCTATACACATAGCCCAGGACAGAGGTACGGAGTCAGATAACCTCTCATGCACAGCTGTACTAGACAGTCTATACACATAGCCCGGGACAGAGGGGCAGAGTCAGATAACCTCTCATGCACAGCTGTACTAGACAGTCTATACACATAGCATGGACAGTGGTGCAAAGTCAGATAACCTCTCATGCACAGCTGTACTAGACAGTCTATACACATAGCCTGGGACAGAGGTGCAGAGTCAGATAACCTCTCATGCACGGCTGTAATAGACAGTCTGTACACATAGCCTGGGACAGAGGTGCAGAGTCAGATAACCTCTCATGCACAGCTGTACTAGACAGTCTATACACATAGCCCAGGACAGAGGAGCAGAGTCAGATAACCTCTCATGCACAGCTGTACTAGACAGTCTGTACACATAGCCCGTACAGAGGTGCAGAGTCAGATAACCTCTCATGCACGGCTGTACAAGACAGTCTATACACATAGCCCGGGACAGAGGTGCAGAGTCAGATAACCTCTCATGCACGGCTGTACTAGACAGTCTATACACATAGCCCGGGACAGACGTGCAGAGTCAGATAACCTCTCATGCACGGCTGTACTAGACAGTCTATATACATAGCCCAGGACAGAGGTGCAGAGTCAGATAACCTCTCATGCACGGCTGTACTAGACAGTCTATACACATAGCCTGGGACAGAGGTGCAGAGTCAGATAACCTCTCATGCACGGCTGTACTAGACAGTCTGTACACATAGCCCGGGACAGAGGTGCAGAGTCAGATAACCTCTCATGCACGGCTGTACTAGACAGTCTGTACACATAGCCCAGGACAGAGGTGCAGAGTCAGATAACCTCTCATGCACAGCTGTACAGACAGTCTATACACACAGCCCGGGACAGAGGTGCAGAGTCAGATAACCTCTCATGCACGGCTGTACTAGACAGTCTATATACATAGCCCGGGACAGAGGTGCAGAGTCAGATAACCTCTCATGCACAGCTGTACTAGACAGTCTATACACATAGCCCAGGACAGAGGTGCAGAGTCAGATAACCTCTCATGCACAGCTGTACAGACAGTCTATACACACAGCCCGGGACAGAGGTGCAGAGTCAGATAACCTCTCATGCACGGCTGTACTAGACAGTCTATACACATAGCCCGGGACAGAGGTGCAGAGTCAGATAACCTCTCATGCACAGCTGTACTAGACAGTCTATACACATAGCCCGGGACAGAGGTGCAGAGTCAGATAACCTCTCATGCACGGCTGTACTAGACAGTCTATACACATAGCCCGGGACAGACGTGCAGAGTCAGATAACCTCTCATGCACGGCTGTACTAGACAGTCTATACACATAGCCCAGGACAGAGGTACGGAGTCAGATAACCTCTCATGCACAACTGTACTAGACAGTCTATACACATAGCCTGGGACAGAGTTACAGAGTCAGATAACCTCTCATGCACAGCTGTACTAGACAGTCTATACACATAGCCCAGGACAGAGGTGCAGAGTCAGATAACCTCTCATGCACAGCTGTACTAGACAGTCTATACACATAGCCCGGGACAGAGGTGCAGAGTCAGATAACCTCTCATGCACAGCTGTACTAGACAGTCTATACACATAGCCCAGGACAGAGGTGCAGAGTCAGATAACCTCTCATGCACAGCTGTACTAGACAGTCTATACACATAGCCCAGGACAGAGGTGCAGAGTCAGATAACCTCTCATGCACAGCTGTACTAGACAGTCTATACACATAGCCTGGGACAGAGGTGCAGAGTCAGATAACCTCTCATGCACAGCTGTACTAGACAGTCTATACACATAGCCCGGGACAGAGGTGCAGAGTCAGATAACCTCTCATGCACAGCTGTACTAGACAGTCTATACACATAGCCCGGGACAGAGGTGCAGAATCAGATAACCTCTCATGCACAGCTATACTAGACAGTCTGTACACATAGCCCAGGACAGAGGTGCAGAGTCAGATAACCTCTCATGCACAGCTGTACTAGACAGTCTATACACATAGCCTGGGACAGAGGTGCAGAGTCAGATAACCTCTCATGCACAACTGTACTAGACAGTCTATACACATAGCCCGGGACAGAGGTGCAGAGTCAGATAACCTCTCATGCACGGCTGTACTAGACAGTCTGTACACATAGCCTGGGACAGAGGTGCAGAGTCAGATAACCTCTCATGCACAGCTGTACTAGACAGTCTATACACATAGCCCGGGACAGAGGTGCAGAGTCAGATAACCTCTCATGCACAGCTGTACTAGACAGTCTATAGACATAGCCCAGGACAGAGGAGCAGAGTCAGATAACCTCTCATGCACAGCTGTACTAGACAGTCTGTACACATAGCCCAGGACAGAGGTGCAGAGTCAGATAACCTCTCATGCACAGCTGTACTAGACAGTCTGTACACATAGCCCGGGACAGAGGTGCAGAGTCAGATAACCTCTCATGCACAGCTGTACTAGACAGTCTATACACATAGCCCGGACAGAGGTGCAGAGTCAGATAACCTCTCATGCACGGCTGTACTAGACAGTCTATACACATAGCCTGGGACAGAGGTGCAGAGTCAGATAACCTCTCATGCACAGCTGTACTAGACAGTCTGTACACATAGCCCGGGACAGAGGTGCAGAGTCAGATAACCTCTCATGCACAGCTGTACTAGACAGTCTATACACATAGCCTGGGACAGAGGTGCAGAGTCAGATAACCTCTCATGCACGGCTGTAATAGACAGTCTATACACATAGCCTGGGACAGAGGTGCAGAGTCAGATAACCTCTCATGCACAGCTGTACTAGACAGTCTGTACACATAGCCCGGGACAGAGGTGCAGAGTCAGATTACCTCTCATGCACAGCTGTACTAGACAGTCTATACACATAGCCCAGGACAGAGGTACGGAGTCAGATAACCTCTCATGCACAACTGTACTAGACAGTCTATACACATAGCCCGGGACAGAGGAGCAGAGTCAGATAACCTCTCATGTACAGCTGTACTAGACAGTCTATACACATAGCCCGGGACAGAGGAGCAGAGTCAGATAACCTCTCATGTACAGCTATACTAGATAGTCTATACACATAGCCCAGGACAGAGGTGCAGAGTCAGATAACCTCTCATGCACAGCTGTACTAGACAGTCTGTACACATAGCCCAGGACAGAGGTGCAGAGTCAGATAACCTCTCATGCACAGCTGTACTAGACAGTCTGTACACATAGCCCAGGACAGAGGTGCAGAGTCAGATAACCTCTCATGCACAGCTGTACAGACAGTCTATACACATAGCATGGGACAGAGGTGCAGAGTCAGATAACCTCTCATGCACGGCTGTACTAGACAGTCTATACACATAGCCCAGGACAGAGGTGCAGAGTCAGATAACCTCTCATGCACGGCTGTACTAGACAGTCTATACACATAGCCTGGGACAGAGGTGCAGAGTCAGATAACCTCTCATGCACGGCTGTACTAGACAGTCTATACACATAGCCCGGGACAGAGGTGCAGAGTCAGATAACCTCTCATGCACAGCTGTACAGACAGTCTATACACATAGCATGTGACAGAGGTGCAGTCAGATAACCTCTCATGCACGGCTGTACTAGACAGTCTATACACATAGCCCGGGACAGAGGTGCAGAGTCAGATAACCTCTCATGCATGGCTGTACTAGACAGTCTATACACATAGCCCAGGACAGAGGGGCAGAGTCAGATAACCTCTCATGCACAGCTGTACTAGACAGTCTATACACATAGCCCAGGACAGAGGTGCAGAGTCAGATAACCTCTCATGCACGGCTGTACTAGACAGTCTATACACATAGCCCGGGACAGAGGTGCAGAGTCAGATAACCTCTCATGCACGGCTGTACTAGACAGTCTGTACACATAGCCTGGGACAGAGGTGCAGAGTCAGATAACCTCTCATGCACGGCTGTACTAGACAGTCTATACACATAGCCCGGGACAGAGGTACAGAGTCAGATAACCTCTCATGCACAGCTATACTAGACAGTCTATACACATAGCCTGGGACAGAGGTGCAGAGTCAGATAACCTCTCATGCACAGCTATACTAGACAGTCTATACACATAGCCTGGGACAGAGGTGCAGAGTCAGATAACCTCTCATGCACAGCTGTACTAGACATTCTATACACATAGCTCAGGACAGAGGTGCAGAGTCAGATAACCTCTCATGCACAGCTGTACTAGACAGTCTATACACATAGCCCGGGACAGAGGTGCAGAGTGAGATAACCTCTCATGTACAGCTGTACTAGACAGTCTATACACATAGCCCAGGACAGAGGTACGGAGTCAGATAACCTCTCATGCACAGCTGTACTAGACAGTCTATACACATAGCCCAGGACAGAGGTACGGAGTCAGATAACCTCTCATGCACAGCTGTACTAGACAGTCTATACACATAGCCCGGGACAGAGGTGCAGAGTCAGATAACCTCTCATGCACGGCTGTACTAGACAGTCTATACACATAGCCCAGGACAGAGGTACGGAGTCAGATAACCTCTCATGCACAGCTGTACTAGACAGTCTGTACACATAGCCCGGGACAGAGGTGCAGAGTCAGATAACCTCTCATGCACAGCTGTACTAGACAGTCTATACACATAGCCCGGGACAGAGGTGCAGAGTCAGATAACCTCTCATGCACAGCTGTACTAGACAGTCTATACACATAGCCCGGGACAGAGGTGCAGAGTCAGATAACCTCTCATGCACAGCTGTACTAGACAGTCTGTACACATAGCCCGGAACAGAGGTGCAGAGTCAGATAACCTCTCATGCACAGCTGTACTAGACAGTCTATACACATAGCCCGGGACAGAGGTGCAGAGTCAGATAACCTCTCATGCACAGCTGTACTAGACAGTCTATACACATAGCCTGGGACAGAGGTGCAGAGTCAGATAACCTCTCATGCACAGCTGTACTAGACAGTCTATACACATAGCCCGGGACAGAGGTGCAGAGCCAGATAACCTCTCATGCACAGCTGTACTAGACAGTCTATACACATAGCCTGGGACAGAGGTGCAGAGTCAGATAACCTCTCATGCACAGCTGTACTAGACAGTCTATACACATAGCCCGGGACAGAGGTGCAGAGCCAGATAACCTCTCATGCACAGCTGTACTAGACAGTCTATACACATAGCCCAGGACAGAGGTGCAGAGTCAGATAACCTCTCATGCACGGCTGTACAAGACAGTCTATACACATAGCCCGGGACAGAGGTGCAGAGTCAGATAACCTCTCATGTACAGCTGTACTAGACAGTCTATACACATAGCCTGGGACAGAGGTGCAGAGTCAGATAACCTCTCATGCACAGCTGTACTAGACAGTCTATACACATAGCCCAGGACAGAGGTGCAGAGTCAGATAACCTCACATGCACAGCTGTACTAGACAGTCTATACACATAGCCCGGGACAGAGGTGCAGAGCCAGATAACCTCTCATGCACAGCTGTACTAGACAGTCTATACACATAGCCCGGGACAGAGGTGCAGAGTCAGATAACCTCTCATGCACAGCTGTACTAGACAGTCTATACACATAGCCCAGGACAGAGGTGCAGAGTCAGATAACCTCTCATGCACAGCTGTACTAGACAGTCTATACACATAGCCCGGGACAGAGGTGCAGAGTCACATAACCTCTCATGCACAGCTGTACTAGACAGTCTATACACATAGCCCGGGACAGAGGTGCAGAGTCAGATAACCTCTCATGCATGGCTGTACTAGACAGTCTATACACATAGCATGGGACAGAGGCGCAGAGTCAGATAACCTCTCATGCACAGCTGTATTAGACAGTCTATACACATAGCCTGGGACAGAGGTGCAGAGTCAGATAACCTCTCATGCACAGCTGTACTAGACAGTCTATACACATAGCCTGGGACAGAGGAGCAGAGTCAGATAACCTCTCATGTAAAGCTGTACTAGACAGTCTATACACATAGCCCGGGACAGAGGTGCAGAGTCAGATAACATCTCATGCACGGCTGTACTAGACAGTCTATACACATAGCCCAGGACAGAGGTGCAGAGTCAGATAACCTCTCATGCACGGCTGTACTAGACAGTCTATACACATAGCCCAGGACAGAGGTGCAGAGTCAGATAACCTCTCATGCACAGCTGTACTAGACAGTCTATACACATAGCCCAGGACAGAGGTACGGAGTCAGATAACCTCTCATGCACAGCTGTACTAGACAGTCTGTACACATAGCCCGGGACAGAGGTGCAGAGTCAGATAACCTCTCATGCACGGCTGTACTAGACAGTCTATACACATAGCCCGGGACAGAGGTGCAGAGTCAGATAACCTCTCATGCACGGCTGTACTAGACAGTCTATACACATAGCCCGGGACAGAGGAGCAGAGTCAGATAACCTCTCATGCACGGCTGTACTAGACAGTCTATACACATAGCCTTGGACAGAGGTGCAGAGTCAGATAACCTCTCATGCACGGCTGTACTAGACAGTCTATACACATAGCCTGGGACAGAGGTGCAGAGTCAGATAACCTCTCATGCACGGCTGTACTAGACAGTCTATACACATAGCCTGGGACAGAGGTGCAGAGTCAGATAACCTCTCATGCACAGCTGTACTAGACAGTCTATACACATAGCCCGGGACAGAGGTGCAGAGTCAGATAACCTCTCATGCACGGCTGTACTAGACAGTCTATACACATAGCCCGGGACAGAGGTGCAGAGTCAGATAACCTCTCATGCACGGCTGTACTAGACAGTCTGTACACATAGCCCGGGACAGAGGTGCAGAGTCAGATAACATCTCATGCACGGCTGTACTAGACAGTCTATACACATAGCCCGGGACAGAGGTGCAGAGTCAGATAACCTCTCATGCACGGCTGTACTAGACAGTCTATACACATAGCCCGGGACAGAGGTACAGAGTCAGATAACCTCTCATGCACAGCTGTACTAGACAGTCTATACACATAGCCTGGGACAGAGGTGCAGAGTCAGATAACCTCTCATGCACGGCTGTACTAGACAGTCTGTACACATAGCCCAGGACAGAGGTGCAGAGTCAGATAACCTCTCATGCACGGCTGTACTAGACAGTCTGTATCATAGACCAGGACAGAGGTGCGGAGTCAGATAACCTCTCATGCACGGCTGTACTAGACAGTCTGTACACATAGCCCGGGACAGAGGTGCGGAGTCAGATAACCTCTCATGCACGGCTGTACTAGACAGTCTGTACACATAGCCCAGGACAGAGGTGCAGAGTCAGATAACCTCTCATGCACAGCTGTACTAGACAGTCTATACACATAGCCCAGGACAGAGGTGCAGAGTCAGATAACCTCTCATGCACAGCTGTACTAGACAGTCTATACACATAGCCTGGGACAGAGGTGCAGAGTCAGATAACCTCTCATGCACGGCTGTACTAGACAGTCTGTACACATAGCCCAGGACAGAGGTGCAGAGTCAGATAACCTCTCATGCACGGCTGTACTAGACAGTCTGTATCATAGACCAGGACAGAGGTGCAGAGTCAGATAACCTCTCATACACACCTGTACTAGACAGTCTATACACATAGCGCGGGACAGAGGTGCAGAGTCAGATAACCTCTCATGCACGGCTGTACTAGACAGTCTGTACACATAGCCCGGGACAGAGGTGCAGAGTCAGATAACCTCTCATGCACAGCTGTACTAGACAGTCTATACACATAGACCGGGACAGAGGTGCAGAGTCAGATAACCTCTCATGCATGGCTGTACTAGACAGTCTATACACATAGCCCGGGACAGAGGTGCAGAGTCAGATAACCTCTCATGCACAGCTGTACTAGACAGTCTATACACATAGCCCAGGACAGAGGTGCAGAGTCAGATAACCTCTCATGCATGGCTGTACTAGACAGTCTATACACATAGCCCAGGACAGAGGTGCAGAGTCAGATAACCTCTCATGCACAGCTGTACTAGACAGTCTATACACATAGCCCAGGACAGAGGTGCAGAGTCAGATAACCTCTCATGCACAGCTGTACTAGACAGTCTATACACATAGCCTGGGACAGAGGTGCAGAGTCAGATAACCTCTCATGCACAGCTGTACTAGACAGTCTATACACATAGCCCGGGACAGAGGTGCAGAGTCAGATAACCTCTCATGCACAGCTGTACTAGACAGTCTATACACATAGCCCAGGACAGAGGTGCAGAGTCAGATAACCTCTCATGCACAGCTGTACTAGACAGTCTATACACATAGCCTGGGACAGAGGTGCAGAGTCAGATAACCTCTCATGCACAGCTGTACTAGACAGTCTATACACATAGCCTGGGACAGAGGTACAGAGTCAGATAACCTCTCATGCACAGCTATACTAGACAGTCTGTACACATAGCCCAGGACAGAGGTGTAGCGTCAGATAACCTCTCATGCACAGCTGTACTAGACAGTCTATACACATAGCCTGGGACAGAGGTGCAGAGTCAGATAACCTCTCATGCACAGCTGTACTAGACAGTCTATACACATAGCCTGGGACAGAGGTGCAGAGTCAGATAACCTCTCATGCACAGCTGTACTAGACAGTCTATACACATAGCCTGGGACAGAGGTGCAGAGTCAGATAACCTCTCATGCACAGCTGTACTAGACAGTCTATACACATAGCCTGGGACAGAGGTGCAGAGTCAAATAACCTCTCATGCACGGCTGTACTAGACAGTCTATACACATAGCCCAGGACAGAGGTGCAGAGTCAGATAACCTCTCATGCACAGCTGTACTAGACAGTCTATACACATAGCCCAGGACAGAGGTGCAGAGTCAGATAACCTCTCATGCACGGCTGTACTAGACAGTCTATACACATAGCATGTGACAGAGGTGCAGAGTCAGATAACCTCTCATGCACGGCTGTAATAGACAGTCTATACACATAGCCTGGGACAGAGGTGCAGAGTCAGATAACCTCTCATGCACGGCTGTACTAGACAGTCTATACACATAGCCCAGGACAGAGGTGCAGAGTCAGATAACCTCTCATGCACAGCTGTACTAGACAGTCTATACACATAGCCCGGGACAGAGGTGCAGAGTCAGATAACCTCTCATGTACAGCTGTACTAGACAGTCTATACACATAGCCCGGGACAGAGGAGCAGAGTCAGATAACCTCTCATGTACAGCTATACTAGATAGTCTATACACATAGCCCAGGACAGAGGTGCAGAGTCAGATAACCTCTCATGCACAGCTGTACTAGACAGTCTGTACACATAGCCCAGGACAGAGGTGCAGAGTCAGATAACCTCTCATGCACAGCTGTACTAGACAGTCTGTACACATAGCCCAGGACAGAGGTGCAGAGTCAGATAACCTCTCATGCACAGCTGTACAGACAGTCTATACACATAGCATGGGACAGAGGTGCAGAGTCAGATAACCTCTCATGCACGGCTGTACTAGACAGTCTATACACATAGCCCAGGACAGAGGTGCAGAGTCAGATAACCTCTCATGCACGGCTGTACTAGACAGTCTATACACATAGCCTGGGACAGAGGTGCAGAGTCAGATAACCTCTCATGCACGGCTGTACTAGACAGTCTATACACATAGCCCGGGACAGAGGTGCAGAGTCAGATAACCTCTCATGCACAGCTGTACAGACAGTCTATACACATAGCATGTGACAGAGGTGCAGTCAGATAACCTCTCATGCACGGCTGTACTAGACAGTCTATACACATAGCCCGGGACAGAGGTGCAGAGTCAGATAACCTCTCATGCATGGCTGTACTAGACAGTCTATACACATAGCCCAGGACAGAGGGGCAGAGTCAGATAACCTCTCATGCACAGCTGTACTAGACAGTCTATACACATAGCCCAGGACAGAGGTGCAGAGTCAGATAACCTCTCATGCACGGCTGTACTAGACAGTCTATACACATAGCCCGGGACAGAGGTGCAGAGTCAGATAACCTCTCATGCACGGCTGTACTAGACAGTCTGTACACATAGCCTGGGACAGAGGTGCAGAGTCAGATAACCTCTCATGCACGGCTGTACTAGACAGTCTATACACATAGCCCGGGACAGAGGTACAGAGTCAGATAACCTCTCATGCACAGCTATACTAGACAGTCTATACACATAGCCTGGGACAGAGGTGCAGAGTCAGATAACCTCTCATGCACAGCTATACTAGACAGTCTATACACATAGCCTGGGACAGAGGTGCAGAGTCAGATAACCTCTCATGCACAGCTGTACTAGACATTCTATACACATAGCTCAGGACAGAGGTGCAGAGTCAGATAACCTCTCATGCACAGCTGTACTAGACAGTCTATACACATAGCCCGGGACAGAGGTGCAGAGTGAGATAACCTCTCATGTACAGCTGTACTAGACAGTCTATACACATAGCCCAGGACAGAGGTACGGAGTCAGATAACCTCTCATGCACAGCTGTACTAGACAGTCTATACACATAGCCCAGGACAGAGGTACGGAGTCAGATAACCTCTCATGCACAGCTGTACTAGACAGTCTATACACATAGCCCGGGACAGAGGTGCAGAGTCAGATAACCTCTCATGCACGGCTGTACTAGACAGTCTATACACATAGCCCAGGACAGAGGTACGGAGTCAGATAACCTCTCATGCACAGCTGTACTAGACAGTCTGTACACATAGCCCGGGACAGAGGTGCAGAGTCAGATAACCTCTCATGCACAGCTGTACTAGACAGTCTATACACATAGCCCGGGACAGAGGTGCAGAGTCAGATAACCTCTCATGCACAGCTGTACTAGACAGTCTATACACATAGCCCGGGACAGAGGTGCAGAGTCAGATAACCTCTCATGCACAGCTGTACTAGACAGTCTGTACACATAGCCCGGGACAGAGGTGCAGAGTCAGATAACCTCTCATGCACAGCTGTACTAGACAGTCTATACACATAGCCCGGGACAGAGGTGCAGAGTCAGATAACCTCTCATGCACAGCTGTACTAGACAGTCTATACACATAGCCTGGGACAGAGGTGCAGAGTCAGATAACCTCTCATGCACAGCTGTACTAGACAGTCTATACACATAGCCCGGGACAGAGGTGCAGAGCCAGATAACCTCTCATGCACAGCTGTACTAGACAGTCTATACACATAGCCTGGGACAGAGGTGCAGAGTCAGATAACCTCTCATGCACAGCTGTACTAGACAGTCTATACACATAGCCCGGGACAGAGGTGCAGAGCCAGATAACCTCTCATGCACAGCTGTACTAGACAGTCTATACACATAGCCCAGGACAGAGGTGCAGAGTCAGATAACCTCTCATGCACGGCTGTACAAGACAGTCTATACACATAGCCCGGGACAGAGGTGCAGAGTCAGATAACCTCTCATGTACAGCTGTACTAGACAGTCTATACACATAGCCTGGGACAGAGGTGCAGAGTCAGATAACCTCTCATGCACAGCTGTACTAGACAGTCTATACACATAGCCCAGGACAGAGGTGCAGAGTCAGATAACCTCACATGCACAGCTGTACTAGACAGTCTATACACATAGCCCGGGACAGAGGTGCAGAGCCAGATAACCTCTCATGCACAGCTGTACTAGACAGTCTATACACATAGCCCGGGACAGAGGTGCAGAGTCAGATAACCTCTCATGCACAGCTGTACTAGACAGTCTATACACATAGCCCAGGACAGAGGTGCAGAGTCAGATAACCTCTCATGCACAGCTGTACTAGACAGTCTATACACATAGCCCGGGACAGAGGTGCAGAGTCACATAACCTCTCATGCACAGCTGTACTAGACAGTCTATACACATAGCCCGGGACAGAGGTGCAGAGTCAGATAACCTCTCATGCATGGCTGTACTAGACAGTCTATACACATAGCATGGGACAGAGGCGCAGAGTCAGATAACCTCTCATGCACAGCTGTATTAGACAGTCTATACACATAGCCTGGGACAGAGGTGCAGAGTCAGATAACCTCTCATGCACAGCTGTACTAGACAGTCTATACACATAGCCTGGGACAGAGGAGCAGAGTCAGATAACCTCTCATGTAAAGCTGTACTAGACAGTCTATACACATAGCCCGGGACAGAGGTGCAGAGTCAGATAACATCTCATGCACGGCTGTACTAGACAGTCTATACACATAGCCCAGGACAGAGGTGCAGAGTCAGATAACCTCTCATGCACGGCTGTACTAGACAGTCTATACACATAGCCCAGGACAGAGGTGCAGAGTCAGATAACCTCTCATGCACAGCTGTACTAGACAGTCTATACACATAGCCCAGGACAGAGGTACGGAGTCAGATAACCTCTCATGCACAGCTGTACTAGACAGTCTGTACACATAGCCCGGGACAGAGGTGCAGAGTCAGATAACCTCTCATGCACGGCTGTACTAGACAGTCTATACACATAGCCCGGGACAGAGGTGCAGAGTCAGATAACCTCTCATGCACGGCTGTACTAGACAGTCTATACACATAGCCCGGGACAGAGGAGCAGAGTCAGATAACCTCTCATGCACGGCTGTACTAGACAGTCTATACACATAGCCTTGGACAGAGGTGCAGAGTCAGATAACCTCTCATGCACGGCTGTACTAGACAGTCTATACACATAGCCTGGGACAGAGGTGCAGAGTCAGATAACCTCTCATGCACGGCTGTACTAGACAGTCTATACACATAGCCTGGGACAGAGGTGCAGAGTCAGATAACCTCTCATGCACAGCTGTACTAGACAGTCTATACACATAGCCCGGGACAGAGGTGCAGAGTCAGATAACCTCTCATGCACGGCTGTACTAGACAGTCTATACACATAGCCCGGGACAGAGGTGCAGAGTCAGATAACCTCTCATGCACGGCTGTACTAGACAGTCTGTACACATAGCCCGGGACAGAGGTGCAGAGTCAGATAACATCTCATGCACGGCTGTACTAGACAGTCTATACACATAGCCCGGGACAGAGGTGCAGAGTCAGATAACCTCTCATGCACGGCTGTACTAGACAGTCTATACACATAGCCCGGGACAGAGGTACAGAGTCAGATAACCTCTCATGCACAGCTGTACTAGACAGTCTATACACATAGCCTGGGACAGAGGTGCAGAGTCAGATAACCTCTCATGCACGGCTGTACTAGACAGTCTGTACACATAGCCCAGGACAGAGGTGCAGAGTCAGATAACCTCTCATGCACGGCTGTACTAGACAGTCTGTATCATAGACCAGGACAGAGGTGCGGAGTCAGATAACCTCTCATGCACGGCTGTACTAGACAGTCTGTACACATAGCCCGGGACAGAGGTGCGGAGTCAGATAACCTCTCATGCACGGCTGTACTAGACAGTCTGTACACATAGCCCAGGACAGAGGTGCAGAGTCAGATAACCTCTCATGCACAGCTGTACTAGACAGTCTATACACATAGCCCAGGACAGAGGTGCAGAGTCAGATAACCTCTCATGCACAGCTGTACTAGACAGTCTATACACATAGCCTGGGACAGAGGTGCAGAGTCAGATAACCTCTCATGCACGGCTGTACTAGACAGTCTGTACACATAGCCCAGGACAGAGGTGCAGAGTCAGATAACCTCTCATGCACGGCTGTACTAGACAGTCTGTATCATAGACCAGGACAGAGGTGCAGAGTCAGATAACCTCTCATACACACCTGTACTAGACAGTCTATACACATAGCGCGGGACAGAGGTGCAGAGTCAGATAACCTCTCATGCACGGCTGTACTAGACAGTCTGTACACATAGCCCTGGACAGAGGTGCAGAGTCAGATAACCTCTCATGCATGGCTGTACTAGACAGTCTATACACATAGACCGGGACAGAGGTGCAGAGTCAGATAACCTCTCATGCATGGCTGTACTAGACAGTCTATACACATAGCCCGGGACAGAGGTGCAGAGTCAGATAACCTCTCATGCACAGCTGTACTAGACAGTCTATACACATAGCCCAGGACAGAGGTGCAGAGTCAGATAACCTCTCATGCATGGCTGTACTAGACAGTCTATACACATAGCCCAGGACAGAGGTGCAGAGTCAGATAACCTCTCATGCACAGCTGTACTAGACAGTCTATACACATAGCCCAGGACAGAGGTGCAGAGTCAGATAACCTCTCATGCACAGCTGTACTAGACAGTCTATACACATAGCCTGGGACAGAGGTGCAGAGTCAGATAACCTCTCATGCACAGCTGTACTAGACAGTCTATACACATAGCCCGGGACAGAGGTGCAGAGTCAGATAACCTCTCATGCACAGCTGTACTAGACAGTCTATACACATAGCCCAGGACAGAGGTGCAGAGTCAGATAACCTCTCATGCACAGCTGTACTAGACAGTCTATACACATAGCCTGGGACAGAGGTGCAGAGTCAGATAACCTCTCATGCACAGCTGTACTAGACAGTCTATACACATAGCCTGGGACAGAGGTACAGAGTCAGATAACCTCTCATGCACAGCTATACTAGACAGTCTGTACACATAGCCCAGGACAGAGGTGTAGCGTCAGATAACCTCTCATGCACAGCTGTACTAGACAGTCTATACACATAGCCTGGGACAGAGGTGCAGAGTCAGATAACCTCTCATGCACAGCTGTACTAGACAGTCTATACACATAGCCTGGGACAGAGGTGCAGAGTCAGATAACCTCTCATGCACAGCTGTACTAGACAGTCTATACACATAGCCCAGGACAGAGGGGCAGAGTCAGATAACCTCTCATGCACAGCTGTACTAGACAGTCTATACACATAGCCCAGGACAGAGGTGCAGAGTCAGATAACCTCTCATGCACAGCTGTACTAGACAGTCTATACACATAGCCTGGGACAGAGGTGCAGAGTCAAATAACCTCTCATGCACGGCTGTACTAGACAGTCTATACACATAGCCCAGGACAGAGGTGCAGAGTCAGATAACCTCTCATGCACAGCTGTACTAGACAGTCTATACACATAGCCTGGGACAGAGGTACAGAGTCAGATAACCTCTCATGCACAGCTTTACTAGACAGTCTGTACACATAGCCCGGGACAGAGGTGCAGAGTCAGATAACCTCTCATGCACAGCTGTACTAGACAGTCTATACACATAGCCCGGGACAGAGGTGCAGAGCCAGATAACCTCTCATGCACAGCTGTACTAGACAGTCTATACACATAGCCTGGGACAGAGGTGCAGAGTCAGATAACCTCTCATGCACAGCTGTACTAGACAGTCTATACACATAGCCCGGGACAGAGGTGCAGAGCCAGATAACCTCTCATGCACAGCTGTACTAGACAGTCTATACACATAGCCCAGGACAGAGGTGCAGAGTCAGATAACCTCTCATGCACGGCTGTACAAGACAGTCTATACACATAGCCCGGGACAGAGGTGCAGAGTCAGATAACCTCTCATGTACAGCTGTACTAGACAGTCTATACACATAGCCTGGGACAGAGGTGCAGAGTCAGATAACCTCTCATGCACAGCTGTACTAGACAGTCTATACACATAGCCCAGGACAGAGGTGCAGAGTCAGATAACCTCACATGCACAGCTGTACTAGACAGTCTATACACATAGCCCGGGACAGAGGTGCAGAGCCAGATAACCTCTCATGCACGGCTGTACTAGACAGTCTATACACATAGCCCGGGACAGAGGTGCAGAGTCAGATAACATCTCATGCACGGCTGTACTAGACAGTCTATACACATAGCCCGGGACAGAGGTGCAGAGTCAGATAACCTCTCATGCACGGCTGTACTAGACAGTCTATACACATAGCCCGGGACAGAGGTACAGAGTCAGATAACCTCTCATGCACAGCTGTACTAGACAGTCTATACACATAGCCTGGGACAGAGGTGCAGAGTCAGATAACCTCTCATGCACGGCTGTACTAGACAGTCTGTACACATAGCCCAGGACAGAGGTGCAGAGTCAGATAACCTCTCATGCACGGCTGTACTAGACAGTCTGTATCATAGACCAGGACAGAGGTGCGGAGTCAGATAACCTCTCATGCACGGCTGTACTAGACAGTCTGTACACATAGCCCGGGACAGAGGTGCGGAGTCAGATAACCTCTCATGCACGGCTGTACTAGACAGTCTGTACACATAGCCCAGGACAGAGGTGCAGAGTCAGATAACCTCTCATGCACAGCTGTACTAGACAGTCTATACACATAGCCCAGGACAGAGGTGCAGAGTCAGATAACCTCTCATGCACAGCTGTACTAGACAGTCTATACACATAGCCTGGGACAGAGGTGCAGAGTCAGATAACCTCTCATGCACGGCTGTACTAGACAGTCTGTACACATAGCCCAGGACAGAGGTGCAGAGTCAGATAACCTCTCATGCACGGCTGTACTAGACAGTCTGTATCATAGACCAGGACAGAGGTGCAGAGTCAGATAACCTCTCATACACACCTGTACTAGACAGTCTATACACATAGCGCGGGACAGAGGTGCAGAGTCAGATAACCTCTCATGCACGGCTGTACTAGACAGTCTGTACACATAGCCCTGGACAGAGGTGCAGAGTCAGATAACCTCTCATGCATGGCTGTACTAGACAGTCTATACACATAGACCGGGACAGAGGTGCAGAGTCAGATAACCTCTCATGCATGGCTGTACTAGACAGTCTATACACATAGCCCGGGACAGAGGTGCAGAGTCAGATAACCTCTCATGCACAGCTGTACTAGACAGTCTATACACATAGCCCAGGACAGAGGTGCAGAGTCAGATAACCTCTCATGCATGGCTGTACTAGACAGTCTATACACATAGCCCAGGACAGAGGTGCAGAGTCAGATAACCTCTCATGCACAGCTGTACTAGACAGTCTATACACATAGCCCAGGACAGAGGTGCAGAGTCAGATAACCTCTCATGCACAGCTGTACTAGACAGTCTATACACATAGCCTGGGACAGAGGTGCAGAGTCAGATAACCTCTCATGCACAGCTGTACTAGACAGTCTATACACATAGCCCGGGACAGAGGTGCAGAGTCAGATAACCTCTCATGCACAGCTGTACTAGACAGTCTATACACATAGCCCAGGACAGAGGTGCAGAGTCAGATAACCTCTCATGCACAGCTGTACTAGACAGTCTATACACATAGCCTGGGACAGAGGTGCAGAGTCAGATAACCTCTCATGCACAGCTGTACTAGACAGTCTATACACATAGCCTGGGACAGAGGTACAGAGTCAGATAACCTCTCATGCACAGCTATACTAGACAGTCTGTACACATAGCCCAGGACAGAGGTGTAGCGTCAGATAACCTCTCATGCACAGCTGTACTAGACAGTCTATACACATAGCCTGGGACAGAGGTGCAGAGTCAGATAACCTCTCATGCACAGCTGTACTAGACAGTCTATACACATAGCCTGGGACAGAGGTGCAGAGTCAGATAACCTCTCATGCACAGCTGTACTAGACAGTCTATACACATAGCCCAGGACAGAGGGGCAGAGTCAGATAACCTCTCATGCACAGCTGTACTAGACAGTCTATACACATAGCCCAGGACAGAGGTGCAGAGTCAGATAACCTCTCATGCACAGCTGTACTAGACAGTCTATACACATAGCCTGGGACAGAGGTGCAGAGTCAAATAACCTCTCATGCACGGCTGTACTAGACAGTCTATACACATAGCCCAGGACAGAGGTGCAGAGTCAGATAACCTCTCATGCACAGCTGTACTAGACAGTCTATACACATAGCCTGGGACAGAGGTACAGAGTCAGATAACCTCTCATGCACAGCTTTACTAGACAGTCTGTACACATAGCCCGGGACAGAGGTGCAGAGTCAGATAACCTCTCATGCACAGCTGTACTAGACAGTCTATACACATAGCCCAGGACAGAGGTGCAGAGTCAGATAACCTCTCATGCACAGCTGTACTAGACAGTCTATACACATAGCCTGGGACAGAGGTGCAGAGTCAGATAACCTCTCATGCACGGCTGTACTAGACAGTCTATACACATAGCCCGGGACAGAGGTACAGAGTCAGATAACCTCTCATGCACAGCTGTACTAGACAGTCTATACACATAGCCTGGGACAGAGGTGCAGAGTCAGATAACCTCTCATGCACGGCTGTACTAGACAGTCTATACACATAGCCCAGGACAGAGGTGCAGAGTCAGATAACCTCTCATGCACAGCTGTACTAGACAGTCTATACACATAGCCCGGGACAGAGGTGCAGAGTCAGATAACCTCTCATGCACAGCTGTACTAGACAGTCTATACACATAGCCCGGGACAGAGGTGCAGAGTCAGATAACCTCTCATGCACGGCTGTACTAGACAGTCTATACACATAGCCCAGGACAGAGGTGCAGAGTCAGATAACCTCTCATGCACAGCTGTACTAGACAGTCTATACACATAGCCCAGGACAGAGGTGCAGAGTCAGATAACCTCTCATGCACAGCTGTACTAGACAGTCTATACACATAGCCTGGGACAGAGGTACAGAGTCAGATAACTTCTCATGCACAGCTGTACTAGACAGTCTATACACATAGCCTGGGACAGAGGTGCAGAGTCAGATAACCTCTCATGCACGGCTGTACTAGACAGTCTATACACATAGCCCGGGACAGAGGTACAGAGTCAGATTACCTCTCATGCACAGCTGTACTAGACAGTCTATACACATAGCCTGGGACAGAGGTGCAGAGTCAGATAACCTCTCATGCACGGCTGTACTAGACAGTCTATACACATAGCCCAGGACAGAAGTGCAGAGTCAGATAACCTCTCATGCACAGCTGTACTAGACAGTCTATACACATAGCCCGGGACAGAGGTGCAGAGTCAGATAACCTCTCATGCACAGCTGTACTAGACAGTCTATACACATAGCCCGGGACAGAGGTGCAGAGTCAGATAACCTCTCATGCACGGCTGTACTAGACAGTCTATACACATAGCCCAGGACAGAGGTGCAGAGTCAGATAACCTCTCATGCACAGCTGTACTAGACAGTCTATACACATAGCCCAGGACAGAGGTGCAGAGTCAGATAACCTCTCATGCACAGCTGTACTAGACAGTCTATACACATAGCATGGGACAGAGGCGCAGAGTCAGATAACCTCTCATGCACAGCTGTACTAGACAGTCTATACACATAGCCCAGGACAGAGGTGCAGAGTCAGATAACCTCTCATGCACGGCTGTACTAGACAGTCTATACACATAGCCCGGGACAGAGGTACAGAGTCAGATAACCTCTCATGCACGGCTGTACTAGACAGTCTGTACACATAGCCAGGGACAGAGGAGCAGAGTCAGATAACCTCTCATGTACAGCTGTACTAGACAGTCTATACACATAGCCCGGGACAGAGTTGCAGAGTCAGATAACCTCTCATGCACGGCTGTACTAGACAGTCTATACACATAGCCTGGGACAGAGGTGCAGAGTCAGATAACCTCTCATGCACGGCTGTACTAGACAGTCTATACACATAGCCCGGGACAGAGGTGCAGAGTCAGATAACCTCTCATGCACGGCTGTACTAGACAGTCTATACACATAGCCCGGGACAGAGGTGCAGAGTCAGATAACCTCTCATGCACGGCTGTACTAGACAGTCTATACACATAGCCTGGGACAGACGTGCAGAGTCAGATAACCTCTCATGCACAGCTGTACTAGACAGTCTGTACACATAGCCTGGGACAGAGGTGCAGAGTCAGATAACCTCTCATGCACGGCTGTACTAGACAGTCTATACACATAGCCCGGGACAGAGGTGCAGAGTCAGATAACCTCTCCTTAGTGTTGTCAGCGTGAAGATGACTATTTGGCGTGGAGCGGTATTAGACGCACACACCACATGTATTGAGGTAATAGTGGTGCTGTGTAAATTCCCCATTGTATCTTGGTATTAACATGGTATTATTGTGTATTGCTGCATTTTCTCTCTCATTATCTTTGTACGTGATGTTCACTCTCAAGCTGTGAATATCAGGGGCTTAACTATGAATACAGGATAAAGTGTAACTAGCACACGCGGTAACATGCTAATAAGTCAGCCATGTTCAGTGACCATAGCAACAAAATAGTGGTATGTACAAATCTCCTAATAGAAGGTGAGAGTAAAAATTACTGAAGGGAACAGCTGTCCTTCTACTAGGTGCAAATCGGTAACATCGTAAAATAGACTCACCTAACGTGAATGTAGAGAAAGAAAAGAAAACAATACATTTTTATTTTTTAAATCTTGTTTTATTCTCAACATTCACAGTAAAAACATTGATAATGCAGAGTTACATCTTTACACACTGTCACTTTATAACAATGCTTTATGCAGGGCCCACTCTGTTCTTCTAGCAGGAGAAACTCACCAGACCCTGCACAATGTATAGAATATATAGAAGAGCTCAGCTGGACATGGATAATGCAGAGTTACAGCTTTACACACTGTCACTATATAACAATGCATTATACAGGGCCAACTCTGTTCTTCTAGCAGGAGAAACTCACCAGACCCAGCACAAAGTATATAATATATAGAAGAGCTCAGCTGGCCATGGATAATACCGAGTTACATCTTTACACACTGTCACTTTATAACAATGCATTATACAGGGCCCACTCTGTTCTTCTAGCAGGAGAAACTCTCCAGGCCCTGCACAATGTATAGAAGAATATATAGAAGAGCTCAGCTGGCCATGGATAATGCAGAGTTACATCTTTACACACTGTCACTTTATAACAATGCATTATACAGGGCCAACTCTGTTCTTCTAGCAGGAGAAACTCACCAGACCCTGCGCAATGTATAGAAGAATATATAGAAGAGCTCAGCTGGCCATGGATAATGCAGAGTTACATCTTTACACACTGTCACTTTATACCAATGCATTATACAGGACCAACTCTGTTCTTCTAGCAGGAGAAACTCTCCAGATCCTGCACAATGTATAGAAGAATTTATAGAAGAGCTCAGCTGGCCATGGATAATGCAGAGTTACATCTTTACACCCTGTCACTTTATAACAATGCATTATCCAGGGCCAACTCTGTTCTTCTAGCAGGAGAAACTCACCAGGCCCTGCACCATGTATAGAAGAATATATAGAAGAGCTCAGCTGGCCATGGATAATGCAGAGTTACATCTTTACACACTGTCACTTTATAACAATGCATTATACAGGGCCAACTCTGTTCTTCTAGCAGGAGAAACTCACCAGACCCTCACAATGTATAGAAGAATATATAGAAGAGCTCAGCTGGCCATGGATAATGCATAGTTACATCTTTACACACTGTCACTTTATAACAATGCATTATACAGGACCAACTCTGTTCTTCTAGCAGGAGAAACTCACCAGGCCCTGCACAATGTATAGAAGAAAATATAGAAGAGTTCAGCTGGCCATGGATAATGCATAGTTACATCTTTACACACTGTCACTTTATAACAATGCATTATACAGGACCAACTATGTTCTTCTAGCAGGAGAAATTCACCAGACCATGCACAATGTATAGAAGAATATATAGAAGCGCTCAGCTGGCCATGGATAATGCAGAGTTACATCTTTACACACTGTCACTTTATAACAATGCATTATACAAGGCCAACTCTGTTCTTCTAGCAGGAGAAACTCACCAGACCCTGCACAATGTATAGAAGAATATATAGAAGAGCTCAGCTGGCCATGGATAATGCAGAGTTACATCTTTACACACTGTCACTTTATAACAATGCATTATACAGGGCCAACTCTGTTCTTCTAGCAGGAGAAACTCACCAGACCCTGCACAATGTATAGAAGAATATATAGAAGAGCTCAGCTGGCCATGGATAATGCAGAGTTACATCTTTACACACTGTCACTTTATAACAATGCATTATACATGGCCAACTCTGTTCTTCTAGCAGGAGAAACTCACCAGACCCTGCACAATGTATAGAAGAATATATAGAAGAGCTCAGCTGGCCAAGGATAATGCAGAGTTACATCTTTACACACTGTCACTTTATAACAATGCATTATACAGGGCCAACTCTGTTCTTCTAGCAGGAGAAACTCACCAGACCCTGCACAATGTATAGAAGAATATATAGAAGAGCTCAGCTGGCCATGGATAATGCAGAGTTACATCTTTACACACTGTCACTTTATAACAATGCATTATACAGGACCAACTCTGTTCTTCTAGCAGGAGAAACTCACCAGACCCTGCACAATGTATAGAAGAATATATAGAAGAGCTCAGCTGGCCATGGATAATGCAGAGTTACATCTTTACACACTGTCACTATATAACAATGCATTATACAGGACCAACTCTGTTCTTCTAGCAGGAGAAAATCACCAGACCTTGCACAATGTATAGAATATATAGAAGAGTTCAGCTGGCCATGGATAATGCAGAGTTACATCTTTACACACTGTCACTTTATTACAATGCATTATACAGGGCCAACTCTGTTCTTCTAGCAGGAGAAACTCACCAGATCCTGCACAATGTATAGAATATATAGAAGAGCTCAGCTGGCCATGGATAATGCAGAGTTACATCTTTACACACTGTCACTTTATAACAATACATTATGAAGGGCCCACTCTGTTCTTCTAGCAGGAGAAACTCACCAGACCATGCACAATGTATAGAAGAATATATAGAAGAGCTCAGCTGGCCATGGATAATGCAGAGTTACATCTTTACACACTGTCACTATATTACAATGCATTATACAGGGCCAACTCTGTTCTTCTAGCAGGAGAAACTCACCAGACCCTGCACAATGTATAGAAGAATATATAGAAGAGCTCAGCTGGCCATGGATAATGCAGAGTTACATCTTTACACACTGTCACTTTATAACAATGCATTATACATGGCCAACTCTGTTCTTCTAGCAGGAGAAACTCACCAGACCCTGCACAATGTATAGAAGAATATATAGAAGAGCTCAGCTGGCCATGGATAATGCATAGTTACATCTTTACACACTGTCACTTTATAACAATGCATTATACAGGGCCAACTCTGTTCTTCTAGCAGGAGAAACTCACCAGACCCTGCACAATGTATAGAAGAATATATAGAAGAGCTCAGCTGGCCATGGATAATGCAGAGTTACATCTTTACACACTGTCACTTTATAACAATGCATTATACATGGCCAACTCTGTTCTTCTAGCAGGAGAAACTCACCAGACCCTGCACAATGTATAGAAGAATATATAGAAGAGCTCAGCTGGCCAAGGATAATGCAGAGTTACATCTTTACACACTGTCACTTTATAACAATGCATTATACAGGACCAACTCTGTTCTTCTAGCAGGAGAAACTCACCAGACCCTGCACAATGTATAGAAGAATATATAGAAGAGCTCAGCTGGCCATGGATAATGCAGAGTTACATCTTTACACACTGTCACTTTATAGCAATGCATTATACAAGGCCAACTCTGTTCTTCTAGCAGGAGAAACTCACCAGACCCTGCACAATGTATAGAAGAATATATAGAAGAGCTCAGCTGGCCATGGATAATGCAGAGTTACATCTTTACACACTGTCACTTTATAACAATGCATTATACAGGACCAACTCTGTTCTTCTAGCAGGAGAAACTCACCAGACCCTGCACAATGTATAGAAGAATATATAGAAGAGCTCAGCTGGCCATGGATAATGAAGAGTTACATCTTTACACACTGTCACTTTATAACAATACATTATGAAGGGCCCACTCTGTTCTTCTAGCAGGAGAAACTCACCAGACCCTGCACAATGTATAGAAGAATATATAGAAGAGCTCAGCTGGCCAAGGATAATGCAGAGTTACATCTTTACACACTGTCACTTTATAACAATGCATTATACAGGGCCAACTCTGTTCTTCTAGCAGGAGAAACTCACCAGACCCTGCACAATGTATAGAAGAATATATAGAAGAGCTCAGCTGGCCATGGATAATGCTGAGTTACATCTTTACACACTGTCACTATATAACAATGCATTATACAGGACCAACTCTGTTCTTCTAGCAGGAGAAACTCTCCAGACCCTGCACAATGTATAGAAGAATATATAGAAGCGCTCAGCTGGCCATGGATAATGCAGAGTTACATCTTTACACACTGTCACTTTATAACAATGCATTATACAGGACCAACTCTGTTCTTCTAGCAGGAGAAACTCACTAGACCCTGCACAATGTATAGAAGAATATATAGAAGAGCTCAGCAGGCCATGGATAATGCAGAGTTACATCTTTGCACACTGTCACTATATAACAATGCATTATACAGGGCCAACTCTGTTCTTCTAGCAGGAGAAACTCACCAGACCCTGCACAATGTATAGAAGAATATATAGAAGAGTTCAGCTGGTCATGGATAATGCAGAGTTACATCTTTACACACTGTCACTATATAACAATGCATTATACAGGACCAACTCTGTTCTTCTAGCAGGAGAAACTCACCAGACCCTGCACAATGTATAGAAGAATATATAGAACATCAGATGGATGTTGCTGATTGAGGGCACCCCCCAAGGTGGCAACAAAAGGTCAAATAAATATATCAGAAATCATTTTGTGTCAATATATAAATAATATAATCATTCTGAGGCAGGCTAGGCTCGCTTCATATCTGCAGAATTTGTAGTTTCAGAATGTAGAGGGTTTTTGTCGTGTGAAATGCGTTGGCACAGTGACTCTCTCCTCAGAGGTTTGCTATTTATTTATTTTAATACGTTTTATTTGCATGTCTATGCTTTTGACCCTGCAATTTTGATGCCTTTCTGTGTTTTTCTCCCAACGTTTAAGTCTCTTATGACTTTCTCTAAACAAACATGTTGGTTTCACAATCCGTCTTTATTACTGAGCCATTCAGAAAGTTCATTTGGTCTGTAGAGTAATCTATTGTGAGTTTGATGGATGGCTGACTTGAATACAGGGTTTGTGATGTTTTGTCTCTACAGTGCATGCGTATTACCAACGCTTCATTTTCCAGCTACTCTCTATGTGTCTTGTGTTCTTGATTTGCTAACAAGCTTCTCTCAATAATTGATGCAGCAATATTACTACATTATTAGTCCATTATAGTGTTATCATGGGTTACATTGCCTCAGAGGTTCACAGTGTGTAATAGATGCAGCCTGGGTTGTGTGTGTGTGTGTGTGTGTGTGTGTGTGTGTGTGTGTGTGTGTGTGTGTGCGTGCGTGTGTGTGTGTGTGTGTGTGTGTGTGTGTGTGTGTGAGAGAGAGAGCGAGAGAGAGAGAGAGAGAGAGAGAGAGAGAGAGAGAGAGAGAGAGAGAGAGAGAGAGATGTATAGATTTATAGAAAGAAAGAAAAATAGATAGACAGATGTATAGATTTAGAGAAAGAAAGATAGATGTATAGACAGATGTATAGATTTAGAGAAAGATAGATAGACAGATGTATAGATTTAGAGAAAGAAAGAAAGGTAGATAGACAGATGTATAGATTTAGAGAAAGAAAGAAAGGTAGATAGACAGATAGATAGATAGATAGATAGATAGATAGATAGATAGATAGATGATAGATAGATAGATAGATAGATAGATAGATAGATAGATAGATAGATGATAGATAGATAGATAGATAGATAGATAGATAGATAGATAGATAGATAGCTATATAGATATATAAAGAGAAAGAGGGATTTATAGATAGACAAGCAGATAGATAGCTATATAGATAGATATAGAGAAATATAGATAGATTGATAGATAGATAAATAGATAGATGTATAGATATATAGAAAGATAGATATATATTATAGACATATAGATAGTTATAGAGAGAGATAGATAGATAGAGAGATAGACAGACAGATAGATAAATAGATAGATAAAGAGAAGGAGAGATAGATGATAGATAGACAAGAAGATAGATAGATAGTTAGTTATAGAGAAAAAGAGATAGATAAATAGATAGATAGATAGATAGATAGATAGATAGATAGATAGATAGATAGATAGATAGATAGATAGATAGATAAAGATACAGGATAGAGTTGGATGAAACCACACCCCCTGCATTCAATGTTCTGGAATCCGCTGAGAGTACTCTTTCTCACTTATATCAGTGAATTTCAAAGCCCCGGTGAAATTATGTTTAATGTAGAAGAACAGGATAACTGTAATTTATTATAAAATAAGATAAAAAATGCATGCCCCAGCAATTAAACACATGTACAACATACAGAACATTGTCCCTTTAATGCCTGAATACACTTTTATGTGCTATTACCTTTAAAAAGAAGCCACCATCATTGTGAAAATGTGTCAGACAGCGAATAATTCCAGTGTTAAAAGATCTTAAGACCTTCAAGGTTGGATTAAACACAGTCTGTGTATTATTTTTATTGATTTTAATTTAACTTGGGTTTCGCGGTTACTTTACAATATCGGGGGCCGATAACTATTTTTTATCTATGATCTAAGCTGAACTACAAAAAAAAAAATAATAACAAAAGAATAAAAAAATAATAAGATAGTGAACAGAAAGTGCAATCCAATGACGGCGTGTGGAAAACAGAGAGTTGAACATTCAGATAAAAAAGGAGACTATAGCTTAAACACCACCTTCCGCTCATCAACAACATGAGAACAGCGGGGGGGGGGGGGGGGGGGGTAAAAAAGTTATTAAGTGAGATTATTTAGAGGTCAGTAAGGAATATTGTAGCCATGCTACAGGGGAAAAGCCAGCAGATTACAGTATTTCCAGGGGTAAATGGAACATGGGCATAATCAGCAACCAGAGGGGGGCTTCTTATAAAACCCAAGTGATATGTAGAATCATTGAAACATGTGTCTCAGATTTAATGCATCCAAAGAGCAGACTGCTTTCTGTGCCATTGTGGTTTCAGGAGCAGCAACTCTTCTCTGTACGTTTGTTTTTTTGCTGTGGGGCAAGTGAGTTATGTTGTACATATTGGCACAAATAATATGTTATTCAGGAGAGGAATCTGGAACTGTTGTCTATTTATTTTTTTACACTTTGAGTGCTGGAGGATATAATGATCCCTCAGGGATCCAAAATGTGGATCCAAGTTCATTATTAGGACTTGTGTTGCTGCAGGTGTGATGTATCTCCCTGAGAAGGCATGGAGAGGGTCCTGGCCTAATACAGAACCAAGAAATACAAAATGACATCTGATTAATACAGAACAAATAAATACAAAATGACATCTGATTAATACAGAACCAAGAAATACAAAATGACATCTGATTAATACAGAACCAAGAAATACAAAATGACATCTGATTAATACAGAACAAATAAATACAAAATGACATCTGATTAATACAGAACCAAGAAATACAAAATGACATCTGATTAATACAGAACCAAGAAATACAAAATGACATCTGATTAATACAGAACCAAGAAATACAAAATGACATCTGATTAATACAGAACAAATAAATACAAAATGACATCTGATTAATACAGTCTCTGCAAGAAGAATATTTTTTTTTTTTGCAATATTGCAATATGCATTTCAAAAGATTTCTTAAAAGCTTTAATATGCATTTAAAACAATGGGATCTTTGTGAAGAGTGTCACGTGATAGCCCATGTGCATAATATGATACCTCTGCTAAACACGGTATTTCTGCCATTTTTCCAGGAATCTCTCAGCAGCTGACACTCTTTACACATGGGATGATCTGTCACTAAGGGTCCTGAAGAACATCCGCTCCCGACATTTACCCACTCAGTACCTGCACCACTATATGTTTAAATGATTGTGGTGTGATTTTTTTTTTTTTTCTATTTTTTAATCATTAATGATTGTGTGATATATACATATATATTTTGTACCATTAAAATCTTTCTTTTTTTCTTTTTTATTATCGGTTAGATACAGAGTTGAATGACTTTCTGTCCCATTTTCAGCTATACGCGTAATGGTTTATTCCTCCAATTGACTGTAGCAAATATTCATAGCTGCCAACAATCCCGAATTTGGTCAGCCAGTCCTGCTTTTTGGGCCCTGTCCATTCAAATTTGGGTCTGTTTCGGCGTGAATGGCGCCTATATATAGTCCTTAGCACTGTGCACTGGCAACCTTGTGTTTATAATCTATATCTATATCTAAAAGGGGAGAATTAAGCTCTAGCTGCAGCTCAATCTCCCAGGTTCACACGCCATCACGCGGCTCTGTCCATTTTAACACCACCCCCTTTTTTTAATCCCAGGAGCCAGCTACAGACAGTTGTCCAGTTTGAATATTTTTGGTATCACAATGTTGTTTTTTGGGGGGGAGTTTGATGTTACTGTGTGCCAACATCAAAATCACTTTTTCTTGGCAGGTTTCTGTCAGCGAATCGCGTTAGGTAAGTATCGTCGGCAAAACGCGTCGTATTGTAAAAGCTCCGGAGAGATGTCTTCCAGCGCTGGTTTCAGTAGGTTATATTCTCATTCACATCGCATGTTGAAGAAGGCACTGGACCTGTTTAAATCTCACAGTGTGCTGCCGTTGGATGCTGGTTAAGCAGAGTTCATTATGCCAAGCTGGAATCGGCTCAATCCGTTACACTCCAAACAGACCTTAATAAGCCAGAGATAAACCTCACTGCGCGATATATCCAGAGTTACGACTGACCCCGCGCAACTTTACTTCTCCAGGACTGAGTAGATCTATGAATACACTGTGTCAGAAAAACTAACCTCTCACGACCCAGCATTAAGGAGCTCTGCGGAAATGAGATTCTGGTCATTACCAGCTGGATGACACCCCTACTCCGAAATGAGATTCCGGTCATTACCAGCTGGATGACATCACTACTCCGAAATGAGATTCCGGTCATTACCAGCTGGATGACATCACTACTCCGAAATGAGATTCCGGTCATTACCAGCTGGATGACATCACTACTCCGAAATGAGATTCCGGTCATTACCAGCTGGGTGACATCCCTACTCCCAAATGAGATTCCGGTCATTACCAGCTGGATGACATCCCTACTCTGAAATGAGATTCCGGTCATTACCAGCTGGATGACATCCCTACTCCGAAATGAGATTCCGGTCATTACCAGCTGGATGACATCCCTACTCCGAAATGAGATTCCGGTCATTACCAGCTGGATGACATCCCTACTCCGAAATGAGATTCCGGTCATTACCAGCTGGGTGACATCCCTACTCCGAAATGAGATTCCGGTCATTACCAGCTGGATGACATCACTACTCCGAAATGAGATTCCGGTCATTACCAGCTGGATGACACCCCTACTCCGAAATGAGATTCCGGTCATTACCAGCTGGATGACACCCCTACTCCGAAATGAGATTCCGGTCATTACCAGTTGGGTGACATCACTTCTCCGAAATGAGATTCTGGTCATTACCAGCTGGGTGACATCCCTACTCCGAAATGAGATTCCGGTCATTACCAGCTGGGTGACATCCCTACTCCGAAATGAGATTCTGGTCATTACCAGCTGGATGACATCCCTACTCCGAAATGAGATTCCGGTCATTACCAGCTGGATGACATCCCTACTCCGAAATGAGATTCCGGTCATTACCAGCTGGGTGACATCCCTACTCCGAAATGAGATTCCGGTCATTACCAGCTGGATGACATCACTACTCCGAAATGAGATTCCGGTCATTACCAGCTGGATGACACCCCTACTCCGAAATGAGATTCCGGTCATTACCAGCTGGATGACACCCCTACTCCGAAATGAGATTCCGGTCATTACCAGTTGGGTGACATCACTTCTCCGAAATGAGATTCTGGTCATTACCAGCTGGATGACATCCCTACTCCGAAATGAGATTCCGGTCATTACCAGCTGGATGACATCCCTACTCCGAAATGAGATTCCGGTCATTACCAGCTGGATGACATCCCTACTCTGAAATGAGATTCCGGTCATTACCAGCTGGATGACATCCCTACTCCGAAATGAGATTCCGGTCATTACCAGCTGGGTGACATCCCTACTCCGAAATGAGATTCCGGTCATTACCAGCTGGATGACATCCCTACTCCGAAATGAGATTCCGGTCATTACCAGCTGGATGACATCCCTACTCAGAAATGAGATTCCGGTCATTACCAGCTGGATGACATCCCTACTCCGAAATAAGATTCCGGTCATTAACGGCTGGATGACATCCCTACTCCGAAATGAGATTCCGGTCATTACCAGCTGGATGACATCCCTACTCCGAAATGAGATTCCGGTCATTACCAGCTGGATGACACCCCTACTCCGAAATGAGATTCCGGTCATTACCAGCTGGATGACATCCCTACTCCGAAATGAGATTCCGGTCATTACCGGCTGGATGACATCACTACTCCGAAATGAGATTCCGGTCATTACCGGCTGGATGACATCACTACTCCGAAATGAGATTCCGGTCATTACCGGCTGGATGACATCCCTACTCCGAAATAAGATTCCGGTCATTACCGGCTGGATGACATCCCTACTCTGAAATGAGATTCTGGTCAAAACCAGCTGGATGACATCCCTACTCCGAAATGAGATTCTGGTCATTACCAGCTGGATGACATCCCTACTCCCAAATGAGATTCCGGTCATTACCAGCTGGATGACATCCCTACTCCCAAATGAGATTCCGGTCATTACCAGTTGGGTGACATCCCTACTCCGAAATGAGATTCCGGTCATTACCAGCTGGATGACATCCCTACTCCGAAATGAGATTCCGGTCATTACCGGCTGGATGACATCCCTACTCCGAAATGAGATTCAGGCCATTTTACTAAACTCTTCCATACTAGACACCCTGATTTTTTTCTATACATTTTCCTTTTCTCTTATCTTATCTTTGTTGCAATGGCGTAGACATGAGAAGGGTAGGGTGTGATCCCTATCGCATACTCCTGGATGGCTGGCACTCTACCTGTGAGTACAAACAGCGCACTAGAAATTTACAAGTGGTGAATTAGCACCTCTGATGTGTGCTAATTATTATGATAAGTCCTCTAACATCAATCTTATTTTATTATATTTCCCCAACTGTATATAAAGGTCATCTGAGCTATGGCTGGGTCAACAATGCTGCCTATTACCTGAAGCCCTGCCTTCTTGTGTTACGCAGCTCGCCTGAAAGCATGCTCCTTTACAATCCGTGCACTTGAAACTGCTGAGTTTAACAGAGAGATGCTGAGTCAGTAATAACTAATGAGTTTGTTTGAGGGGAGAATGAAAACTACTGCAGAGGATTCGAGCCTCGCGTGTGCTTTGTGTGATCTCACTGAATTTAGAAACCGCAATTTAATTATTTTCAATGTAAAACTGCAGGAGAACTGTAGATAATTAGAAAGTAAATGTAAGTACATGTTACATGTATTAATCACATGTACAAAATAAAGAAATAAGAAGGGAACTGTCATTCTAAGGAATAACATATCATTTATTTTCCAAATGAGAAGTTACATGTCTGTACAAAACAACATCAGTATACATTGATTCCCCTTGTATTCCCCAGTATGTAACTAAACACATTGCTGTTTATAGATGATCAGATATTAATGATCCGATGGATCACACGTAGAGCAGAGGATGAAAACTAATGTGAGATTTAAATCACCAGACTTTGTGATCACAGCTCATATTAATTGCTGAACATGTAAATGGGTGAAGTCTGTGTGTCTAGTAACATGTTTTGCACTGTTACATGCAAAGGGCGTGTACGCTATAGAATGCTTCGACATAGAGTACACATATAAAGACACAGAGTTACATGCCAACACATTCCGCAACACATATAAAGTCACAGAGTTACATGCCAACGCATTCCGCAGCACAAATAAAGACACAGTTACCTGCCAACGCATTCTGCAACACATATCAAGACACAGAGTTACATGCCAACGCATTCCGCAACACATATAGAGACACAGAGTTACATGACAATGCATTCAGCCACACATATAAAGTCACAGAGTTATATGCCAACGCATTCCGCAACACAAATAAAGACACAGTTACCTGCCAACGCATTCAGCCACACATATAAAGACACAGAGTTACATGCCAACACATTCCGCAACACATATAAAGACACAGAGTTACATGCCAACGCATTCCGCAACACATATAAAGACACAGAGTTACATGCCAACGCATTCCGCAACACATATAAAGACACAGAGTTACATGTTAGTTCAGAGTGGGGTTAAATATTGGACATATAACAGGACTGTCTTGATGAAATAGGGAATTGTAGATGATTGAAAAGGGAATTTAAAACGTATGGCCCAACTAGCCGAGTTGGAAAACTTATTCAATTAAGCTGCAGGGAATTGACAAGAGAATTCCAATTCAAGGGACTTTGAGCATTTTTTCCAGCTTGGCTGAAGTTTGAAATTCCTTCTCTGATGAATCAAGCCCTGTTTATTTGTCTTTTCTCAGTCCTAAACCCTGACCCCCCGATATAGAGGCTACGCCTTCCGTGCTACGGTCAGATGTGACTGCGTGATCAGGTCACACAATGAGATGCGCCGCGTTAACGATCTAATCTGCGATTATTTCATCGGAGGTTTTAATCAAGGAGACGTCACAGCTTGTTTCTTAATGGTTCTTATTTCATTTACTTGCTGATTTACAATTAAACCTTCTATCTGACGCCCCTGATTTCCTCTGTTGATGACTATCTCTACTCTGAGTGCGCAGTGTGCGTCTGAGTCAATCACAGCGCCAAACAGGCGCGCTTACCCTGCTTCCAAATAACACAAATACTACTTATAACCATTATATAGATTTTTAAAGAAAATGTGTATGTTATTGTCTGCAGTAGTATCTCAGATACACACAATGAAGAAGTGTTTTTTAAAAAAATATATAGAAAATAATATATATATATATAATGGTTATCCCTGTTTGCCCCTTTACTATGAAGAGTATTATCTGGGTTTCAGATACACCTTTTGGATATTACTTGCGCCCAAGCTTCAGGGAATGTTACTATTTCCCAATTGCAATGCCCTCATATGATCTACTACAAAATAAGTTGTCCCTGGCAGGAATCAAAACTGCAAAAATGTAGGGTTGAACTGTTTCTATTATAGCTTTGTAATATTCTGCTGCGTTATCTTGTCTGGATCATACATACATCAGTCGCTTACAATTTGTATGATTAGTTCACCACCGCTGGCCATGGATTCCACTAATCCTTATCCAAGAGTGTCCCTCTTGGGCCATTAGGAAAGTAGGGAGATAAAGACATTGAATATGGAACAAAATACTCAATAATGTGTCGAATGCCACCATTTCTAAAAGCCAAACCCTAAAGTGAACGTGGGCCATAATTCATATTTAATTATTTTTTTATATACAATATTATCCGGTAAATGCGTTGCCTTCTTGAGTTACGTAATTATTAATGTCTAGCCCTACGTATAAACAGAATACGGCTAGGAGCCAATAAGCTTTCTCCTCCCTATACACTGCAACAGAATAATAATAAAAAGAAGTGATCGGATTATTGTGTAAACTTCTGTTGCAGGTGAGGTTGTAACCAAAAGGGTGCAAGAAATGATAGTAAAAATGTAGAAGTAATGGTAAATACTCAAGGCTTTCACAGTGAGCAATACAATATCATTAAGTATAAAACATATGGTCTGGATGTTTTTTTTTTTAGAAAAGCAGAACATACAGGGGTATTAATAACACAATGAGCATTAATAATAGAGCTTTTTGATCCAAGGAGAAATCTGATTGCCCTTTTGGAGTCAAGAAGGAATTTTTTTCCCCCTAGGAGGCAACATTCGAAAAAGCTTCCTTAGGGTTTTTTTTGCCTTCTTTTGGATCAAAACGCTGAAATGATAGGTAGAAGGGTTGAACTTGATGGACTTGTGTCTTTTTTCAACCTATGTTACTATGTTACTATATCTATCGCTTGAGAGAGCCCCCCCAACAAGTCTATATATCGGCAGAAAAAAAAAGATGTTTGAAATGTACTATTCAGCGTACAGTTTAATTTCATAAGGCATGTTTAAAATCCATACATTATAAATACAATGACACAAAAAGAATTACATAAAAAAGGATAAAACTATGATAAGACAGTACACATAAAAAAACAACACCTTTCGAGTTATAGCTTTTCACGCTTGGTACATGCATCAAAACCACTTAGTCGTGTGTTGTACCACCTGACGCGTTGTACCAATGAAAATGGCTTCCTTCGGGTTAGGTGTACACAATGTGCGCACACAGCTCTCTGTTTTTTGTTTTAAATTGTCTGCCCTGTGGGTAGAATTTTTTTTTTATCATCTCCCAAAGTCGGTCTTATTTTTGAAAACTTCCTTTTCTTCAAGACTGCTTCCCCCCCCACCCCCCCTCCAAAGTATTTACTGCTTAAGGGAAAGCTTACTTCTAGGATATCTACCTGACGAAAGTTCAGACGCCGGTCAGAGTTCAAAATTAAAAAGTCTGGGGAGCCAAAAGGAAAATACATTTTAAGTCCACACCAAACAAATAAAAGATCCATATACCCCTCCCCTGGGCAAAAGATAGGTATATTTTATACTTATTAATATTCTATTTGTGAGTTCTCTCATAGCGCTCCCACCATCTCTTCCTATGCTTTCAAATTGTTTTGTGGAGGAACTGTAAGAATGTTTTTTTTGGTAGCTGATAATTTGTTTTTATGTATTTTTTTAATTTAAAGGGCCCTTTTCTTTTGACTTTTCAGAAAGAATGTATTTGCTTTTGTCTGATATTTTATGTAGAATTATGTGTAAAGAGAGAAAAGTAAGAAATGGTAATATAGTGTAGTAGATTATGACACCAAGTAGGAAAGGATTTTACCCCTCTCTATAGGCACGAACATGGTCTAGAGCCTTTTCGGACCAGGACCATAGACATAATGCCAGGGGTATGGGATGCTTTCTCTTTAATCAAGGAGGATATTGATACTTTGGAGAGAGTTCAGAGAAGGGCTACTAAACTGGTTCATGGGTTGAAGGATAAAACTTACCAGGAAAGGTTAAAGCATCTTAACATGTATAGCTTGGAGGAAAGACGTAACAGGGGGGATATGATAGAAACATTTAAATACATAAAGGGAATCAACACAATAACGGAGGAGAGTATATTTATATGGAGATAAACTACCACAAATAGAGGACATAGTCTGAAATTAGACGGGCAACGATTTAATGTAATATCAGGAAGTATTACTTTACTGAGAGGGTAGTGGATGTATGGAATAGTCTTCCAGTAGAAGTGGTAGAGGTTAATACAGTGAAGGAGTTTAAGCATGCATGGGATAGGTATAAGGCTATCCTAGATATAAGATAAGGCCAGGGACTAATGAAAGTATTACTTTACTGAGAGGGTAGTGGATGCATGGAATAGCCTTCCTTCAGAAGTGGTAGAGGTTAATACAGTGAAGGAGTTTAAGCATGCATGGGATAGGTATAAGGCTATCCTAGATATAAGATAAGGCCAGGGACTAATGAAAGTATTACATTACTGAGAGGGTAGTGGATGTATGGAATAGTCTTCCAGTAGAAGTGGTAGAGGTTAATACAGTGAAGGAGTTTAAGCATGCGTGGGATAGGTATAAGGCTATCCTAGATATAAGACCGGGAATGGGGGACTAATAAAAATATTCAGAAAAATTGGGCAGACTAGATGGACCGAATGGTTCTTATCTGCCGACACATTCTATGTTTCTATGATATGGGGATGTCAACTTTAATTCAGAAGTTGGATCATATGTGTGTGGACAGCAAGCAAAAAAAAACAGGAGAGACGACGAAAAATCAGATAACAAATACGTCATTAGAAATTCAAAACATCTTCTTACATTTAAGAACTGCAGAAAAGAACTTCAGCATGGCCGCTTCATTCATGTCCTTGAATCGAAGCTCCTCCTCTTTATGTCAACGCATTTCGCCTGCTTTCATGTTTGTACTCTCTTGCTAAACCTTTAGATGTTGTTTAGCGTGATGGGATTTTGGTTTCTCCATAAAGTCATAATTATAAAAACAGACAATAAAATTGAAACTACAGCAATGAAGACATCTTAAACCTATCAGAGGCTATAACATACTACGATCTTTCAGGCTTATATTTATAATTATATTCTAAAAATCCGATGATAGTTGTGTTAGTCATAATAACGATGGTGGGAATATATAACAAATAATGATAATATAATAAATATTTATGACCCTTAATCCAAAAGCCAATGAATGTTCGCACGGCCCATGAAAAATCCTTTGATAAAAAAAATAGTTAAAAGTCAATTAAAAAATAGATTAAACCTGAATAAAAATAATGTAGAAACCTAGATAAACTACTCATAAAAACATACAATCTATTGCATAAGACTCCAATAAAAGGGTATAGCCTCACACCTCCAGTTTGGATAATACTAATATTGCGGGCTTTATCTAGTAATCAAGAATATCAATATGTTCTTCTTCTGCAGCTATGTTTGTTTCAAGGGGGGCTTGAAAGGTGTCAGTGCAAAGCAATTACAGAAGGTTTCACATTTCAGAATCCAAACTGAGACCGGAGGGGTGTTTTTTAACATTTGATCCCTGTACAGCCCGCGTGGAGAAGCGTACTTTGCTTATGGGCACAATGGATGGGTACAGAGGGGTTTAATATTCACTTTTACCCTCTTTACATGCTCTTCCTCGCTGGGTGTATGTACTGTGCATGGGCAGAACTAATGCCGGGACTGACCCAAGTTTGAAAAAACAAGACGTCAAAAAAACAGGACTAGCAAATTAGGGACTGCTGGCACCTATGGGTTGTGTAACTCAGAGCTTTTAGTCGAATAATGGAAAATACTAGATAGGTTCAACTATATCTTTTCTGCAGCTGTTTCCCTACTCGTTCTCAGAAACCCACCCGGCCGCGTGTTAAAAAAATATCACCCAAAATGCGTATAAGCAGACATTATTTTATGTGTGCCTGCTCTCCGCAGTGTGTCCCAGCAGAGCTACGCGGGTGTACACAGAATCTATAAAACAGGAGACCAGAAGGCAATTAAATCTGTTGGAAAAGCAGAAATCCAAATATTAGTTTGGGGGGAAAAGTGCCCAGGGATTTGAGAAATCAAATGAAAGAAACACACTAGCATATGTTTATTGGCATTACTCTAATTACCCTCTCTCATTTAAAATGTTTGCTTTAATCTATTTATTTATTTTTTATTTTTTTTACAAGTTCTGTATATAGACCTCGTTAGCCCAAAATTAATGTAGAGATATTTATCCGTCTGGTATTTTTTTCACAGACATTGAATCTGCCATATTTTTCAGATCACAGATGCTCTATTGGGCGCTATTTCACAGACTGTGGCTTACTCCAGGCCCATAATACAATCAACAGTTCATATCAGTAGGTCATAGTTGTCAACTGTCCTGTTTTTTTTTCCTGGACTGTCCCAGCATTTTTGACCTTGTCAAAAATCCCCGTAAATTGGCAGATGTTTACAAAAATTAATAAAAGGATCACTTCCCCACTTCTTGTGTAGAGAATACAGCATATTCCGATGATAGGAAAACTACCATCCGCCTTCTCCTAGCTGGTGTTACCATTCCCAAATAACTCCTAAGGCACCTGCCCTTAGGAGATTGTGCACTGCCGCCCACTGGACAGTGCACCCAGCGTAGCCCTCCCTGTGAGGACCACCTCCCGCTCTGGAGTCAATTCTCTTAGGACCCCCTACCACGCCACAGGAATGCCTAACCCAAAAACAGGGGAGGGAGGGAAATCTCATTATAAATTGTTATAATGAGTAGAAACTACCCCCCCCCCCCCCTTGTTATACCAATCATCTCATCACACTTGTCCTTTCCCTTATAGATCACAGCACTAGCAGAGAGAGAGACAGAACCAGAAAACACACACACACACACACGTGGGGTGAGTCCCCACGCTGACTTGCTAAGCACACACTGATAATGTCAGAGGGAGCCAGCAGCCAACCAGCTCTGCCTCAGTACAGAGGCAGAGCACAGAGTAAAGCTGCAGGTATCTGCAAAGATAAGCTTTTTGGCAAAAGTCTTTTTTTTGGTGTGTGAATTTTGGAGATGGCGTTCTCTTATTATGTAGGTGTCCCCCCCCCCCCCCCACACTAATTATTTAATTATTTGCGCTGCGAAAGCTTTGATGGGATTCGCTCGTTGGAAAGGTTAAGATATGAATGATCCATCAGAACACATCAGCTCCTGAATTTAAATCCTGCGCCACTCTTGACATGAATTATAGATGTTTATCTGTATCCGTTTCCTCCGTGCTTCCAGATGAATTGTTCCCTGGGATTTCGTAACGTTCCTTTTCATTAATGCATTGGATGTAACATCGCCTGCACCTTACACGGTGATATTTAGGAGAATTGACAGAAACTCCTTGGATGAGGCTGAAATATTGGACGAGACTTTCCACAATGTGTTTTACCATCTGCTGCATTTATGTCAATTTTTATTTTTTTGTTCTATTACATCTCCATTATTCTTCCTGATACGTCCCTGGATATAGGTTCATGGGATGCTGGGGGGCGGAGCTTGGGAAGTCCGCGTCTACCAGGCATGGTAGCGCTATTACTGAAGCTGGGAAGGCTACTGGGCAGGCACACAGTGCTGCACATGCACAGGGCCGGACTGGCCCACCGGGATACCGGGAAAAATCCCGGTGGGCCGCCTGCTCCGGGGCCGCCTTGGCCACTTAGAGCCAAGCGGCGGCAGCCACCACTATGAGAAGTTCGGCTGCTGCAACATCCGGCGGCAGCAGGCGAATTTCTTAAAGTGGCGACGGCCGCCGAACTGCTTAAAGTGGCGGCAGGACACTTTAAGAAGTTCGGAGGCTGCCGCCTCTTTAAGAAATTCGCCTGCTGCCGCCGGATGTTGCAGCAGCAGTTCCTGCGCGGTGCGGTGAGGAGGAAGAGACAGCAGGGTGAGTGAGAGCAACGGGGAAGGGGGAAAGGGGAAGAGACACTACGGGGAAGAGTGACACTACGGGGGGGGGAGGGGGAAAGAGTGACACTACAAGGGGGGAGGGGGAAAGAGTGACACTACGGGGGGGAGGGGGAAAGAGTGACACTACGGGGGGGAGGGGGAAAGAGTGACACTACAAGGGGGGAGGGGGAAAGAGTGACACTACAGGGGGGAGGGGGAAAGAGTGACACTACAAGGGGGGAGGGGGAAAGAGTGACACTACGGGGGGGAGGGGGAAAGAGTGACACTACAGGGGGGAGGGGGAAAGAGTGACACTACGGGGGGGAGGGGGAAAGAGTGACACTACGGGGGGGGAGGGGGAAAGAGTGACACTACGGGGGGAGGGGGAAAGAGTGACACTACGGGGGGGAGGGGGAAAGAGTGACACTACGGGGGGGAGGGGGAAAGAGTGACACTACGGGGGGGGAGGGGGAAAGAGTGACACTACGGGGGGGGAGGGGGAAAGAGTGACACTACAAGGGGGGAGGGGGAAAGAGTGACACTACAGGGGGGGAGGGGGAAAGAGTGACACTACAGGGGGGAAGGGGGAAAGAGTGACACTACAAGGGGGGAGGGGGAAAGAGTGACACTACAAGGGGAAGGGGGGGGGTGTGACTCTACAGGGGAAAGGGGGGGGAGTGTGACACCACTGTGGGAAGGGGGGGGGGTAAGTGTGACACCACTGTGGGAAGGGGGGGGGTAAGAGTGACACCACTGTGGGAAGGGGGGGTAAGAGTGACACCACTGTGGGAAGGGGGGGGGGTAAGTGTGACACCACTGTGGGAAGGGGGGGGGGGTAAGAGTGACACCACTGTGGGAAGGGGGGGTAAGAGTGACACCACTGTGGGAAGGGGGGGGGGTAAGTGTGACACCACTGTGGGAAGGGGGGGGGGGGTAAGAGTGACACCACTGTGGGAAGGGGGGGTAAGAGTGACACCACTGTGGGAATGGGGGTAAGAGTGACACCACTGTGGGAATGGGGGTAACGGTGACACCACAGGGGGAAAGGGGGTAAGAGTGACACTACAGGGGGAAGGGGAGAGCGAGAGACACTACAGGGGAAGGGGAGAGGTGAGAGAGACGCTACGAGAGAGAGAGAGAGAGACGCTACGAGAGAGATGCTATGAGAGAGAGAGAGAGAGAGACGCTACGAGAGAGACGCTACGAGAGAGAGAGACGCTACGAGAGAGAGAGAGAGAGACGCTACGAGAGAGAGACGCTACGAGAGAGAGACGCCACGAGAGAGAGAGAGGCTACGAGAGAGAGACGCCAAGAGAGAGAGAGACGCCACGAGAGAGAGAGAGGCTACAAGAGAGAGAGAGGCTACAAGAGAGAGAGAGGCTACAAGAGAGAGAGAGGCTACGAGAGAGAGCGAGAGACGCTACAGAAATATGTACACAAGGATATGTCTCACACACTGCTCCGATATATACCTCTGCACAGGGCAATTCATATAACTCTGTGTACATACTGGAGATATATATTGCCCTAGACAGGCTTATATATCAGTCTTATCTATAAATAATACTCTGTTCAGATGTGTTTTTAAAACATACATGGTTTCCCCTTTTATGAACAAAAAAATTATATTATGCTATGGGGCTGGTTTAAAAATGTTATGCCAGGGCTTGACAAATTTAATTTACTTTTAGGAGCCAGAAAAAAAATCTAGGAGCCAGACAACGGCACATTCACGAAACCATACATACACACACACACAGTCATTCACATTCATACAGAGACAGTCAGTCAGTCACATTCATACAAAGACAGTCAGTCAGTCTCCACACACATCCAGAGACAGTCAGTCAGTCTCCACACACATCCAGAGACAGTCAGTCAGTCTCCACACACATCCAGAGACAGTCAGTCAGTCAGATCCACACACATCCAGAGTCAGTCAGTCAGATCCACACACATCCAGAGACAGTCAGTCAGATCCACACACATCCAGAGACAGTCAGTCAGCCACTCACATCCACACTTAGCCAGACACACACACATAAGCCATCAGGTTGTGATTTTTTTTTTAAATAAAAGAGAAAAAAAAAAAGTGACTCCCCCTCCCTGCTGTTTTACCTTATTGCACGGGAGGGGGATTTCTACTGCAGCTTGGGCCATTCCTGTCACACAGGCACAGACCGTCTGCATGCTACTGCTGATCAGTGGGATGTCACGTGACACCCGCCGATCCGAAAGAATAATACTATTTTTTTTTTTTAATCTAACCTCAGGACGGTGGAGCGCCATGTGCTGCTGATCCTACCCGGGCGCCAGGTACAATTTCCTAGTCGACCTGGCGCCCGGGGTTTGTCGAGCCCTGTGTTATGCTATGGGGCTGGTATACTATTTTTTTCCAGGGCTGGTTTTTTGTTCCCAGTCCGGCCCTGCACATGCACCGTTGGTTTTCTCCAGACCGGAGCATGATATTGGGAATGTAGGATTGGACTCCCGACTCCCACTGTCCTGCCAAGATCTACCTCAAGCTCTGCAGGACACAGACTATAAATCAGTACTATATCACGCACAGCCCTTTCCCTCACACATAGAAAGCTAATTTGAGGCCTCAAGAAATAAAATCCCATTTTTCAGTACAAATTATTAAATATGGTTTGGAATCTTGGATCAGATCATTACTCACCTTGGGTGAGATGAAGGAAGATCTGACCCGAGACTCTAAACAACATGTCCGCCCCCTGATAGAGCTATACAGAGCAAAGATTCTAAACAACATGTCCGCCCCCTGATAGAGCTATACAGAGCAAAGATTCTAATCAACATGTCTGCCCCTGATAGAGCTATACAGAGCAAAGATTCTAAACATGTCCGCCCCTGATAGAGCTATACAGAGCAAAGATTCTAACCAACATGTCCGCCACCTGATAGAGCTATACAGAGCAAAGATTCTAACCAACATGTCCTCCCCCTGATAGAGCTATACAGAGCAAAGATTCTAAACAACATATCCGCCCCCTGATAGAGCTATACAGAGCAAAGATTCTAATCAACATGTCCGCCCCTGATAGAGCTATACAGAGCAAAGATTCTAAACATGTCCGCACCTGATAGACCTATACAGAGCAAAGATTCTAACCAACATGTCCGCCCCCTGATAGAGCTATACAGAGCAAAGATTCTAACCAACATGTCCTCCCCCCTGATAGAGCTATACAGAGCAAAGATTCTAAACAACATGTCCGCCCCCCTGATAGAGCTATACAGAGCAAAGATTCTAACCAACATGTCCTCCCCCTGATAGAGCTATACAGAGCAAAGATTCTAAACAACATATCCACCCCCTGATAGAGCTATACAGAGCAAAGATTCTAAACATGTCCGCCCCCCGATAGAGCTATACAGAGCAAAGATTCTAAACAACATGTCCGCCCCTGATAGAGCTATACAGAGCAAAGATTCTAAACAACATGTCCGCCCCCTGATAAAGCTATACAGAGCAAAGATTCTAATCAACATGTCCACCCCTGATAGAGCTATACAGAGCAAAGATTCTAAACATGTCCGCCCCTGATAGAGCTATACAGAGCAAAGATTCTAACCAACATGTCCGCCCCCTGATAGAGCTATACAGAGCAAAGATTCTAACCAACATGTCCTCCCCCTGATAGAGCTATACAGAGCAAAGATTCTAACCAACATGTCCTCCCCCTGATAGAGCTATACAGAGCAAAGATTCTAAACAACATGTCCGCCCCCCTGATAGAGCTATACAGAGCAAAGATTCTAACCAACATGTCCTCCCCCTGATAGAGCTATACAGAGCAAAGATTCTAAACATGTCCGCCCCCCGATAGAGCTATACAGAGCAGAGATTCTAAACAACATGTCCGCCCCTGATAGAGCTATACAGAGCAAAGATTCTAAACAACATGTCCGCCCCCTGATAGAGCTATACAGAGCAAAGATTTTAAACAACATGTCCGCCCCCTGATAGAGCTATACAAACCAAAGATTCTAAACAAAATGTCCACCCCCTGATATAGCTATACAGAGCAAAGATTCTAAACAACATGTCCGCCCCCTGATAGAGCTATACAGAGCAAAGATTCTAAACAGCATGGGTAACATGAGCTCAATAAGACACATTATTATTTTGTTCATTGTATAATTTCTGTTTAAAGCAATTACACTTAATTTCAATAAAACAAAACGTAACTGAATGCTTAGAGTTGTGCTTTAATGGTACATATCTCTCATTTATACCAGTACCTCTCTACTGGAAACCATTATCAGTAACACAGAGAATTAACACTGAGCTCCTATTTTTCCCATAGAGGCTAGTGAAAATTTAACTTGGCCACCAATTATACCTGTGCAATAAATAACACCTATATACGGGGAGAACTGAATTCTGCAAGAAGCGATACTCCTATCGGCTGAGAGAGTGGGGAGTTGAGTGTGTTTGGCTGGTTTTATTTCCGCTCAGCTGTCAGGAGTCATGTAGATACCGTCATTGCAATGTCAGCAGGGAGGTCACTTAGCACGGTGCCAAAATACACGGATTAAACATGCTACGAAATAAAAATAAAAAAAACACATCTAAAGAAAGCAGTGTGTGTAATAAACAGGACGGATGTCACTAATGACCCCGGTTTTTGATCTGCATTGTATGGGACTTTGGCCCCGTCTGTTCCGGACACAGTTTTTCCGTCCTTTTTGATATCTAGAGATTAATCTGCGCAGCGCCCGTCTCGGGAGACGTGACAGCGAATACTCTGATGTCCCTACTCCTCTTGAGAGGGTCACCGAGGGTTTTGTTCTTATAGGATTGTCATCGCATTATCTCTGTGTCAGTCCAACCTCTCTGCTGAGTTACAGGCCCGGCGCCTATCGGACGCCGCTCTCCGTAACCGATTAACGCCGCGAATCTCCTCTCTGCAAGGCGGATCATTTCTACTCGCCTGTTTGCCAGATATGGCTACAGGAATGAAGAAAATACTGTAAAAGCAGGCCATGTGCGATAGAGCTAGGGATTGATTTTTGTTGTATTTGAACATTGATCTTTGAATATGTATATTTTGAAGTATACTCTGCGTCCTCCTCGGTCCCCTCTACCTGTGCGCGACATCGTAATCCAAATCAATTACAGCGCACCACGTGAAAAGAAGATACATTGTGTATATCTTGGGTGATCTGTATTCCTCCATGACTGCATACCTGACAACATTCTGATTGGTCAAAACGACATATCAGGCTCCTGATTGGTCACCTAACTAAGGGGGTGTGTCAGCCATGTTGGTTCAGCAGGCACTAAGTCCGCCATCTTCTAATTAAAGGGACTGTATCACCTAGACATTGATTTTACTGCGCATGTAGTATATAAAACATGATTGAAAGTAGGAGAAATATATGTTTTAAAGGTGTCCGTGGAGTCTCCTACTTATGACATCACCTGTGGCACTGTATGCAAATAAACTGCTTCTCAATGGGAAATGTGTAATTTGCATACTGTGCCACAGGTGATGTCATAAGTAGGAGACACAGACATTTCTTTGCAGGTCTGAACACATTTTCAATCATTTCTTATGCTCTACATCCACATAGGGTTGCCACCTGGCTGGTATTTTACCCGCAGGCCGGTAAAAAATTGGCTTCAGGCCAATGTTAAGTCTATGGAGCCAGTACCAAGGCTGGCATTTTTCTCAAGAAAAGGTGGCAACCCTACATCCACAGTAAAAACATTGTTTAGGTGATACAGTCCCTTTAATCCAATTTCTGACCATGTACTCGCCAACCATCAAATTCAATTCATGATAATTATTTATTTTAAGACGGGAGTTGCTCATTTGCCTCAGTGTTCAGCACAATCTTGCAGTCCTATCACTCCTAGCCGTCCCTAGATCACACAGAGCTTTCCCTTTTGAAGTGCCTTAAAATTTTATTTCATAGTAAATTCACAGAATCAAATCACGGGCAGTAAATATAATTTCTGATTTGAGACTTTCTCTCAGCGCCGACTTCATTGTCCATTATACAGAATTAAAAAAAAAAAATGTACACAATAAAGCAGTGAAGGTGTTTTATGCCCAAGTATATTAACCTTAAATCGAACACATCCTTCTGAATGGGAAACTTCCACGTTACTGCGAGGATTTCTGCAAATCTTGGCGGAATAAATACATTTAATAATTAAACATGTCGTTCCTCATTTGCTCTATTTAAGATCACTTCTGTGTGTACGCTAAATAATTCAGGAGGCAGATGTGCAAGTCAGCAGTTTCGAAACGGAGAGCATTTCTGCGAAAAAAAGAGCTCAGGACGCGGGCGCAGATTTAAAGGGCGATGGAAGGTGTATATTAGGGTGTTTATCCAGCAATTCAAAATTACTACCCAACCCGTTAGATCAGTGCAGCTCACAGAGGCTTCCTATCTCCCTGCTTCCTCTGAAGTCACAGGCTCATGTCATGCATGTGTTCATTCACACGCAGTAGACATGCAAGTACATACATGATAATTGCATTCCTTATTACAGCAAAGGCAAAGCCTTAGAATGGAGACCACGGGGTTAAACTAAACGAAGGAGGGGCCTTGACGGCAATGGACAGAGCTACAGGTCAGGGGGTAGCTGGAAGGGGTTAACTGGCCAAGGTTTCCCACGTAGGCACTTGTTTTAACAGCAGCCATTTTGGGTAGATGTTTATGAGGGCATATTACATTACTGAGAGGGTAGTGGATACATGGAATAGCCTTCCAGTAGAAGTGGTAGAGGTTAATACAGTGAAGGAGTTTAAGCATGCATGGGATAGATATAAGGCTATCCTAGATATAAGATAAGGTCAGTTACTAATGAAAGTATTACATTACTGAGAGGGTAGTGGATACATGGAATAGCCTTCCAGTAGAAGTGGTAGAGGTTAATACAGTGAAGGAGTTTAAGCATGCATGGGATAGATATAAGGCTATCCTAGATATAAGATAAGGTCAGGGACTAATGAAAGTATTACTTTACTGAGAGGGTAGTGGATGCATGGAATAGTCTTCCAGTAGAAGTGGTAGAGGTTAATACAGTGAAGGACTTTAAGCATGCATGGGATAGGTATAAGGCTATCCTAGATATAAGATAAGGCCAGGGACTAATGAAAGTATTACTTTACTGAGAGGGTAGTGGATGTATGGAATAGTCTTCCAGTAGAAGTGGTAGAGGTTAATACAGTGAAGGAGTTTAAGCATGCATGGGATAGGTATAAGGCTATCCTAGATATAAGATAAGGTCAGGGACTAATGAAAGTATTACATTACTGAGAGGGTAGTGGATGCATGGAATAGTCTTCCAGTAGAAGTGGTAGAGGTTAATACAGTGAAGGAGTTTAAGCATGCATGGGATAGGTATAAGGCTATCCTAGATATAAGATAAGGTCAGGGACTAATGAAAGTATAACATTACTGAGAGGGTAGTGGATGCATGGAATAGTCTTCCAGTAGAAGTGGTAGAGGTTAATACAGTGAAGGAGTTTAAGCATGCATGGGATAGGTATAAGGCTATCCTAGATATAAGATAAGGCCAGGGACTAATGAAAGTATTACTTTACAGAGAGGGTAGTGGATGTATGGAATAGTCTTCCAGTAGAAGTGGTAGAGGTTAATACAGTGAAGGAGTTTAAGCATGCGTGGGATAGGTATAAGGCTATCCTAGATATAGGATAAGGCAGAGGTTAATTTGCCTAGGGCGGCAAATTTTGGGGGGCGACAGCGCCCCCCAGAACTGAATTTTTTTTTTTTTTTTTTAAATAAAAAACAAAACAAAACCCGGCCCTTTTAAAAAAAAAAAGACCGCGCATGCAGGCAGAGACGGAGGTGAGAGGAGATCGGAAGATCCCCCCTCACCATCGCTCTGCCTGTCATGCTGCACGGGGAGCCGAACAGGCCGCACAGAGAAACCTCCGTGCTGCCTGTTCGGCTCCCCGTGCAGTGTGACACGGAAGTGCCGACAGTCACGTGACGGGCGCGCTGACATCATATGCGCGCCCGGTCACGTGACCTGTCGGCACAATCGCGGGAAGCCGAACAGGCAGCATGGAGGGACCATGCTGCCTGCCACTAGCCACCAGGGAAAGGTAAGTGCTGATGGGAGTCAGAGTGTGTGTGATGGGAGACAGTGTGTGTGACTGAGTGTGATGGGAGTCAGAGTGTGTGTGATGGGAGACAGTGTGTGTGACTGAGTGTGATGGGAGTCAGAGTGTGTGTGATGGGAGACAGTGTGTGTGACTGAGTGTGATGGGAGTCAGAGTGTGTGTGATGGGAGACAGTGTGTGTGACTGAGTGTGATGGGAGTCAGAGTGTGTGTGATGGGAGACAGTGTGTGTGACTGAGTGTGATGGGAGTCAGAGTGTGTGATGGGAGACAGTGTGTGTGACTGAGTGTGATGGGAGTCAGAGTGTGTGTGATGGGAGACAGTGTGTGTGACTGAGTGTGATGGGAGTCAGAGTGTGTGTGATGGGAGACAGTGTGTGTGACTGAGTGTGATGGGAGACAGTGTGTGTGACTGAGTGTGATGGGAGTCAGAGTGTGTGTGATGGGAGACAGTGTGTGTGATGGGAGTCAGTGTGTGACTGAGTGTGATGGGAGTAGGAGTGTGTGACTGAGTGTGATGGGAGTAGGAGTGTGTGACTGAGTGTGATGGGAGTAGGAGTGTGTGTGTGATGGGAGTATGATGTGAGTCTGAATGTGTGATGTGGGGTCATAAAATGGAGGTGATGGGGCATGTCTTAGGTGTGTAACGTGGGTGTGAAGCTTGGGTAGGGGGGTGCCCGGATTTTGTCTGCCTAGGGTGCACAAAATCAAGATACACCACTGCAATAGGAGCCGAATGGCTTATGACATCATCTGTGGCTAGGGTTGCCACCTTTTCTTCAAAAAAATACCGGCCTTGGCATTGCCTCCATAGACTTAACATTGGGATCAAGCCAAGTGTTTACCGGCCTGCCGGTAAAATACCGGCCAGGTGGCAACCCTACCTGTGGCTTGATATTCAAACTACACATTTCCTATTGAAAAGCAGTTCATTTACATATCAAGCCCCAGGTGATGTCATAATCAGGAGACAATATGTTGAATCATGTTTTATTAGCTATAGTCACAGTAAAGACGATGTTTAGGTGATAAAGTCTCTTCAAAAGGAACGGTTCCGCCAGGCTCATTCTGTATGTTGTACGTGTGTTAAATATATGTGACATACACTACTTTGTACTTTTAATTCATTGAGATAAGTGAAAGAGCATCACATAGAGCATCACGCGCCTATGTAACGCCGCGCTCTACCTCTGTCCCGATTTTGGGGGACAGAGGTAGAGCTCAGTGGTACAGGGGGACTCAGGACCACAATCCCGCGCTCCTGATAGCATTGTGTCCCAGATACCAGAGAACGCTCACTGGGCGTGCGCAGCATTGTGCCCACGCGCAGGGTAAAGGTGGGAGGTATATGGCATCACGAGTGGGAGCGCACAGGTTTCCGCACTCTGTAGAAGTTTCCATGCTCCTCTCTGGGAGTGCTGTAAGTGGCTGACAATGTGAATTCAGCAGTTTCAAGTCCTTGGAATGCAGGGGGCGTGGTTTAATCCAGCTCTTTGTGCAGAAGAAAAAAGTGACTTGAGATGATGGGTAAAACTGTTCCTATAGCAATAATTATAACTCTGTTACATGGTATTTGCAGTTGCTAGGAGAAGTGAAGAGGAGAAAACTGATAAGATAGATCATGTATGTATGCAGAGGGGATAGATGCCCGATTCCTGAGACATACCATAACCCCACAGTCACCCATAACCATACCAGCCCATGTTCCCCCCAATAAATGGACACGAGACTTGTGATGGTACAACAAGGCCACAGCACTTCTTTATTAAACACATATCAGGCTGTATAAACCACCACCATCCTTTAATACTTATATGTATAAAACAGAATACAGCCTGACAAATTGACTAAGCCCTTGCCAGTAAAACCATTTTCCACTTCCACCCATATATTTATATATGGCCACCTTTTTCCAACCAAATCCAGAATCCAGAAGCTCGCCTCCCCTCCTCGTCCCTTGAGATGCCATAACTCCACCTGGCCCATCTCTCCCACAATGCTTACCACTAGCCGACTCACTTAGCTCAGTGGGCACGTCAACTACAAACAACTTCCATGTTGCTTTTAAGGTTAGGGGAGGACCCGAGCACCATTCTCCTTGTAATAACTCCAACTCCATTTTCCAAAACATATCCCCTACTGGCAAGGACAGCCAACCCCCGCCTGCTGCGACAAAAGAAAGTTAATACATAGAAAACACATAAACATAGGGAGGGAGGGTGGGAAAATTGCTACCAGGTGCGTTTACAGATTAAAATGGCTGCTGGGGAGAGAGGCTCCAGGGCTTTTATCAACTCCCCCTTGAAGCCCCTCCCCCCAGCCCCCGTCAGTCAGCTCTTGCCTCCCCCTCGCCCATACATGTCCTGTACAATTAATTTGCATAATTTCCCAGGGTTCTTTATCATTACTTTACACTATGTGGCTCCTGTAGACAGAACTGCGCCTTTAAGACATATAGAGGGGCGCGTACTAAAAAAACGCCAATAGATTCCATGTGCAAAACTATTTTTGCTCTTTGCTCCTATTGCAATGTACTAAACATTTAACACTCCAATAGTACATAGGAGCAAATTGCAAATAACAACAGGCAATTTTGCGAATATTTTTTCTACCTCTTTCGAAAACGCTCGCTAAAAGCCGGTGTCATTTTCACACGCAAATAAGAATTATTTTTCACAAAATATTCTCAAAGCTCTTTAGCGTGCACAAATCTAATCGCAATTTATTAGCACAACCGGAAAAATGCACGCTAAATAAAAATAAACGGAAGAGGCGCAAATCAGGGGAAACAAGTGCAGAATCTTACAAATAGTCGCAAACTGCTCCTTACTCATGTTTTACCTACTTTTTTCCCCACTGCACTTGTTTAGTACATGACCCCCATAATGTGCAATGTACAAGCAACCAAATTCAAACTATGTGGTCAATATTAGCAAAATATATGCTCAGTATCGGCAAACTATATGATCAGTATGGGAAGATTTCAATTTATCAGTAAAAAAAAAGTGAGTTTGATATCATTTTTGCTCTATCCGCACAGTATAATTGAGCTGTATTATATTGTAATTGTCTTTTTAATAATTCAATAACATATAATTTTACAGTGATCAACAATTTGCCGCTTCGGAGAAGAATTTAAAATAATTTTTTTTGCAGTAGGTAAACATTTTATTAGTCTATTAAATAATGTATTCATCGTAGGAAAGATCCCACAAAAATTAGAACCTATTTATAGAGACGCCAGACTCCAGAATTAGACGCTCGCGGGCAGGTAAAGATACACAGTGCGCTCACAGTGACATATACCCTCCCATGTGCTGATACAGGATGAGAATAACCAGTTACATGCCCACAGAGCAACCATGATGTATGGGAGAAAAGTAATAATGGGCAAATAATGAGGGTAGATCCAAGAAAAAGTGAACACAGAATGTGGGGGGAAAAAGAACACTCGCCTTACGCGTTTCGCGTATTGCTACGCTTAATCATAGGCACTTATATAGCCACCTCGGGGGCGGCCATGTTGTTTAGAATGTTGGTTCGGGTAAAGGGAGTTCTAACCCATCTGAACCAAGATGTACTTTATTTGTATTTTTTCATTAAAGCATTTCTATTTAAAACAATGTACATCTCGGAGAATCTCGGATGTTGTATTATGGAATCTATACAGGATTTGGGAGATTTGACCTCCGATAAGGGGCTCAAGTCTTCCTTGATATCTCCGGGGTCTTGTTACAGGGTCTTTGATGGAGTGGAGGGGCAGAGACGCGCAGGACAGACCCCACAGCATCTCGCACCTGTAATTAGCCTCACGGGAGATTACCTGTTATGGCCAGAGTGTCTCAGTCTAATGACTTGGAAGCAGGATCCTACCTTACCATGACAGCTGGTGACAGGGAGATGTGTTTTTCTCTCCTACAAGTCCACTTCACTCCCGGTAGAATTTATCTGCTTCAACGAACACCCCCGAAGGTCCACCAAGGGCGAAATCTCTCTTCCTTCCATATTTCATAGTGGGGGCTTCCAGTTTAACAGCTATTACAGCTATAGCTTGCCATATTGGCCATTAATTAATTTGGCTCTCCTACTAATCCACTGTAGGAGTCAGATTGAAAGTTAAGATTTACTTAATCCCATATAAGCATCAGGAATAATATAAAATATATTATATATGATATTTATATATATATATATATATATATATATATATATATATATATATATATATATATATATATTATATCACTTGTTTTGTAACAGCAATCCAAATATTAGAAGAAATCCTCAAAGATTCTGGAAGCGCTACAGATAAACCAAATTCCTGATGCGTTTTGTGTAGTGTTGAGCTAACCCGAACCTCACTGTTCGGGTACGTACCGAACATTACGGTTTTTGGACCCCGGACCCGAACACGGACATTTCACTGTATGTTCATGTTGGAGTTCGGGGTTCGGCGATTACATTATATGTAATGCTATTGGCTTTCTATAGACCGAAATAGAGTCCCCATTCATAAGAAATTCTTATGAATGGGGACTCTATTTTGGTTTATAGAAAGCCAAAAGCATTATATGTATTCCATAAACCGAAAGTCTATAAACCGAACGACATTCGGTTTATAGACTTCCGGTTTATAGAATAGCAATAGCATTACATGTATTCTATAAACCGAAAGTCTTTCGGTTTATAGACTTTCAGTTTATGGAATACATGTAATGCTATTGCTATTCTATAAACCGAAATAGAGTCCCCCTCAATTGACCTATTCGTATTATTGGGGACACTCACCCACATTTTACTTCATTTTGCAGCCCTCTAGCCCTTGCCAGGACTTTTTTAGAGGCATTTTAATGGCCAAAAGTTCGGGTCCCCATTGACTTCAATGGGGTTCGGGGTCAAGTTCGAGCCCGAACCTGGACTTTTTTCCGAAGTTCAGCCGAACCTGCCGAACCCGAACATCCAGGTGTCCGCTCAACTCTAGTTTTGTGCGAAATGGACTTAGGCTCAAACATAATAGTATCGTCCACTGCTAATCCTCACACTGAGTACATCTTGGGGTGTTCACAATGTTACTATCACTACATTTAATTTCTTCCTACCCATTTTATTGCCTTGTCTTGTGACCTTTTACGAGGCTAACGTTGGAGACGATTTCCCCCCCTGACATTTCCCAATCTCTTTTACTGAGCACCTGGGACTAATCACTGTATACCCAGAATCCTTCACTGCCTCCAACAGCCTTTCATTTAGCCCATCCTTCCGCGATATCAGTAATTAGCCGGCACGCAGACTATTGGCCACATAGTCACCACACAGAGGTCTTTTTATTGGCCGATGAGCTACCCCAGGTGGTTAATGAACCAGCTGGAGAAATGCATGGATTGTTCAAGCCGTACAGTTGCAGTTTAGTTTCCTGGCAGGGTCAGCATAACCGTCCAGCCTTCTGAGATCAATGAAATTGAGTTGGGTAATAATAAGTTGCATTCAGTCCCCTTGGAAATAAATGGGATATATATAAATATATATATAGTATTTTTCGTAAAGACTATGGAACAATCAGGGTGTTTCCAGCCTAGCTGTGCCTCCACCGCTCTCCAATTTCTCAATCCAGTACTCTGCACTCAGAGAGCATGGTATTTAGATCTGCATCTAATTTAAGCCTTTACAATTCCATAATGAATAATCCATAAAGTAATTATCTCGTTAAGAAGCTATGGAACAGTTTGCGTTTTAATATTTAATGAAGGTCGCGAAAATACCATTCCATTTTTACTGTCAGCCCAGGTTAAAGCTATCACTCCACCTCTAGCAGCCTTCCTGTTGTCTTGCACCAATGTGGCGGGATGCTTCAGGTCACTGGCTGAAAGTTACGTCCGCGGCTGAAGCCTCCATCGCGTTCCTGCGAGGGAATAAATGCCGTTGAGTTAGGTTGCGCCAATCACAACTTACTTTCCGAACAGCACGTGGCAGGTTACTTGGAAAAACTTCTGCCCCCCCCCCCCCGGCGATTTGGGATGTCGGGGGGCCGAGCTTGGGAGGTCAAGTGTCCGCACTACCGCGCATGTGTAAACCGGTGGTGCTAGCAGCATGCATCCTCCGGTGTCTTAGAATCAGGAATGTGAGATTGTGAAAAGCAGGACGGACATAGTGCTCTGGGGAACAGCAGGAAAGAGTTAAAAATCAGGACTGTCTTGCGGAAAATCGGGACAGTTGGGAGGCATTAAGTGGTACAATCCACAGTGTAATTGGTTTATTTCAAAGGGTGATGTCTTTAGTATTTGCGATGTAAGGGTCTGTTCAATAAAGAGAGAAATGCAAGGAACGGAGAAGGGAATTTCAAACTTCAGGCCAAAGTAGCTGAGTTGGAAAAATTCTCCAGTGCAGCTGAATAGGAGAATTTTTCCAACTCAGCTACTTTGGCCTTAAGTTTGAAATTCCCTTCTCAATTCCCTGCTGTTCTCTCTTTATTGAGTAGACTTTAAAGGAACCTGTTTCATGGCACAGACTTCACTATGCAAGACCTGGTGTACACCCCACCACTCCAAATAAGCACAGACTGCCATGGTTTTTATCTCTTCTAATATGCACCCCTCTAGACAGATTACCCCCGGTCGCCCTCTCCCCCTCACCCCCCGCCCCACGCCATTATCAAGGAAAACACTTGAGATCCAGAGGACTTTCTGTTCCAAACTCTCTATAAAAAAACAAAACACTTTACCCTGCATGGTGAGATCCTCTAATACCCAATAAATGGTTTGTTTTGCTCCTCTGCACTGCTTATTATTGTTAATTAACTTTTATTGATAGCTCTTATTTAAGAAAGTTTAAAAATAACAAACAGTTTGGTTGCTAAAGGCCAAATTGTGTACACACAATGAAAGCCGGTAAACTGCAATATACCAACCCGACTGATCTAAACTGAGCACATCCTCACACAGCCAGCACCTAAATCTCACCACTCAAAGGTCTGGCCAGATAATCTACACTACACTCCCCAGACATGCCCAAACACCCCTAATATACACCCAGGACATGCCGCAGAACCCACATTGCACACCTAGGATATGCCCCAGCGCCAACATTGCACACTTAGGATTTACCCCAGCTAACACCCACATTTTATCTACACAACATACCCCAGCACTCACATTGCACACCCAGGACTTGCCAGAGCACCAAGATTGCATTTACAGGTCTTGCCAGAGCACCCACTGGTCTTGCCAGAGCATCAAGATTGCATTTAAATTTCTTGCCAGAGCACCAAGATTGCATTTACAGGTCTTGGCAGAGCACCTTGATTTCACACCAGGACATGCCCCAGCACCCACAATGCACACCCTGGACTTACCCCAGCCAGAACCCAGATTGTCCACCTACGACATGCCCAAGCACTTACATTTCACACACAGGACTTACCCCAGCACCCGCATTGCAAACGCAGGACTTGCCAGAGCACCCACAGGTCTTGTCAGAGCACCAAAATTGCATTTAAAGGTTTTGCAAGAGCACCTAGATTGCACTCACAGATCTTGCCAGCTTATTAGAGCAGGTATCCCACTGTCTCACTGTGTGTTTGTTTGTTTTTTTCTCAGCAGTGATTGGAGTGATAGAATATTACTGCGATGCCACTATTGACAAGTGCAGTGAGCTTGATCCCCACACATTTCTATCACAACCCATTTCACAGCCGCAGCAAGAGGTAGAGGTAGAAAGCCTGGTTAAGTTCTGAAAAAAAAATGACAAAGACAAAACAAAACTCTTTAACGTGGGCATGTATTTGTTTCAGACAGCAGGCATTCTTTAAAGCATACTGACCCCAGTTCTCCAATTTCTGTAGCCATATAGCAGGCAGTCAAAGCGCAGGCAAGCAGCTGATATTATTTACTGCAGGTCTCTCCTGAAAAACTCAGCTATTAGTTGACATAAAACTCCCCGGCTGAGCATTGTGGAAGTTGTAGTTTAAATACAATTATTTGTGATTGTCTGATTGTTCCCACGCTGCACATTCATCCTGGATAATCTGTTTCTAGAGCCTCACATATGCAATAGTTGTAGGATCCCTGACCTGCCTTGACCCGATGCTAGTTTTTCTGCCCTGACCTTTTCGCTTCATTACTTGCTGCCTGCCCTGACCTCACACAGCCTCCACCTGTTCACATTTTTGCAATCACTGAGAAGGGTATTTCCGGGCCCGCTGGGAACACTGGAAGCAACACAAGCCTCGGTGCGGATCCTCTAAATATGACCACTATGTGGCCAGTGTAGCAATCACCAGGGGAATTGTGTGCTAGCAGTGGGATAATTAACCCCTTTGTGACATGACTGTTTTGGCCATGTTTTACACTACGTGACAATTGCCATATCTGCGGTGTTTGTGTTTAGCTGTCATTTTCCTCTATCTTGCTTACGGTACAAATGGAAATTAAATATAATTTTTCAGAATAAAATGGACTTTCATTATATATACTATTATTTTGAGCTTATAATATAAATTTACTATAAAAAAAATTGTGAAAAACAAATATTGGATAAATCTACAAAAGCTAATCAAAAAACCCTGCTGAATAGTTTCTAATATTTGTCCTGAGGTTATAAATACCCCATGTTTACATGTTTTTTATATGTTTTTTTTAAAGTTATTGGGCTGTAACCCCACGTAACGCTTTGCTTTTTACTAAAAATCCACACACACCCAGAATTACCTATAATGACATTATAACCCCAACCCTATACCTAAACCTAGCTCTAACCCTAATGTGAATGAAAACAGCAGGGCAGTGCCATATTGGAAAGGCATCAAAATGGCGATTGTGATCTCTCTGAAGAGCAATCACTTTGCTCCCTGGGTCAGATTTTGGTGTTGCTGAATCCCTCGATAGTTTTCATTTTCTCATTTAATATACCCACACATATTATATACTGTTTTTATCACTTTAAAAATTGCTTTCTGTAAATATTATTTATTATTGTCATTATATAATATAAATGACTATAACAAAAATCATAAAATATGAAAATGTTTTTCGACAATTACAAAGGGAAAAAAGGACTCTAAATAATATATAATATGTGTTCTGAGTTTTGAAATATCCAGTGTTTGCAAATTATTATTTTTTTTTTACAATTTGTAGGGCAATAGGCGAAAGTTTTCGCCTTCATTTTTCCCTTCTACTGTGACCCCAATCCTAATCATCATCCTAACCCTAACTTAACTTTAACCCTAACCATAAAACTAGGTCTAGGGTTACTTTGGTCTTTTTTTTTTTTTGCTTGCAATGCTGCTGACTGACTCTAGGGAGTGCAAAAACAGAGAAATGGAGGTGATCACTTCCGGAGACCTTGCCAAATACAGGCCATATTGGAGAGGCATGCTGACATCTAAGGTAGCGCCCGCGATCACTCCGTGGATCGATTGAAAAACCATGGCTGTTGTAATTTTGGTGTTACTGCCTCAGTATCGAGGCATCACAGCAACACCGACTAAGCCTAATCATTGACCGGTGATTGCTGGCTATGCTGGGTTTCAGGTACTGTCATCATCCGACACCTTTCTCATGACGGACTTCATCCGTCCAATATCGCGAAAAGGGTGAAAACACATTTTTCAGCTAAAACAATGATAATTTTCAATCATTACTTATTCCCTTCACTTTACACAAGACTTTCTGCTTTCTCCTTTCCTTTAAGTAGAAGTCTGCCTTTTGATCCCCATCCAATCTCTCTAACTGGCTTTCGGATATCGCAATCTGTCAGAACTTCCCACGTTTTCTCTGTTTTCGGGAGATATTCTAAGCTTGTCCCTACCCGTCTCGGAGCCAGCACAAGAGAAACGTGTTTTTTTGTTGTGTTGTTTGCTGCAGTAATGTGTTTTTTTTTTATGTGTTTTGTTTGTGATTACTGGTTTATTTCTCACTTCCCCACTGCTAAGGCTGAGTCTGGAGAATAAAACTGTAGCTGTGGAGTTAAAAGAGGATCATTAACCTCACTATAATTCCTTCCTTAAGGTGTATCAGAGGATGAATGTACGAGATGACACTGGATGCCACAGTATGAATCCAGAGACTGCCTTCCTTGCTGGCAGAAATACTGGACTGGTCTCTGATTCATCCAGTCCTATTCAATCAGCAGACTCTCGCTGGAGAGTGCTAGTTATTATGGAGCATTGTTACCATGGAATCAGACATTACTTTTATAAATATGAATTGTAATGATTACAATTCCTTAATTAATAAGTGGGGTTTAAACTAAAATCCTGCCACGTTTCTTAGACTAATAGAGGAAATTCTGGATGTAACCAAAACAACAGCATGAAAGACAGGAATCCTGGTTCTAGGCTTTGGTACAAATTGGTACAGTGAGGTGCGACCTCCCTATGTTCACCTAGCACCCCCTGTGCAAAACATACGGTGCACCCAACAGTGGGACAATACTGCCATCACCATGAGCCAATGGACTCCACCCAGATGACAAAATGCCAAGTTTGAGTGTGAAACGCGTCAGGCATTTTGTGGCCGGGGTGTGTGTTGGTTCCCAGTCTGTCCGATTTTTAACGATTACAAACAAAATCTTATTTTTTAACAAGTAGGCTTGTTCTTTTGATGGTTTTATGGTGACGGCAGTATTGTCAGTAAGCCAAACAACCAAGCTTAGGTTTGATCCGCAGGTAAAATGCCCAGAAAAAAATAACTTTAATGATTTATGATGAATCAAAAAGTCAGAAAAACAAACAAACCTTGTACTGAAGGCAGCACCAAAGGCTTTAAAAATTATCCTAAATGTATCTGTCAGCTTTGTTAGAACTGTGGTTAAATTTAAACCTTCATTCAATTAGTAGATACATCTAATTACAAACATACAGAACCAATAAGTAGATCGCTCACATAACAGTGTGTAGTTAAAGGGCCCGTGGGCATGTCCCCCTTCCCTATTGCTGCAGGGGTCTCTTTTTTTTTTGCTGACAGTTGACCTCCCGGTACAAGTGGCGGCTCTGTTAGATTTCCAAGGTGGGAGGTATTTACCCCCAGTAAATGGGAATTAGATGGTTTATTAGATCAGTTTATTCCTCACACCTCGGGTACCATGACATCAGACTGCGGCCTGGGATACTGAAGACTGATAGCAACGTGTCCGGAATCCACAGAATAAATGATAACATATTACAAGAAAAGAAAAAAAAAAGTTATAAAGCACTGAGGACATTACATTGTATATAAACAAATCACAAAACACTGTGATGTTTTCCAGCCGGCTAGAACGGCTCAGAGGCGACATTACACTTAATGACACTTACATTTCCGAGCTTAAGGTCTAGTGATCAGGGCTCTCCCTGCCGTGTGTTTCCAAGTGTTTGCATCCCTTCTCTAATCGTGTTACGTGCGTACTCTCCACTGCTCATGTACACGGCTGTATTCACGGAACAGGGAATTGACAAGGGATTTTCAAAACTGAAGGCCAAATTAGCCGAGCTGGAAAGAGTTCTCCAATTCAGTTGAAATTCGTGAATTTTATATTTTGTGAATATTTCAAATACTGTAGGGTTTTTTTTTTTTCCCCTGTGAAAGAGAGAATTGATGGGAATTGAGAAGGCAAGTTCAAACTTAAGGCCAATGTAGCCGAGTTGAAAAACAAAAATCTCTATTTCAGCTGAATTACAGAATAATTCTAATTCAGTTACTTTGGCAAAAAAGCTTGCAAGTCCCTGCAATTATCTTTTTGATAAATACGTACAAGTAGATCTGAATAATCTCACTGTGATCCATTCCTGTACGTGTGTAGTTATTATGAGATCTCTGTCTCCCATATACTATTCAATTTAATGACATCTTCCCTTGTCCCTTTCTCTTTTACCCTCCTCTGTATCATTTATCGGGGAAAAAAGGGGCATGGCAGATAGATCCAATTAATAAAGAGACATAAAAAAATATACCCAGCCAGACCATCGTTACAAGTGCAATTCGCACTCGAGTTAATGGACGAAAAAGGAATGATTCCTATAATCTAATCAAAACTTAACGCAGATTTAAACAGAAACATAGCAGGACGTCCAAACGGTCCAAATCAGACTATAACATCCTTTCTGTTTCCCCATTTCCTCCGTTCACCTCTTATCAGCCCTACAAACTCGCCCCCTCCCTGGGTATTTTACCCCTGTCTCCCGTTTGATCCCCGTTTCTCGATCCCTCCCTCATATTCATTCTTTTCTTTCAAATCTCTCCCTTCTTTCATATACATTTCAGCCTCCTTCCTTTCTACAAACAATCCCCCTTTCTTTGATTCATTCCCCCTTTTTCCACCTAAACATTTTTGAACCATTATTTGCCTGCCACATACCCCATCCATCCTTTCTCCCCAATATTTCATCTTTGACCCCTCTACCCAAATTCTCCTTTGTAGATGTATATACAGCGCTAGTGACAGAATATCACTGTGTCTTTAACACTGGACATTTTTTTCCGCTAGCTAATCATTTTCCACTGCAGTACTATCCTTTCTTTTTTTTTTGGAGAGAGAGAGAGAAATCCTTACATTCCTGATTTTTATCACATATTTATATTTTTTAATAACTCGTCCCTGGTGGGACAGTTTTAGTATCTCAAAAAGAACCATTTATTTTTTATTTTTTTGCAAAACTGCATGACATTTATCTTCATATATTTTTGTAGCCATGTGCCGGAGGGGCAGTTTAACTTTATCAGTGGTAGGGCGGGCAGTAAAGGAAAATAATTGCTAATTAAACCCACCAGGGAACGCATACTCGGAAATCATAATTCAGGTGATTTGAGGAGCTAGTTAAAAAAATAAATAATATATATATTATATCAAATAATCATTGGTAGGTATTTGCATTGCAAAATAGTAAATGAAAACTAAATGTGCAAGTAAAAAACAAGGCGCTTTCTGTACTGGGCCCAGCTCTGTGAAAAGTCTGCAGTGCGTATGCGAAGACATGGTGGGTGATTCCCTGCTGAAATCTCTATACCGCATGCCTTGTATTAGAGGCTGTATGACGGGCGCCTCTTACTCAAGGCTCCACACGTGAAAGAGAGAAGTGCAGGGAACAGAGACGGGAATTGCACATTTTATGCCAATAGTAAGCGAGTTGGGGGCTTAAGTCCTGAAAGAGGGAATAGCAGGGAGTTTACAAGGTAATTGCAAACTTCGGGCAAAAGTAGCCAAGTAGGAAAAATGAATTTCCTCCTCTTTTCTTCCTCTATTTGTTTCCATCTTATACAGACCAGAATACAAATAGCACTTACTATATCGGGCAGGGTGCACTTTCTGTATAGCCTTTTTTTCTGCCTTTTCTTTTTTTTTTTTTACTTAAGTTTGAATTTCTCTTCTCAATTCCCTGCACTTCTCTGTTTCTTTAATAAGGCCCAAAGTTATAATTCTAACTGTTCTTGAACATCTGTTGTTGTGTATACTGTCAAACAGCCCTTATAATCAGGCAGAAGTGGGTATCTGCCGGATTAAAAAAAGGTTTAGTAAAGACTTTATGTGAGTATTCTGTACATTTATTTATATATTTCGCCAACAATGTGCGTAGCTCTAGGTACAGAGCAGAGAGGGGGGCACCACATACTACGTTAGATGAACAAGAGCAGGCTGATACACGAGGCAGAGAGTCCTGCTCACAAAGCTTGCAATCTAGAGGGAGCGGGGGAGGTGAGACACATAATGTGAGTGAAGAGGTAAAGGGCAAGGTGGTGGAGGTAACAGTATTAGGGGTTGTTGGAGCTGGGTGGGTTTGGCCAGAGAATAATTATGTGTGTTCTAGATGGATGAGTTGTAAGCTTCCTATCCTAAGAGTGTTTGAGGACAGCGAGAGCTGCTGGGATTGGCTAGAGGTTAGTTATGTGTGTTCCAGTTGGATGAGTTGTAAGCTTCCTATCCTGACAGTGTTTGAGGACAGCGAGAGCTGCTGGAATTGGCTAGAGGTTAGTTATGTGTGTTCTAGATGGATGAGTTGTAAGCTTCCTATCCTAACAGTGTTTGAGGACAGCGAGAGCTGCTGGGATTGGCTAGAGGTTAGTTATGTGTGTTCCAGTTGGATGAGTTATAAGCTTCCTGTACTGACAGTGTTTGAGGACAGCGAGAGCTGGTGGGATTGGCTAGAGGTTAGTTATGTGTGTTCTAGATGGATGAGTTGGAAGCTTCCTATCCTAACAGTGTTTGAAGACAGCGAGAGCTGCTCGGATTGGCTAGAGGTTAATTAACGGGTTTTCTAATGGTAGCACGCTTCCCTAAAACTTTATTTGGGCTGTATACATGAAGGAGGGAATTTACAAGGGATTTTCACCCTCAAGGCCAAAGTAGTCATGTTGGGAAAAATTCCCCCACTTAGGAGAATAGTTCCTACTTGGCTACGTTGGTCTTAACTTTGCAGTTATCTTGCCAGTTCCCCACAACACCCACTTCCATGTATAAAACCCTTAGTTTGGACCCCCCTCTTTCCCACCCCCCATGGCTAAAGAGACATTGAAATCAGAGTAAAATTAGTGAATTATGGAAAATTTAATTAGGGAATGTTGCTGATATATATAGCAACGCATTTTATTAATGATGTAATCTACAGTAAAGCAGCTCAGTATGTAATTCACACCCCTGGGAACCTTTAATTAACTAACTAACGGTGATGTATCGAGAGGATTTTAGCTGAATTCTTTAGGGAAAGATTTGCACAGCTTAAGAATGAGAACGCCATTTAAATGTCACCTTGATGTGTCATTGGGATGATGTGTGCGGAGTCTGTGTAGCCCTGTCACACACAGACATGATATAATGTCACAGAGAAAGTCTTTCTCCTCTCTATAACTCCCGGTCACCTCACATCTCACTGGAAGTGACAAACGTCTTGTTTGCTGATATCAATCAACACAGGGGAATCTTGTACGAGTCTGACCCCTTTAAAAAAAGGCTTTGAGTTCTGCCGGTTGCCTCACGCTCTTCATGAAGGAGAGAACTGCAGGCAATCGAGAAAGGGATTTCAAACTTAAGGCCAAAGTAGCCGAGTTAAAAACATTCCTTGTTTGAAATTCCCTTTTCAAATCCCTGCAACTCTTTCACAAAGAGCAAAAATCCAGTGTAAAAAATGTCTAACAAACTTGTGCTCGGTGTTAGTTTTCATACTGCATCATTGAACCCTGTTCCACCATGCAATGAACAGCTGGGGAAGTTCTGGGTTAAGATACGCTGGAACCTTCCCCCCCCCCCCCCCCCTATGGAGGATGCGCTGTGAGTCCAAGATGGCCCCCTCCATACTGTCATACTACAGTCATATGGTCACAAAGGTGGCTTTATTCAGAGCATCACTGGCCATACCACTGCATCCTCTGCCACCATCAACATGGCCCATACTGTGAATATAAAGATTAAAAGCATGACATGATCTATATATTGTGTAGGCAGAATTGCTGCTGTATACTTTAAGAGGAAAATGTATTTTAACACTGTCTGTGGCGTATCCAGCTTTTGACATCACCTTGTGACGAGGGGGGTCATGTACTAAACAAGTGCAGTGGGGAAGAAAGCAGGTAAAACATGAGTAAGGAGCAATTTGCGACTATTTGTAACATTCTGCGCTTGTTTCCCCTGATTTGCGCCTCTTCCGTGTATTTTTATTTAGCGTGCATTTTTTCGGTTGCGCTAATAAATTGCGATTAGATTGGCGCGCGCTAAAGAGCGTTGCGAATATTTTGTGAAAAATCACCAGCTTTTAGCGAGCGCTATCAAAAGAGGTAGAAAAAATATTCGCAAAATTGCCTGTTTTTATTCGCAATTTGCGCGTATGTACTATCGGAGTGTTAAACGTTTAGTACATTGCAATAGGAGCAAAGAGCAAAAATAGTTTTGCACAATATATATTTGCGTTTGTTTAGTACGCTCCCCTCTAGATATGTAAACTACATAATTCCCCACTCAAAATACTTCATTTGCATATCAAGTCCCCAGGTGATGTCATAAGCAAGAGACTTCCACAGACACTTTTAAACCATATGTTTCTCCTATTTTATGCATTTGCTGCATTCATAGCAATGGATACAGTAATTGCCATCATTTATGGTACAAGCAGTGTGTAGGCTGACAGAGTGCCTCTAACATTTGCGTCTGCCGGTATAATGGCGACTGGGTGATAATCCTGCGTGTCACACGGTAATTACAGCTAGTAAAATAATACTGTTACAGAATGATTTAAGTAATGACATTTGCAGGTGATGCAAGTCACTTTAACCAACTGCATAAAGATTCCATTTTGAAGCAGGATAAGAGTAGATATAGGACTGTCTGAAGAGCTCCGCTGAGTGGCTACTGAATTAAAGGATTAGCCTTTGGCTTTTATGTTACCCCTTTGGTGGAAGGAAGATCACATGAAGACGGAGGGGGGAGAAGGAGACTGCGGAATACAGAGGTAGATAATTATACAAAGGATTCCTCTGAAAGCAAAACATGCAGGAAAGGACTAGCAAAGGGAGGCAGAGAGGCCAGGGACCCCATGAGAAATTTCAGGACCCCTTACAGAAAAAAAATAATATGCCGCTGTTATTTCATTAATATGCCACAGCCAGTTTGCTTATAGGGAAAATATTGTCCCCTTCAGCTGCGGATTCTCTTCTTAATTCTCCTGTTAATTCCCTGCAGTTCTCTCATTTGTGGATAAAGCCTTAGATATGTCTGTTTGCCTGCAGTGCCTCTAATCTGAGGGGTTTATTCACTAAACAATGAATCTTAGTGAACTGACATCTGACAGGCGACATAATTAGCTGAGATGCAAAAATTCTCCAAATTTCTTTTTTTCCTGCTTTTCTGCTCCATGTTTTGTAACATAAAATCCACTTTAAATCAATTTGTATGCTCTGTGCAATGCCAATTAAAAAAAAAATACTGCACACATACCCCCCCCCCCAAAAAAAAAAAAATACATATATCACAAGATACGCCACATAAATATACATTTTTAAAAAAAAGAACAGAGCTTCTCAACTGTCTCATCCACTCAGGCAAATCTAACTCCTGTACAGTGCAAACGGTACAAACTAGAAAACAAGAGACAATGAAAAAGTAATAAATGAACCTTCCTCGACCCCAAAAAAATGAAGTTAAAAATAATATTTGTTCAGGATCCTTGTATTGTATTGTGTGTGTTTTGCTTCTCTTTTTGAGCTGCTTGTTGTTTGCGATATTGTCTGTTATTGATTTGTTGTAAATCTTGCTCTTGTGTGTATCGCTAGTCTGTGTTGTAGTCACTGAACGAATCATGTTAAATCTGCACGAAAGGATTTGGATAAATGTTTGCTTCAAATATTGAAGCAAAAGTTGAAAAAAAAAAAACCTGCAACACTGGTGGGATATAAACCTGTATCTTTAGAGACGAATACGAGTCAAGGCTTAGGGGGGTTAGGGTTAGAGTGAGGGTAAAGATTAGTGGTAATTCTAGGGGGGTTAGGATTATAGTGAGGGTAAAGATTAGTGGTAATTCTAGGGGGGTTAGTGTTATAGTGAGGGTAAATATTAGTGGTAATTCTAGGGGGGTTAGGGTTATAGTGAGGGTAAAGATTAGTGGTAATTCTAGGGGGGTTAGGGTTAGAGTGAGGGTAAATATTAGTGGTAATTCTAGGGGGGTTAGGGTTATAGTGAGGGTAAATATTAGTGGTAATTCTAGGGGGGTTAGGGTTATAGTGAGGGTAAATATTAGTGGTAATTCTAGGGGGGTTAGGGTTATAGTGAGGGTAAAGATTAGTGGTAATTCTAGGGGGGTTAGGATTAGAGTGAGGGTAAATATTAGTGGTAATTCTAGGGGGGTTAGGGTTATAGTGAGGGTAAAGATTAGTGGTAATTCTAGGGGGGTTAGGGTTATAGTGAGGGTAAATATTAGTGGTAATTCTAGGGGGGTTAGTGTTATAGTGAGGGTAAATATTAGTGGTAATTCTAGGGGGGTTAGTGTTATAGTGAGGGTAAAGATTAGTGGTAATTCTAGGGGGGTTAGGGTTAGAGTGAGGGTAAATATTAGTGGTAATTCTAGGGGGGTTAGGGTTATAGTGAGGGTAAAGATTAGTGGTAATTCTAGGGGGGTTAGGGTTATAGTGAGGGTAAAGATTAGTGGTAATTCTAGGGGGGTTAGGGTTATAGTGAGGGTAAATATTAGTGGTAATTCTAGGGGGGTTAGTGTTATAGTGAGGGTAAATATTAGTGGTAATTCTAGGGGGGTTAGGGTTATAGTGAGGGTAAATATTAGTGGTAATTCTAGGGGGGTTAGTGTTATAGTGAGGGTAAATATTAGTGGTAATTCTAGGGAGGTTAGTGTTAGAGTGAGGGTAAATATTAGTGGTAATTCTAGGGGGGTTAGTGTTATAGTGAGGGTAAAGATTAGTGGTAATTCTAGGGGGGTTAGTGTTATAGTGAGGGTAAATATTAGTGGTAATTCTAGGGGGGTTAGGATTATAGTGAGGGTAAATATTAGTGGTAATTCTAGGGGGGTTAGTGTTAGAGTGAGGGTAAATATTAGTGGTAATTCTAGGGGGGTTAGTGTTATAGTGAGGGTAAAGATTAGTGGTAATTCTAGGGGGGTTAGTGTTATAGTGAGGGTAAATATTAGTGGTAATTCTAGGGGGGTTAGGATTAGAGTGAGGGTAAATATTAGTGGTAATTCTAGGGGGGTTAGGGTTATAGTGAGGGTAAATATTAGTGGTAATTCTAGGGGGGTTAGTGTTATAGTGAGGGTAAATATTAGTGGTAATTCTAGGGGGGTTAGTGTTATAGTGAGGGTAAATATTAGTGGTAATTCTAGGGGGGTTAGGGTTATAGTGAGGGTAAATATTAGTGGTAATTCTAGGGGGGTTAGTGTTAGAGTGAGGGTAAATATTAGTGGTAATTCTAGGGGGGTTAGTGTTAGAGTGAGGGTAAATATTAGTGGTAATTCTAGGGGGGTTAGTGTTATAGTGAGGGTAAAGATTAGTGGTAATTCTAGGGGGGTTAGTGTTATAGTGAGGGTAAATATTAGTGGTAATTCTAGGGGGGTTAGGATTAGAGTGAGGGTAAATATTAGTGGTAATTCTAGGGGGGTTAGGGTTATAGTGAGGGTAAATATTAGTGGTAATTCTAAGGGGGTTAGTGTTATAGTGAGGGTAAATATTAGTGGTAATTCTAGGGGGGTTAGTGTTATAGTGAGGGTAAATATTAGTGGTAATTCTAGGGGGGTTAGGGTTATAGTGAGGGTAAATATTAGTGGTAATTCTAGGGGGGTTAGGGTTATAGTGAGGGTAAATATTAGTGGTAATTCTAGGGGGGTTAGGGTTATAGTGAGGGTAAATATTAGTGGTAATTCTAGGGGGGTTAGGGTTATAGTGAGGGTAAAGATTAGTGGTAATTCTAGGGGGGTTAGGGTTATAGTGAGGGTAAATATTAGTGGTAATTCTAGGGGGGTTAGGGTTATAGTGAGGGTAAAGATTAGTGGTAATTCTAGGGGGGTTAGGGTTATAGTGAGGGTAAATATTAGTGGTAATTCTAGGGGGGTTAGTGTTATAGTGAGGGTAAATATTAGTGGTAATTCTAGGGGGGTTAGTGTTATAGTGAGGGTAAAGATTAGTGGTAATTCTAGGGGGGTTAGGGTTATAGTGAGGGTAAATATTAGTGGTAATTCTAGGGGGGTTAGTGTTATAGTGAGGGTAAATATTAGTGGTAATTCTAGGGAGGTTAGTGTTAGAGTGAGGGTAAATATTAGTGGTAATTCTAGGGGGGTTAGTGTTATAGTGAGGGTAAAGATTAGTGGTAATTCTAGGGGGGTTAGTGTTATAGTGAGGGTAAATATTAGTGGTAATTCTAGGGGGGTTAGGATTATAGTGAGGGTAAATATTAGTGGTAATTCTAGGGGGGTTAGTGTTAGAGTGAGGGTAAATATTAGTGGTAATTCTAGGGGGGTTAGTGTTATAGTGAGGGTAAAGATTAGTGGTAATTCTAGGGGGGTTAGTGTTATAGTGAGGGTAAATATTAGTGGTAATTCTAGGGGGGTTAGGATTAGAGTGAGGGTAAATATTAGTGGTAATTCTAGGGGGGTTAGGGTTATAGTGAGGGTAAATATTAGTGGTAATTCTAGGGGGGTTAGTGTTATAGTGAGGGTAAATATTAGTGGTAATTCTAGGGGGGTTAGTGTTATAGTGAGGGTAAATATTAGTGGTAATTCTAGGGGGGTTAGGGTTATAGTGAGGGTAAATATTAGTGGTAATTCTAGGGGGGTTAGTGTTAGAGTGAGGGTAAATATTAGTGGTAATTCTAGGGGGGTTAGTGTTAGAGTGAGGGTAAATATTAGTGGTAATTCTAGGGGGGTTAGTGTTATAGTGAGGGTAAAGATTAGTGGTAATTCTAGGGGGGTTAGTGTTATAGTGAGGGTAAATATTAGTGGTAATTCTAGGGGGGTTAGGATTAGAGTGAGGGTAAATATTAGTGGTAATTCTAGGGGGGTTAGGGTTATAGTGAGGGTAAATATTAGTGGTAATTCTAAGGGGGTTAGTGTTATAGTGAGGGTAAATATTAGTGGTAATTCTAGGGGGGTTAGTGTTATAGTGAGGGTAAATATTAGTGGTAATTCTAGGGGGGTTAGGGTTATAGTGAGGGTAAATATTAGTGGTAATTCTAGGGGGGTTAGGGTTATAGTGAGGGTAAATATTAGTGGTAATTCTAGGGGGTTAGGGTTATAGTGAGGGTAAATATTAGTGGTAATTCTAGGGGGGTTAGGGTTATAGTGAGGGTAAAGATTAGTGGTAATTCTAGGGGGGTTAGGGTTATAGTGAGGGTAAATATTAGTGGTAATTCTAGGGGGGTTAGGGTTATAGTGAGGGTAAAGATTAGTGGTAATTCTAGGGGGGTTAGGGTTATAGTGAGGGTAAATATTAGTGGTAATTCTAGGGGGGTTAGTGTTATAGTGAGGGTAAATATTAGTGGTAATTCTAGGGGGGTTAGTGTTATAGTGAGGGTAAAGATTAGTGGTAATTCTAGGGGGGTTAGGGTTAGAGTGAGGGTAAATATTAGTGGTAATTCTAGGGGGGTTAGGGTTATAGTGAGGGTAAAGATTAGTGGTAATTCTAGGGGGGTTAGGGTTATAGTGAGGGTAAAGATTAGTGGTAATTCTAGGGGGGTTAGGGTTATAGTGAGGGTAAATATTAGTGGTAATTCTAGGGGGGTTAGGGTTATAGTGAGGGTAAAGATTAGTGGTAATTCTAGGGGGGTTAGGGTTATAGTGAGGGTAAATATTAGTGGTAATTCTAGGGGGGTTAGGGTTATAGTGAGGGTAAATATTAGTGGTAATTCTAGGGGGGTTAGGGTTATAGTGAGGGTAAATATTAGTGGTAATTCTAGGGGGGTTAGGGTTATAGTGAGGGTAAATATTAGTGGTAATTCTAGGGGGGTTAGTGTTATAGTGAGGGTAAATATTAGTGGTAATTCTAGGGGGGTTAGTGTTATAGTGAGGGTAAATATTAGTGGTAATTCTAGGGGGGTTAGTGTTATAGTGAGGGTAAAGATTAGTGGTAATTCTAGGGGGGTTAGGGTTATAGTGAGGGTAAATATTAGTGGTAATTCTAGGGGGGTTAGGGTTATAGTGAGGGTAAATATTAGTGGTAATTCTAGGGGGGTTAGGATTAGAGTGAGGGTAAATATTAGTGGTAATCTAGGGGGGTTAGGGTTATAGTGAGGGTAAATATTAGTGGTAATCTAGGGGGGTTAGTGTTATAGTGAGGGTAAATATTAGTGGTAATTCTAGGGGGGTTAGGGTTATAGTGAGGGTAAATATTAGTGGTAATTCTAGGGGGGTTAGGATTAGAGTGAGGGTAAATATTAGTGGTAATCTAGGGGGGTTAGGGTTATAGTGAGGGTAAATATAAGTGGTAATCTAGGGGGGTTAGTGTTATAGTGAGGGTAAATATTAGTGGTAATTCTAGGGGGGTTAGTGTTATAGTGAGGGTAAAGATTAGTGGTAATTCTAGGGGGGTTAGGATTATAGTGAGGGTAAAGATTAGTGGTAATTCTAGGGGGGTTAGTGTTATAGTGAGGGTAAATATTAGTGGTAATTCTAGGGGGGTTAGGGTTATAGTGAGGGTAAATATTAGTGGTAATTCTAGGGGGGTTAGGGTTAGAGTGAGGGTAAATATTAGTGGTAATTCTAGGGGGGTTAGGATTATAGTGAGGGTAAATATTAGTGGTAATTCTAGGGGGGTTAGGGTTATAGTGAGGGTAAAGATTAGTGGTAATTCTAGGGGGGTTAGGGTTATAGTGAGGGTAAATATTAGTGGTAATTCTAGGGGGGTTAGGGTTAGAGTGAGGGTAAATATTAGTGGTAATTCTAGGGGGGTTAGGGTTATAGTGAGGGTAAATATTAGTGGTAATTCTAGGGGGTTAGGGTTATAGTGAGGGTAAATATTAGTGGTAATTCTAGGGGGGTTAGGGTTATAGTGAGGGTAAATATTAGTGGTAATTCTAGGGGGGTTAGGGTTATAGTGAGGGTAAATATTAGTGGTAATTCTAGGGGGGTTAGGGTTAGAGTGAGGGTAAATATTAGTGGTAATTCTAGGTGGGTTAGGGTTATAGTGAGGGTAAATATTAGTGGTAATTCTAGGTGGGTTAGGGTTATAGTGAGGGTAAAGATTAGTGGTAATTCTAGGGGGGTTAGGATTAGAGTGAGGGTAAATATTAGTGTTAATCTAGGGGGGTTAGGGTTATAGTGAGGGTAAATATTAGTGGTAATTCTAGGGGGGTTATAGTGAGGGTAAATATTAGTGGTAATTCTAGGGGGGTTAGGGTTATAGTGAGGGTAAATATTAGTGGTAATTCTAGGGGGGTTATAGTGAGGGTAAATATTAGTGGTAATTCTAGGGGGGTTATAGTGAGGGTAAATATTAGTGGTAATCTAGGGGGGTTATGTATGTACCGATGTTATGTATGTACCTGGGTAAAAAAAAAAAACAGCTAACCCTAATCCTTGCCATCGCCCTAACTCCAGGTCATCATGGGAAGTGTAGTTGTCGGCATATCCGATGTTGGTTGCCAGTAGTCTGAATTTCCCCTAATCAGTGATTTGAGTGATCATGAGATCTCCCTCGGTGGTAAGATCTGCATTCCCTAATATAATGTCACTTTCCTGCTCCCAAGCAATAAAACCTAGGGAATGGATCTTATCCTCACTTATCTAAACTGAACTGACAAGGGAACTTCAAAAATCAGGCATTATCAGCCGAGCTGGAAATACACCTGCAACGTGTCAGTTATTTCTAGCTCGGCTACTAATGCCTGACTTTCCCAGTTCAGTACAGTCCCCCCCCCCCCCCCCCCCCCATCATATTGTACAGCCCTGAGGCATATGCTGGCACTTTATAGAAATTTTTTTTTTTTTAATAACAAACAATCTGTGGGAATACAAAGCCTGCTTAATGTTTATTAAAAAATATGATATTATTTGCAAGATTTGCAGACATTTGTTTACACTGAAATCGGTTGTAAATAAATGTAAAATAAGTACCGAGAGATTGTGCAAAAAACAAACAAAAAACAACAATTTCTGGAGCAGGATTCATAGTGTTTGTCTGAGCTGCTTTTATCAAATGAATACCTTATTTATTATATAAACAAGATGACAAAATCGGAGCACAGTGGCTGTCTAGAGAGAGAGAGTAAGTCATGTAAAAAGCAATTAAACAGACTGTCAGGTTACTCTTTCCTGACTAGCGATCCGAAATGCAGCTCCGGAGAAAGCTAAGAAGGCTTTCAACCTATCAGTGCTCTCTCCTTGTGTCACAGGGATTCAGATAACGTTTAATCTGACCCTTAAAAAAAGAAATAAATGCAGAAAAATTTGAGGTGATGGAAGGAACGGATCATTCGGATGATTAGATTACAAAGGATTGCGTGGAACAAAAGAATGGCATTCAAAAGATTGGAATCCAAAGGACACTCCAGGCATTAAACCAACTTTGATGCATTTGGTAGTATCTAACCTGTACATTGTACAGGGAATGTTTGTGTTTACCCTGTGCAAGGATCAGTTCAGTTGAATGGCGCTGTCTAGCACTGACCATGTGCAGTACAAGCAGAAACTAGTAATGGCCTCGCTGCTCCAGGAGAGCTATTAGACATCACTGATCGGTACAGAATGAGCTTTCTACATATATATATATATATAAGTGAGATCGCATCATAGTGAGTGTGGACTAACAGACACAAGGTGTTAGTGTGGGTTCCATTCATTGGGTCTCACCAGCACTCATTGCCGCTATCACATTAGTTTTTTCTGTATAGCTCTCCTGTTTTTATGTATATGTATTTGTATATTGTCTGATTTTTACTTTAAGCATCTTTGGCTCATGACCTGCTTTTAATTTATATTATATTTATTACATTGATATATTTTTTTTTATCAGTTTTTGGATACAATTTGATTTCATTTTATTTTATATATTTACATTGTGCGTTTATACAGAATACACTGTGGTTTCATTGTTCTGTTTCCTTTCCATTTGTCCATTTGGGTCACTGAAACCTACTCACGAATCCCCGACATGCATCTATCGGTTTAAGTACATGACATTAATATTTCATTACTATATTCTTTTTGTCATTTGGGTTATATGTTTTTTGTAGTATTTATTCACCAGAGATTGCATTTCTGTATTTATTCCAATGTGTTCCTAAAAATGTTTCTATTTATGTAAGCGCTCCAGTACACTCGTTTATCTAAAGAAAGGGAGTTATTTATTGAAAAATCTTGTGTCCTGCTGTATATTTATACTGATGGAAATAAACCTGAAGAAACAAATCCTAACATTAGTGAATGTTGGTCACTGTCATTAGTACACTTTGGTCCTAGGAAGGACTGACCCATAAACATGTCACTGTCATTAGTACACTTTGGTCCTAGGAAGGACTGACCCATAAACATGTCACTGTCATTAGTACACTTTGGTCCTAGGAAGGACTGACCCATAAACATGTCACTGTCATTAGTACACTTTGGCCCTAGGAAGAACTGACCCATAAAGATGTCACTGTCATTAGTACACTTTGGTCCTAGGAAGGACTGACCCATAAACATGTCACTGTCATTAGTACACTTTGGTCCTAGGAAGGACTGACCCATAAACATGTCACTGTCATTAGTACACTTTGGCCCTAGGAAGAACTGATCCATAAACATGTCACTGTCATTAGTACACTTTGGCCCTAGGAAGAACTGACCCATAAACATGTCACTGTCATTAGTACACTTTGGTTCTAGGAAGGACTGACCCATAAACATGTCACTGTCATTAGTACACTTTGGCCCTAGGAAGAACTGACCCATAAACATGTCACTGTCATTAGTACACTTTGGCCCTAGGAAGAACTGACCCATAAACATGTCACTGTCATTAGTACACTTTGGTTCTAGGAAGGACTGACCCATAAACATGTCACTGTCATTAGTACACTTTGGCCCTAGGAAGAACTGACCCATAAACATGTCACTGTCATGAGTACACTTTGGTCCTAGGAAGGACTGACCCATAAACATGTCACTGTCATTAGTACACTTTGGTCCTAGGAAGGACTGACCCATAAACATGTCACTGTCATTAGTACACTTTGGCCCTAGGAAGAACTGACCCATAAACATGTCAATGTCATTAGTACACTTTGGCCCTAGGAAGAACTGACCCATAAACATGTCACTGTCATTAGTACACTTTGGTTCTAGGAAGGACTGACCCATAAACATGTCACTGTCCTTAGTACACTTTGGCCCTAGGAAGGACTGACCCATAAACATGTCACTGTCATTAGTACACTTTGGCCCTAGGAAGAACTGACCCATAAAGATGTCACTGTCATTAGTACACTTTGGTCCTAGGAAGGACTGACCCATAAACATGTCACTGTCATTAGTACACTTTGGTCCTAGGAAGGACTGACCCATAAACATGTCACTGTCATTAGTACACTTTGGCCCTAGGAAGAACTGATCCATAAACATGTCACGCTCATTAGTACACTTTGGCCCTAGGAAGAACTGACCCATAAACATGTCACTGCCATTAGTACACTTTGGTCCTAGGAAGGACTGACCCATAAACATGTCACTGTCATTAGTACACTTTGGCCCTAGGAAGAACTGACCCATAAACATGTCACTGTCATTAGTACACTTTGGCCCTAGGAAGAACTGACCCATAAACATGTCACTGTCATTAGTACACTTTGGTTCTAGGAAGGACTGACCCCTAAACATGTCACTGTCATTAGTACACTTTGGTTCTAGGAAGGACTGACCCATAAACATGTCACTGTCATTAGTACACTTTGGTCCTAGGAAGGACTGACCCATAAACATGTCACTGTCATTAGTACACTTTGGCCCTAGGAAGGACTGACCCATAAACATGTCACTGTCATTAGTACACTTTGTCCCTAACCCATAAACATGTCACTGTCATTAGTACACTTTGGCACTAGGAAGGACTGACCCATAAACATGTCACTGTCATTAGTACACTTTGGTCTTAGGAAGGACTGACCCATAAACATGGCACTGTCATTAGTACACTTTGGTCCTAGGAAGGACTGACCCATACACATGTCACTGTCATTAGTACACTTTGGCCCTAGGAAGGACTGACCCATAAACATGTCACTGTCATTAGTACACTTTGGTCCTAGGAAGGACTGACCCATAAACATGTCACTGTCATTAGTACACTTTGTCCCTAGGAAGGACTGACCCATGAACATGTCACTGTCATTAGTACACTTTGGCCCTAGGAAGGACTGACCCATGAACATGTCACTGTCATTAGTACACTTTGTCCCTAGGAAGGACTGACCCATAAACACGTCACTGTCATTAGTACACTTTGGCCCTAGGAAGGATTGACCCATAAACATGTCACTCTCATTAGTACACTTTGGTCCTAGGAAGGACTGACCCATAAACATGTCACTGTCATTAGTACACTTTGGCCCTAGGAAGAACTGACCCATAAACATGTCACTGTCATAAGTGCACTTTGGCCCTAGGAAGAACTGACCCATAAACATGTCACTGTCATTAGTACACTTTGGTTCTAGGAAGGACTGACCCATAAACATGTCACTGTCATTAGTACACTTTGGTTCTAGGAAGGACTGACCCATAAACATGTCACTGTCATTAGTACACTTTGGTCCTAGGAAGGACTGACCCATAAACATGTCACTGTCATTAGTACACTTTGGCCCTAGGAAGGACTGACCCATAAACATGTCACTGTCATTAGTACACTTTGTCCCTATCCCATAAACATGTCACTGTCATTAGTACACTTTGGCACTAGGAAGGACTGACCCATAAACATGTCACTGTCATTAGTACACTTTGGTCTTAGGAAGGACTGACCCATAAACATGTCACTGTCATTAGTACACTTTGGTCCTAGGAAGGACTGACCCATAAACATGTCACTGTCATTAGTACACTTTGGTCCTAGGAAGGACTGACCCATAAACATGTCACTGTCATTAGTACACTTTGTCCCTAGGAAGGACTGACCCATGAACATGTCACTGTCATTAGTACACTTTGGCCCTAGGAAGGACTGACCCATGAACATGTCACTGTCATTAGTACACTTTGTCCCTAGGAAGGACTGACCCATAAACACGTCACTGTCATTAGTACACTTTGGCCCTAGGAAGGATTGACCCATAAACATGTCACTCTCATTAGTACACTTTGGCCCTAGGAAGGACTGACCCATAAACATGTCACTATCATTAGTACACTTTGGTCCTAGGAAGGACTGACCCATGAACATGTCACTGTCATTAGTACACTTTGTCCCTAGGAAGGACTGACCCATCAACATGTCACTGTCATTAGTACACTTTGGCCCTAGGAAGGACTGACCCATGAACATGTCACTGTCATTAGTACACTTTGGCCCTAGGAAAGACTGACCCATAAACACGTCACTTTGACCCGGGGAGATATTGGATCTTTGAGCATGTTCCTGGTGTTATATTCTTTGGTTCTATCTAAGCATCCATTCCCCCTCTGGTGTATTTCTCTGGCTCATTAATTAGTATAATAGAAATATTTTGCAGCTTTGTTTAAATCTGTCTGTGTTGTCTGTGCTGTCTGTGTTGTCTTCATCAGAGGCCTCATTGAATAAATGACTATAATTTGCTCGGAACAATAGAGAGGGATGTGACATGAGTGGAGGTATAATACAGCTGTGTTGCTCTGCGGATTATCGGAGAGGCGGTTAGCTGGTTTATTTTGCAAAGAACATCAAATCTTCATTCTGCCCCAACAATCCCAGGCCACTCTACGGCAGTAATCAGAACGAGTGTTTAAAGGCACAGTGAACCCTTATTAGAATGATCGTCATTTTAAAGGCAGTCTTAATGCATCCAGTATGTGCAAATCTACCAACAATCCCTGGTCTAACAGTGTCCGTCCCATTTTTGGAAATTCGGACACATGAGGACGTGGCTTGGACCAAAGGATGGAGTTCTTCAAAAATGTACAGAGTCAATTTCTCCCCACACCAGTCCCAAACGAGGTGCTCTCTGTCTTATGTTTAATTTTAGTCAAAATCCGTCCAATGTTTCCTTTATTAATACAGGTTGACCAAAATTGGAACGTGCATTATTTTAAAGTAGCGACATCGCTCACCTGCCAACAAGCTCGCTTAGTAACTGAGGGATCGTAAACACAAGTGCGTGGTCGGAAACCAGGTATTATCAGGGCTTAACATTCCTTAGCATTACCCATAAGCCACCTGGTGCTCTGCAAGAAAGACACAATGGCTCTCTGTCAATTTAATTAGGATCCTCTGTGTATTTGCACAAAAAACATACAAAAAATATAAAAAAAAGATGTTTGAATAAAGCAATTTCTAGGAGTACAATATATGTGGGATTAATACAGTGTGTGCGTACAAGTATCCGGGTTACGGGTTTGAGATAATATCATTATTACAAGGGTAAACATTCACACAGGCCTACTCAGGGAAGCTGCACACATATTACATCTCTCCAGATAAGAAGGGAATATTTAGACACAGTTTTACCTATTGTGACCAGCCGTGCATTGCTTCAGCTGCAAACAATAGCCGAGTACAAACCAAAGCCCTGTGCACACAGAAATCCAAGGCCACTACCGCGCTCTGGCACGCAAAGAGTTAATTAATTCCTGCGCTCAGTGCAGACGCATTCATCATCCCTTTGTCCTCGACTACAAAGCATGCCTCGATGTCTAGGGTGACCTGACCACAGGGGCCACTCAATCCCAGAGATGGCTGCAAACAATAATGGATTTATTCCAGGGCTATAAAATGTAGCTTATTCTATGTCTGTAAACGGGAAGTTAATATCAGCCTATGAAATAAATGGGATTTTGTTTTGGGTTTTTTTTTAGCCGGGACGCACTTATTTGGTCATTTCTGTTCACAGAGATCTATTGCTAATTGTTTGATAGGGGCGGAGCTGAAATATGACATCATATTCTGAGAAATGGCACCTCTTCCTTCTGGGGGCGGGAAGCACACACAGGTTATTCGTTCTGGAGTCTCCTGTAATGGTTTTAATCCAAATCTCTTACCCAAATCTCCAGTCACCTCCATTGGTTACAGTGAATTCAGCGCCACTGATTCCACCACAGCTTAAACTGAGGTTACCATATGTCCTCTCCCCTCCCGGACATGTCCTCTCCCCGCACGGACATGTCCTCTTCCCCCCGGACATGTCCTCTTCCCCCCCGGACATGTCCTCTCCCCCCCCGGACATGTCCTCTCCCCGCACGGACATGTCCTCTTCCCCCCCGGACATGTCCTCTTCCCCCCGGACATGTCCTCTTCCCCCCCGGACATGTCCTCTCCTCCCCCGGACATGTCCTCCCCCCCCCCCGGACATGTCCTCTCCCCCCCCGGACATGTCCTCTCCCCGCACGGACATGTCCTCTCCCCCCCGGACATGTCCTCTTCCCCCCGGACATGTCCTCTCCCCCCCCCCCTCTTTATGCTGGGTCACTGCCAGAGGCGCTAGCTGGGGATATCAAAAAGATCTCTATTCACCAGCCCTGTTTGTGAGGATGGCAGACTACCGATCTCCTCTTAGGCTGCCTTGGGCAATCTGCACGCCAAAGTGTTGGGCGTGACATGACTTTCCCACGCTCAGGCTACTCCGAGGCGTTGGAAGCCCAAAGAAAGCACCAGGCAGTGGGGGCAGGTCCTGTGAGGGCAATCTGTGTGCTGGGGTAAGTACTTGGTGCAAAGTGGGTGCTGGGGGAAGTCATTGGTGTAATGCGGGTGTTGGAGTTAAGTCATTGGTGCAATATGAGTGCTGGGGGCAAGTCAGTGGTGTAGTGTAGGTTCTGAGGGTAATTCCTGCGAGTGCAGTGGGTCTGGGTCAAGTCCTGTGATTGCAGTGGGTGCTGGGGCAAGTCATGTGTTTGCAGTGGGTGCTGGGGCAATTCCTTGGAGTGCAGTGGTTGCTGGGGCAAGTCCTGTGAGTGCAATCTGGGTCGTGTTAGTCTAATTGCAATCAGATGCTGTGGGTGCAATGGCAAGGGATGAGGGTGCGTGTCCTCTTTTTTGGTAATATACTTAAACCCCTAGCCACCGCCAATCCCAAGAAAGCAGATCTTCCCATGAAATAGCAAGGGAGGAGGGAGGGAGCGAGATAGATAATCTGGCAGAGGATCTGCACCTTGCATGATCCTGGGCATAGAGAGGAAGAACTACAGGAGCATAAGGCAATATAGTATAAAAATGTATTTACTAACATACAGAACCAACAGGAAGATGCCTCACATAACAGCGTATCGTTAAAGGGAGAGTCTAGTCCCCAAACTCACTTACACAAGAAGAAGGTTACTGCTTGTATAGTGCACAGGCTTTTTTCCAGTGTGATTTGATACAGGCATTCTGCCCTTTTTAATATTCTACTCAAGCCCTCCCCTGCATCCTATCCAACAGGTACTGCCGCAATGATTGTGTGTAGGCACTGAGAATGTAGGAGCTTTGTTTCATTTAGTCACTTCCTGTGCTGCTGAAATATAATGCATTGTGCGGAATGTAATAAACGTGCTCTTGTACACGGTAGGATCTGTTTATGCAATGTGTTTGTGTAATATCTCTGTATAACACCACTCTCTATATAACACAGCCATGACGCTCGGCATGTCTGTCTCTCTCCATCCATACAAATGACATGTAGTCTCTCTCTCTCTTTCCTGCTCTGCAATCAGAGAATGGCTCATTAATGTTTCCCCTCTCGTTTACTGTCATTGAACGAGTGTCTGCAATGAAAACGGCAGCCTGGGGGGCACAAAGCCCTCTCATTCTTTACTTTTCTGAGAGCTCTCATTGCCTCTCTCTGTCTCTCTCTCTCTCTGTCTCTCTCTCCGGCTGTTATCTGATATTTCCCAGTCTCTCGCTTGCAATCCGGTATATTACTGGCAGGCCGGTAACAAATCGGCTTGTGGCCAATGTTAATTGTAAGTGATAGGCTGGCTGGGAAGTAAGATATGATGTCATAGTCCGCTTCCTCTTGTCAATACTATTATTATGTCTCTATTCCCACTTGAAACACGAGACTCTTTACTAGTTAGAAGCTCTGTGTTTTATCGTTGTCCTGTTTGTATCATCTGTTTCTATTTAGATTTTGTATTCAATTCATGGAGAATTATTGTCCCCATTTTTCTTGACTTCTGAAACATAAGGTGAGTTGAAGAGGTCAGAGGGGAAGGTGGGGACAGTCGTCCAGAGGTTTAATTAAAAGATCTAATAATAAATCTACCGTTATTTCTGGGGTGATTTTCTCTCGTGGGCCCACCATATAGCAGCAGACAGACATTCCTGCACTAAGTCAGGCCTCCTGGGACCCCAAAACAACTGTAAAGTAAGCAAATGCGCTGGCTCCTATATATAATTTACACACCATGAATATATAAGGTCTGGCCCTGCTGTATTGTTTTAAGCCATCACTGTGACTGTATGTTAAAGCTTTATGATGGAGGAACAGACAGCACAGGTTGATTTCCATCATTTGAAAGAGTTTCTCTAGGAACTGTTTGTTTATGGGACTGATCCCATTTGTACCCTTTCTATCTTTCATCTTAATCCTTCCTTTACTGAGACATTTACCAGGCTGCAGAGTCTACTACAAATAGGATAACCTGTGCAAAACAGAGGAGACAGGAAAAGAACTCAGCAGTGCCATCTTCAGGCCGGACTGGTACTCCGCTATCTCCATTATAGAAACATAGAAACATAGAATGTGTCGGCAGATAAGAACCATTCGGTCCATCTAGTCTTTTTTTTTTTTTTAGTACTTTTATTAGTCCCCCGTTCCCGGTCTTATAGCTAGGATAGCCTTGTGTCTATCCCATGCATGCTTAAAATCCTTGACTGTGTTTACCGCTACCACTTCTACCACTTCTGCTGGAAGGCTATTCCATACATCCACTACCCTCTCAGTAAAGTAATACTTCCTGATATTACTTTTAAATTGTTGCCCCTCTAATTTAAGACTATGTCCTCTAGTCAGGGGCGTACCTAGAGCATTTGGCACCCGGGGCGGACCCCGAGTGTGGCACCCCCCCCCCCCCCCCCCCCACAATAAAAATGCAAGAAAACACCCACAATTTTTTCAATGTTTGAAAATTGTACAATTATAGTTACCAGGAATAGTGTGCCAGTCAGATACCAGTAATATTGTGCCAGTCAGATACCAGTAATATTGTGCCAGTCAGAGCCCAGTAATAGTGTGCCACTCAGAGCCCAGTAATAGTGTGCCACTCAGAGCCCAGTAATAGTGTGCCACTCAGAGCCCAGTAATAGTGTGCCACTCAGAGCCCAGTAATATAGTGCCAGTCAGAGCCCAGTAATATAGTGCCAGTCAGAGCCCAGTAATAGTGTGCCACTCAGAGCCCAGTAAGTGTGCCAGTCAGAGCCCAGTAATAGTGTGCCACTCAGAGCCCAGTAATAGTGTGCCACTCAGAACCCAGTAATATAGTGCCAGTCAGAGCCCAGTAATAGTGTGCCACTCAGAGCCCAGTAATAGCGTGCCAGTCAGAGCCCAGTTATATAGTGCCACTCAGAACCCAGTAATGTGCCAGTCAGAGCCCAGTAATATTGTGCCAGTCAGATACCAGGAATATTGTGCCAGTCAGAGCCAGTATTATTGTTTGTGCTAGTCAGAGCCCAGTAATATAGTGCCAGTCAGTGCCCAGTAATAGTGTGCCAGTCAGTGCCCAGTAATAGTGTGCCAGTCAGTGCCCAGTAATAGTGTGCCACTCAGAGCCCAGGAATATTGTGCCAGTCAGATGCCCAGTAAGATTGTGCCAATCAGTGCCCATGAATATTATGCCAGTCAGATGCCAAGTAATTTTGTGCCAGTCAGTGCCCAGGAATATTATGCCAGTCAGATGCCCAGGAATATTGTGCCAGTCAGTGCCCAGTAATAGTGTGCCAGTCAGAGCCCAGTAATAGTGTGCCAGTCAGATACCAGGAATATTGTAACAGTCAGAGCCCAGTAATATAGTGCCAGTCAGTGCCCAGGAATATTGTGTCAGTCAGTGCCCAGTAATAGTGTGCCACTCAGAGCCCAGGAATAGTGTGCCAGTCAAATGCCCAGTAATATTGTGCCAGTCAGTGCCCATGAATATTATGCCAGTCAGATGCCAAGTAATTTTGTGCCAGTCAGTGCCCAGGAATATTGTGCCAGTCAGTGCCCAGTAATAGTGTGCCAGTCAGAGCCCAGTAATAGTGTGCCAGTCAGATACCAGGAATATTGTAACAGTCAGAGCCCTGTAATATAGTGCCAGCCAGAGCCCAGTAATATAGTGCCAGCCAGAGCCCAGTAATATAGTGCCAGCCAGAGCCCAGTAATATTGTGCCACTCAGAGCCCAGTAATATAGCGCCAGTCAGAGCCCAGTAATATAGTGCCAGCCAGAGCCCAGTAATATAGTGCCAGCCAGATGCCCAGTAATATAGTGCCAGCCAGAACCCAGTAATATAGTGCCAGCCAGAACCCAGTAATATAGTGCCAGCCAGAGCCCAGTAAGTGTGCCACTCAGAGCCCAGTGATATAGTGCCACTCAGAGCCCAGTAATATAGTGCCACTCAGAGCCCAGTAATATAGTGCCAGTCAGAGCCCAGTAATAGCGTGCCACTCAGAGCCCAGTAATAGCGTGCCAGTCAGAGCCCAGTTATATAGTGCCACTCAGAACCCAGTAATGTGCCAGCCAGAGCCCAGTAATATAGTGCCAGCCAGAACCCAGTAATATAGTGCCAGCCAGAACCCAGTAATATAGTGCCAGCCAGAACCCAGTAATATAGTGCCAGTCAGAGCCCAGTAATATAGTGCCACTCAGAACCCAGTAATATAGCGCCAGCCAGAGCCCAGTAATATAGTGCCAGCCAGAACCCAGTAATATAGTGCCAGCCAGAACCCAGTAATATAGTGCCAGCCAGAGCCCAGTAATATAGTGCCAGCCAGAGCCCAGTAATATAGTGCCAGTCAGAGCCCAGTAATATAGTGCCAGCCAGAACCCAGTAATATAGCGCCAGCCAGAGCCCAGTAATATAGTGCCAGCCCCCCCCCCCCCCCCCCCCATCACTTACCAAATCGCTGCTTCTCCCGGACGGACGACTCCTCCGTGCAGTCTTCCCTCCTGCACGGAGGAGGGAAACACAGTCGCCGGATGTGACGTATCGTCACATCCGGTCGCTGTGATTTTTTTTTTATTTTTTTCACCCGGCGGCCGCATCCAGAGGATTCGGCCGCCTGAAAAAAAAAAAAAGGTAAGCAGCGCGGGGGGTGCCGGCAGCACCGGTGGCCCCCCCCGCCCCCCCCTCGGGACGCCACTGCCTCTAGTTGTGGTAGTTTTTCTTCTTTTAAATATACTCTCTTCCTTTACTGTGTTGATTCCCTTTATGTATTTAAATGTTTCTATCATATCCCCCCTGTTACATCTTTCCTCCAAGCTATACATGTTAAGATGTGATTATAATCACATATTGTACATCCCAGGTTTATTTCTTGGTAAATGGCCCTAATATACAAATAGATAGGAATCAAGCCAGTTAACCATTCCTAAAAACAGTCATTATAATTGCTATAAGAACTTGCGTGATCCAGAATTTAACACTTCTACCACATATTATAAAAAAAACATACGTATATATTGTTATTATCAATAATATTAATAATCATTTGTGATTTATACCCAAGGGGTTGGGTCCGGTAGTAGAAGTTCCTTCCTCTTGAAGAAGACCGTTTGGATCCAGAGGTCGGGCAGGCAGTAGCCAATCCCAGCTTCCTGAAGTCAAACCTAGCATGCGATGGAAAATAAAGAAATATATATATATTTTTTTTAAATGTGTTTTTAATATGTCTCCCTTTTTTATAATGAGCCCCTCTATTGGTTAACTGAGGATTTAATTGCAAGCTTTCAGGACCAATCTGAGTCTTAACGGAAGGTGTAAACAAAATGTTCTGATTCTACAAACACAATACACGTGAAAAAACAAACCAATACACAAATCAATAAATGGTAGTATAAAAATATATATTTAATCGGTTAATAAATATTTCATATGTTTTATCATTTTTTTGTCTTTGTATTTGTGATATTGAACATTATTATTTGTTTTTATGTTGTATTTATTAACCTATTAAATATATATTTTTATACTACCATTTATTGATTCGTGTATCGGTTTGTTTTTTCACGTTTAATTCTTTAACTATACATACATTGTGATATAGTGCTGTCTATTTATGTATTCAATGTGTTCTTTCCTCCCCCATTTTGGCAGTGGTTTTCCACTGTGATATTTAAGACCAGCAGCTATCTATTTACTATAAATTACTATTGTAACTGATTTCCTGATAACAGCTGAGTATTCCATCCAGTTAATCTCCTCTCCGGTATCTGTACATATATTACTGTTGGGGTTTGGATTTGATTTAAGTACACTTATTCACATTTATAGGCTTTTTGGAGACGGCACAGATACATTCAAAACTAATTTTTTTTTCAGTGAAATTTCATTTCTGCAAAAACAATATGTAGATAGATGTTAATGCTCTACATTCACACTGTGAGTACTGCTTAGCTGACAGAGTCTCTTTAAGATATTGAAGGCAGATGACTACTTGGAGTAACTTCAGATCCTAGCCTAGCAGCATTAGGTTTATTAGTCATTTATTCTCAGAATAATTATTTTTCTCATCTGTAATTAAAGGTGCAGAGATTAAAAATAACTGGAATATTCTTTACAATTTCACTCAAATATCTCTAAAGTCTTATAAGAGACAAAATAGGACGATTACCACTAATAAGAGGGGCGCGTACTAAAAAAACACATATATATTATGTGCAAAAATATTTTTGTGCTTTGCTCCTATTGCAATGTACTAAACATGTAACACTCCAATAGTACATACGCGCAAATTGCGAATAAAAACGGGCAAGTTTGCGAATATTTTTTCTACCTCTTTTGATAGCTCTCGCTAAAAGCTGGGGTAATTTTCACTCGCAAATAAGAATTATTTTTCACAAAATATTCGCAAAGCTCTTTAGCGAGCGCAAATCTAATCGAAATTTATTAGCGCAACCGGAAAAATGCAGGTTTTATTGACCCTTAAAATATGTAGGTGAGAAAAAAAAAAGGACAAAAAAAGTCTGAATTAAATGTATGAAATGTTTTCTTGTACTCTACGACTGTTCGCCCCCGCGGGGTCAGGCCTAAGCCAGGGTTAGATCAGTTTTAAGCCGATGTTTATTTGTTATTTTGTTTTGCTCAAAGGATGTAGTGTTTTGTTTTTTTCCAAGACGTCGACGCCAGAAGCGAGTTCCCCTAGACACTGCGCACATCGTAATGCAGCCCAGACGCACCGCCAGGTATTATGTCTAATATCTGTATTCAGCCATGTGTTTGATGCAGAACACGCTTCACCGGGGAGCATTTCACCTACTTTACAAGTAAAACTCTCTGAAATCTTCAGGGATTCCACTGATGGCAAGAAAAAAACTGCAAAATACCCATTATTTTCTCTTTTCAGAATTCACCTCTGTCCTTTTGTCGAAATTGCCTGTTAATGCAGAATATAGGAAGACAGCTGTATAAATCCTCTACAATTACATTACAATAAAATAACCCAGACAGCTGCATCTATCTCCATTTTAATGCATCATTTACATAAGGTCATCACTTTCTAAAATACGAGACTGTCCCTTTAACCCATTAAACATGTCACTGTCATTAGGTCACGTTACATGGGACTGTCCCTTTAACCCATTAAACATGTCACTGTCATTAGGTCACTTTACATGGGACTGTCCCTTTAACCCATTAAACATGTCTCTGTCATTAGGTCACTTTACATGGGACTGTCCCTTTAACCTATTAAACATGTCACTGTCATTAGGTCACGTTACATGGGACTGTCCCTTTAACCCATTAAACATGTCACTGTCATTAGGTCACTTTACATGAGACTGTCCCTTTAACCCATTAAACATGTCACTGTCATTAGGTCATGTTACATGGGACTGTCCCTTTAACCCATTAAACATGTCACTGTCATTAGGTCACGTTACATGGGACTGTCCCTTTAACCAATTAAACATGTCACTGTCATTAGGTCACATTACATGGGACTGTCCCTTTAACCCATTAAACATGTCACTGTCATTAGGTCACGTTACATGGGACTGTCCCTTTAACCCATTAAGCCCTGTTCCTGCCCACCCGTCCCCTATTTCCCAGCTCTGATCCATCCCATTAGGATTCATACTTGTGTAACGTGCTCGGCATTAGATTATACGCTGTAATCACCCAGTGACCTTGACGTTGAGATGTGACCTTGGGGAGGGAGATGACTGCTCACACTCTTTACATGTAATATAGCTGCTCTCGGAGGGCTGGATTTTTTTTAAACCAGACAAATTTTTTTTCATTAACTCCTGTGATCTTTGGAGGTTTTTTGTGAATGGAATAAAGAGACTTGTGAGGTTTATAAAAATCGATTTCAAGGAATGACACTGAATCCTGCACACGGCCTCCAGGGGCTGGCTGGTCCGGAGGGCAGGGTGGCAATTGCCCCCCAGGCCGCCCTAAGGTTTTCAAAACACGGCCGCTGGGCCAGTGTTATTAAAAAAAAAAAAAAACGCGCTTGCAGGCAGAGACGGAGATGAGAAGGGATCGGAATATCCCCTCTCACCTCCGCTCTGCCTGCAAAGCTGCACGGGGAGCCGAACAGGCAGCACAGAGAAACCTCCGTGCTGCCTGTTCGGCTCCCCGTGCAGTGTGCCAACACGGAAGTGCCGACAGTCACGTGATCGGCGCTCTGACGTCAGACGCGCGCCGATCACGTGACCTGTCGGCACAACCGCCGGGAGGCCGAACAGGCAGCATGGAGGGACCATGCTGCCTGCCACCAGGGAAGTCCTCCTGCCACTAGCCACCAGGGAAAAAGGTAAGGGGGGGGGGGGGGCAAAAAAACTGGCATATTATTGTGCAAATTGGCTGGGGCATATTACATGGCAAATAACACTGGCATATTATTGGGCAAAATGGCTGGGGAATATTAAATGGCAATTAACTCTGGCATATTGGGCAAATTAGCAGGGGCATATTAAATTGCAGATAACCTTGGAATATTATTGGGCAAATTTACTGAGTCATATTAAATTGCAGAATAACACTGGCATATTATGGGACAAATTGGCTGGGGAATATTAATGGCAAATAATATTGGAAATGTGTATGTAATGGGGTGATGGATGCATGTAAATGTGGTGATGGGGCTTGTCCTGGTGTGCAACGTGGGTTATGGGTCATGTCGTAGGTGTGCAACGTGGGTAGGGGAGGTGCTCAAATTTTGGGATATTGGGTGTCTAAATCCTGGCATGTTGAGGGGCATAATCCTGGCATATTGAGGGGGAAATCCTGGCATATTGAGGGGGCATCATCTTGGCATATTGAGGGGAAAATCCTGGCATATTGGGTGTCTAAATCCTGGCATATTGAGGGGCATAATCCTGGCATATTGAGGGGCATAATCCTGGCATATTTAGGGGAAAATCCTGGCATATTGAGGGGGCATCATCTTGGCATATTGAGGAGAAAATCCTGGCATATTGGGTGTCTAAATCCTGGCATATTGAGGGGCATAATCCTGGCATACTGAGGGGCATAATCCTGGCATTTTGTAAGGGAAAATTCTAGCATATTAAATGGCAAATCCTGGCATATTGTGGGGGAAAATCCTGGCAATATTCGTTATAAAACAAGGAAAAGATGGCCGTGGATGGGGAGGCGATTCGATGGTGCAATGGGCCACTTGACTGGATTTGCCCCCCAGGCCTAAGGCTGCCAGCCCTCCCCTGACGGCCTCTCAGAATCCCTCTCTTTATTTTATCATATAATGGTGGGATTGGCTCCCCCTTTCTCAAATAAACCCTTCTATTAGCTGACAGCATGCCTCCCAACATGGACGCCGACAGGGCGCGGCTCAAAAGCAGGAGGCGCAGCCTGTCGCTAAGTTTATCACCCAGCTGGCATTCTAACGGCAGGCGTGTAGTCTATGGAGGCAAAAGGATGACCGGTATTATTTTTTTTAATTTATGTTAAGGTGTTGGATGTGCAGTATCCGTTCTCCGTGTTCCGGAAAAAAAGTTTCTGCAAAAGTCGGAAAAAGTTGTGAGATCGGGCTTGTCCTCGGTGATGCAGGACAGTTGGCAGGTATGCGATCGTGTCTCAGGACTCACTGAAACGTTTGACTCACTTTCCGAAGAAATAAGGCCAAGAACAGAAGAAGAGGATTCTGGGGGATAACACAGGGAGTATGTCAGTGATTGGCTGTTATCAGTAGTTCCGGAGAAGATATACAGTCTGCTACATAATAACCCTGAGTTAGTGTCTACGGATTGAGTAAGACAGCATGGCGGCTCCCTCTCCTCCTCCATTAATTCAGATTAGCGCAGCCTGGATCCCTGACATTTCCGCATGATTGTGAAATCTCTGACATTTTGCCGTGATATTAAAAACTGCGCTGCTGGTCATTATATATTTACTTCTCCCGAGTTTCACCTGACTGTTCGGGGTCAGACCCATTTTCCAGCACATTGACCTATCCGTTGTGACAAATGTATAGTTTAACTTCTCCTCTCTGAACACGTGAGAGAGAGAGATGGGCTCAGCTCTGCGCGTACCAATCCGGGAATATAAATAGTCTTGCTCTCTAAGACAGGACCCTCTAGACCCCACACACTCCCTTTGGCGTCTGCAAGGGAGTGAAGGATTATGGGAAATCGCTGAAAAATACAATCAAAAATCCCATCAGTTTATAGTTCACATGATGCCTTCCAATTGTCACACAGCACACGATTAGGGGCGGATCTCCCCCCCCCCCCCCCCCCCCAGAGTGACACACCCCACCTCAAACCTTATTTTAAAGGGACTCTATCAACGTATTGCTTTCACTGTGAGAATATATATATATATTTTTTTTAAATCAATAAATGTTTGTTGTACAGTTGCCTCAACAATGATACAGCTACTGAGTTTAAAGGAACAGGAACAGGGGTTATGGAACAGACCATATCTGTAATATTTTTTTCATGGGGAATGTGTCATTTGCATATCAAGCCGCAGGTGATGTCATAAGAAGGCGACACATTTAAAGCACCTTTGTCTGGTAGTTCATGCATTTGCCTGCAACTTTTCTAACAAAATGTATAGATCATTTTCCATCATTTTTTATACGTTATAGTCATGATAAAAATAAGGCTTTTTTAAAAAAAATCTCTTTAAATCTTCATTTTACCCCATGCACCCCAGAAGTATGTCTTTTTCTTCCTTGTATCAAGTCTTCCGCTCATTCTCAATAGCTGTGGAGACAGAAGTTTAAACCTTACCCCATCCCCAGACAGGATCGTGACAAGGTGTCTGTAATATTATCACATGTTGGGACAGTTCTAAAGTATAGATAAAACGGAATGCGTTGGGGAGAGTAATAAGTGATGTCCAGGATGGAGATGGTCTGTAAAGGTTTAGCTAATGTCTAGATTTCAGATCAGTATTATTTTACAATTCTCGTGTGTTACCGGAGATACAGTTTGATCCATGGTGTGTTTATAACGTGTACATTCAGAGATGAACCTGCGCAGCTTGGGGATGATACAGTTAATCTGAAGTCTGATACATGGCAACTTTCTGTCTCACAGGACATTAAGGGGGTTGGGTCTGACGTGGGTGGAGTTATGTGATTAGAGTGTATATTAGAGTGTGTGTGTATTAGGGTGTCTGTGTATTAGTGTGTCTGTATGTTTATTAGAGTGTGTGTGTGTATTAGGGTGTCTGTGTATTAGAGTGTCTGTATGTGTATTAGAGTGTTTGTGTGTGTATTAGGGTTTCTGTGTATCAGAGTGTCTGTATGTATATTAGAGTGTGTGTGTATTAGGGTGTCTGTGTATTAAAGTGTTGGTGTGTATATTAAAGTTTATGTGTATTAGATTGTCTGTATGTGTATTAGAGTGTTGGTGTGTGTATTGGAGAGTTGGTGTGTATTAGAGTGTCTGTGTGTATATTAGAGTGTCTGTGTGTATATTAGAGTGTTGATATGTATTAGAGTGTTGGTGTGTATTAGAGTGTCTGTGTGTATATTAGAGTGTCTGTGTTTATATTGGAGTGTTGGTTTGTATTAGAGTGTCTGTGTGTATAATAGAGTGTCTGTGTGTATATTAGAGTGTTGGTGTGTATTAGAGTGTCTGTGTGTATATTAGAGTGTTGGTGTGTATTAGAGTGTTTGTGTGTATATTAGAGTGTCTGTGTGTATATTGGAGTGTTGGTGTGTATTAAAGTGTTGGTATGTGTATATTAGAGTGTCTGTGTGTATATTAGAGTGTCTGTGTGTATATTAGAGTGTTGGTGTGTATTAGAGTGTCTGTGTGTATATTAGAGTGTCTGTGTGTATATTGGAGTTTTGGTGTGTATTAGAGTGTCAGTGTGTATATTAGAGTGGCTGTGTGTATATTAGAGTGTCGATGTGTATTAGAGTGTCTGTGTGTATATTAGAGTGTCTGTGTGTATATTAGAGTGTTGGAGTATATTAGAGTGTTGGTGTATATTAGAGTGTCTGTGTGTATATTGGAGTATTGGTTTGTATTAAAGTGTTGGTATGTGTACATTAGAGTGTCTGTGTGTGTATTAGAGTGTCTGTGTGTATATTAGAGTGTTGGTGTATATTAGAGTGTCTGTGTGTATATTGGAGTATTGGTGTGTATTAAAGTGTTGGTATGTGTATATTAGAGTGTCTGTGTGTATATTAGAGTATTGGTGTGTATTAGAGTGTCTGTGTGTATATTAGAGTGTCGATGGTGTATATCTCCTGTAACCCTTGCACTGCCAGGCAGCGGCCCTCTTCCCACTCTGTGTATATTGCAGTGGGCTGTCAATCAGCGAGGTTGAGCCGCCAGGCACGCTGCACCAGCACGCTTTAAATGCACAATTCTTTCTACTTGTGTGAGCAGCAAGCAAATTGGCGAGAAGAAAAGCAGCAAAAAGGGAATAAATGAGATAAATCTGAGCTACACGGGTTCTGAATGTCAAAAAGCAGCGACTTACAGACTTGGTTAAAGAGTCAGAGAAACAGCAAAACGAAAGCAGCCTAAACAGATCACTGAGCAGACAGAGCTCCAATATCAGAGCTTCACTCTCTGATCTATTCCACCAGGGATCTCCAAACCTCCAAATGCAGACTGGAGACCAGTGCAGAACATGGGAATACTTGCAACAGCACACGATTACCCCTATAGTACTTGCCACTGCACCAGATAACCACCACAGTACTTGTCACAAATCCCTTGGTACTATCACAGCACCAGATTGCTCCCACAGTACTTGCCACTGCACCAGATTGCCTCCACAATATTTGCCAAAGCTCCTTCAGTACTAACCACAGCACCAGATAGTCCCCACAGTACTTGCTACAGCACAAGAGTGCCCACCAGACTACCCCCACAGTACTTGCTCCTGAACCAATTGAAATACTCCCTGCTTATCCCTTTTCTTATTTCTTTCCACCAGTAGGGAAGACATTTTGAATCCCGTGTTCTAGCCTAATGGCAAATGATATTTCCAAGTTGTACAGGTCCAGAGGAGGCACATATATGTTTTATTTTCCCGTGTGTCAGCCATCCCAATATAGAAACCTATCCGGAACCATGTAATCCATCCACGGAACCTTCACGGCGTTCCGTAAGACTTTGACCCAGGTTCCGGGCTTGCTTCCTTGCCGGTACCCTTCCGTAGCAGATCGAGCAACACCAATCAGCGTCCATATTCCAAAAATAAACCAGAGACGGGCCGGCTGGGCGACTATTAGAGGGAGCTATATACCAGGCAGACAAACTGCGTTTAGGTGGTAGTGTGTGCTGGACAAAGAGGCTGACAATCTGTTTACAAAAAATAACTGTGTTATTTGCTGAAATCTAAAATAAAACAGACCGTGTGCATTTGGCAAAATTCATCGGTGCTCCTGGAGATTGCTTTGTATTACACTAAAAGATATGTGTATATAAATATATATATATACTCACAACTTGAGCACTTAATACAACACAGAAACTGCTTTACAGAGTTCGATGCATATTCAAAAAACATGGTTTAGATTAATTGCTATAAACAATTTATGCTGAAATGTTATTGTTGTTTTAATTGCCGTCCCATCTAATTGAATTGTTGTAATTAATTGTTTTTTTAAGACGTCTGAGAGTTTACACATACTGTATATCAGAGCCAAATATGTTTATAGTCTAGTTTCGTGCTGTTTGATTTCGATATATACCATCTGTATTTTTTTATTATATGTTTTCAGTTTTTGCTCTCACACTATCTCTAATTTTTCTTCTGGGTGTTTCTGGAAAAGCACTAGGGAGTTTATGTAATATATAGTTAGTTTTCCCATAAATATATAAAAATAATATATAATACTTGACCTTTTATATTCAGAAAAATATACTTTTTATATATATTTATGGCAAAACTAGAACACATGACATGTTATGCACTTTACAAAACAATATATATATTTATGTATTGGATTTTTGTACCATTGTATTCACTTCTATGACCGGAATTATGAAACAAACTCTTTCCTGTGAAGCTTTGGAGTTTATTTACCAATCAAGGTACACACCTACCAGTATATTCCATATGTATAGATTAGCACGCTGGCAAAAGTCAGACGTGTGGATTGGAGGAAAAGCAGAAAAGGACTAAGGGAAGGAGGAATGCAGAGGAAAGTTTAAGGTGCTCGGACGTTGTTTTTGGTTTAGATTACTGCTTAATTATGTTTGTATTTTTGTGAAGGTTGTAATGAAAGGGACACTGCCATATTTTGTTTAATTACGTGCTCTTATGGAACAGTTTGGAGCAGTATAGATGTCAGATTGAAACCTTTATTGACTGGGATTTTCATTATAAATGTCATTCAAACCTTGTCTGACTGTTTTCCATAAACTGACCTTCTCACTAAGATCTGCGTGAAGATAAACGGAATAGATCAACCTGCGCAGCCCCATTACACAGGGAAATGCTTTGGTTTTTTTTTTTTTTTTTTTTTAAAGCCTTTGCAGGATGAAGGCCATAAAATTTATCAGCAAGTAATAGAGAAAAGAGATCTAAAGCCAAACTCTTTGTAAATCCATGTAGTTTTATGCAATCTAATGTCTGAGTTTACAATCCTTTAAACGCTCCTCAAAGTTAAACAGAGAACTTTTGAGAGTAATTTTAATCGTGCTCGTTCTCAAAAAATAAAAAACACTTCACAGTCCCAAAAACAGGAATATTAGTGACACATTTTTTAAATAATATATATATTAAACAACTTCAAATTTTTTACAACTTCTAATTGTACATTTTTTTTTTATTATTCATTTTCCATAATGATGATTCCAGAGACGCACATTGTCGGAGATTCTCATGCTGTGTTTGTCATCCCAGTTTCATCCAATCAGATTGGCTATTCAGACTGGGCTTTAAATGCAGTCATTTCTCGTTACCTGCCGCCGGATTCCATCAAACACTAGGCCTCTTGATTAACAGATCCTCTTAATAATATTATTCGTACTCTGCTCTCATTAGCAGCTTAAATTGGCTGACATATTATTACATGTCCCATATGTGTCGCTCGCCCTGGCTACAGAAAAATAAGAAGGTTCTCTGAGGTCTTTAGTCACAAAAGTGCCAACTGCAGGGAATTGACAAGGGAATCGCCAGAGTAGCGGAGCTGGAAATACTGATACTTGATCCTGAATGTGTTCTACTTCTCTCTTTCGGGAATAAAGCCTGATCTCCTATACGTAGAATTAAATCTCAAGCCGGCTCCAAAGGGCATAATATCTTTCATGGAAGGAAATAAAGCATATTCTGTATTATTCTTGCATGGTATAGACCCCCATCCTGTCCCAGAAATGACTGCTGGAGGTTCCTTTACCTGCTGTTTAATCATCTATATCTTACTGTTTGGAAACAGAGGTAATTATCTGTCAGTTTCTCCATTAGACAAATTGTATTAATCATTCACAGGATCGGTGCGTGACAAAGTGGTTTTTAACACAATGGTCATTTTCATGCTCCAGTCTACTGGATAATTTGTCTCTGCAATCAGTCTGCAGCCTCTGGCTAGATAACTGACGCCTGGGCCACTATCCCCTGGATCTGTCCAAATCTCATAGTCTATAGATCATTTCTTATTCTCAATATTAATAGTACAAGCCATTTTTAGCCGATGTAGAGCATTAACAGGGACAACAGTAAACATCCGCTACCCATTAAATACAAACCTATTAATAATCACCTACCTTTATGATAACCTCTATTTTCTCTTGTATTGAGGTATCAGGTCACTTCTGTCCGATTACCATGGATCTTCTTATAAAGCATAGCTTAAATCTTGATGTCGAGAGAGCGGCATTCATTGGGACAATGTTTAAGTAACATTATCACACGCGGCTTTTTGTTTGTTTTTTATTATATACACTTCTACTGGCTCTTGTTCAGCCTTTGAAGTTTGAAATTCCTATCTGAATTCCATGCAATCACCTCTTTCTATTAGTGTTGAGCGAACCCGAACCGCACTGTTTGGTTTCGTACCGAACATTACGGTTTTTGGACCCCGGACCCGAATATGGACATTTCACTGTATGTTCGTGTTGGAGTTCGGGGTTCGGCGATAACATTGTATGTAATGCTATGGGCTTTCTATAAACCGAAATAGAGTCCCCATTCATACGAATAGGTCAATTGACCTATTCGTATGAATGGGGACTCCATTTTGATTTATAGAATAGCAATAGCATTACATGTATTACATCTGAGAGTCAAATAGAACCATCAAATACTGTGCTTACAGCGCACTTTGAAAAATTCTAATAGTTTTGGGTGGTAAATAGTACATTTGCGTCTTGCGGTGCACTTCATATCTGAGAGTCAAATAGAACCGTCAAATACTGTGCTTACAGCGCACTTTGAAAAATTCTGGCTACCTCCTCCTCCTCCTCCTCCAGCGCCGCTTCCACCCACACCGCCATGGTCACCGCCTCCTCAACCTATGGGTCACTTAGTATAAACTGAAAGAGAATACCCTGCACTCCAACCCTCTCTCAAATGGATAATTCTGTTGATCCTCCTGGCAGCCATGCTTTAGATTTAGATTTATGTTTTTCCAAAGCTAAAATCAAAGATTCCATCTAGTGCTATTTTATGGCTCAGCTGTATTTGTAATTTGTATTTATTTTATGTTATTTGAAGTTATTTCCCTATCCACATTTGTTTGCAGGGCACTTGTCCTACTCTTACACACATTGTAATTCCCTTTGCAGCCCTCTAGCACTTTCCAGGACTTTTTAGAGGCATTTTAGTGGCCAAAAGTTTGTGTCCCCATTGACTTCAATGGGGTTCGTGTTCGGGGTCAAGTTCGAGTCCGAACCCGGACTTTTTTCCGAAGTTCGGCCTAACCCGCCGAACCCGAACATCCAGGTGTCCGCTCAACTCTACTTTCTATGAATCAAGGCCTGTGTTGTAATCCCTGTCTCTTTGACCAGCAGGTTATCTCATGTCACCCAGATTTATTCATCTAATGTTGTGTTTGATCGTCCCTGCTCCCGTCTCTCCAGTATGTGCCGTGCCTGGCTCTCATTTAATCCAGATTCTTAATTCTCTGCATTTAATGTATAAACAATGATGTTTCTTTAAACTTCCAGTTTGGAAGGGAAATTATTACTCTCACTGAAAAACCCAATGGATTTAACAAGCGACAGGCTGGACCTAAAGGATGAATGTCTCGTGCATCATATAAAATAGGACAATACTGCTTTAAACATGTCTCCTGTTCATGACATCACCTTGGGGTTTGATATGCAAATTACACTCTTCCCCTTAAAAGCAGTTCATTTGCATATCAAGGTGATGTCATAAAATATTTGTCTCTTGTCTTTTCTGTCTTTTTTTTTTTTTAATGATTCAAGAGTCATTACTATAAGAGTTAAACAAAGCTCAACAGTTACCGTGGTTTTCCATGCAGTCTTTAAATATTACCTAATAACATGGACAAATGAGTCTGTATGAAATATCCAACTGTTTTGATCAGTTTAAGTTTAATTTCTCCTACTCTTTAAAGTTACCCGTGAACCTAAGGGATTTAGTCTCCTGTTAGAAGCATTCAGTGCTTACAAGAGGATCAGTGCAGATGAACTGGGTCCTCTTGCACCGAGCATATGAAGTAACTGCTTCTGGTAAGTGCATCCCTGGTTTTTTTGACTGTAGTGGTTAGTGGGAGGGGGCTTTACTGACATTTTAGAAATACACCGTGGGATAGAAGACTGGTGGAGCCCCCTTGGTAGAGACAGACGCCCTTTGCTAGGTCATAGAAAGTATCAAAGGAATGATCAAGTGGAGGGCATAGGTACAGAAGAGAAAAGAGTAGGGGGGTAGGGGGAAAGGGTTAATCTAAAGATACAGGGACATACCTGGTAAGGAGAGCCTAACATTGCAACCACAATCAAAACCACTGACTTATGAACCACTGATCTGAATATCAAAAGGAGAGGGGTTGGCGTATACCCGAAAACGGGATAATCAGGTTGTGTCATCACCTCTATTTATGTATCATACAGGTCAGGTAGCTGACCATGGGGATTTTGTCTGGGGTCCTTTCAGAAACTGTAATCAGTAAAAACAGGTCCGAGTGAGCCTGTCCTGTCCTAATAATCTTAATAGTGGTATGGTCCAGACCGGCACTTGTGGAAGCAATAAGAAGATTGAGCTGTGATAGATGGCATTGCTTCTCTTGTAGCAACGGGTTCAGAATGAAGTGTCCTGTTTTTACTGTATGATTATTATCTATGATGTTATATGAAGACAGCAAATTAATTTACTATTTTAGATAAGACTGGAACGAGAAGGGAAATTGACCATTAAAAAAAAACTATTAAACAGGCGCTAATCTACAAACAATCCTGTAAGATGTCATCTGTGCTCCAGTAAATGAGATGACCATCACTGGTATGGATGAATCTTGTGAACCCGATTGCAGTATTTTCCTGTATTTTATATATATATATATATTTTTTTTTATTTAATTTCCTAACATGCAGCTGTAACAATCCAGCCAGCGACTCTCATTATAGGTTGTCAGATTGCTCCCGGATCCTGAATGATATAATGCGACCCGAGAAAGGGGGGAAAGAATCCCCATTTTATTAAATGAATTTGTGCAAAGCACAGAGAACCTTCTTGCCAGTAATCTGATGGAGGGATTGGGTAATTAAAGTTTAAAGATATCCTGTGCTATTTCGGAGGTGAGGTTTATGTCTATTTTCTACTCTCAGAGGTGACACAGGGAAGAAAGCTGTTAATCAAGCTTTTTATATCACACATAGATTACTGGCTCATTAGACAATGACAGAGTGTCACACGAGCAAAGTGTTAACATGTTATATAGGTAGTATCCAGTAACCTTCCATGTGAGTCCTGTTACTTCATATCGTATCTACATACAACACCTCCTTATATAACCTATATAACCCATACTAGCACTCCTCCTACTGACTTTTTCATGTTCCTATAATCACTTATTTTTGCTCTATATAGCCCTAATATGCCTTCATATAACTCTCCCTATAACTCCTCCTATTACTCCATATGACCCTCCCTATAACTCCTCCTATTACTCCATATAACCCTCCCTATAACTCCTCCTATTACACCATATAACCCCCCCTATAACACCTCCTATTACTCCATATAACCCTCTCTATAACTCCTCCTATTACTCCATATAACCCTCCCTATAACTCCTCCTATTACTCCATATAACCCTCCCTATAACTCCTCCTATTACTCCATATAATCCCTCCCTATAACTCCTCCTACTACTCCATATAACCCTTCCTATAACTCCTCCCATTACTCCATATAACCCTCCCTATAACTCCTCCTATTACTCCATATAACCCTCCCTACAACTCCTCCTATTACTCCATATAACCCTCCATATAACTCCTCCTATTACTCCATATAACTCTCCCTATCTCTCCTCCTATTACTCCATATAACCCTCCCTATAACTCCTCCTATTAATCCATATAACCCTCTCTATAACTTATCCTATTACTCCATATAACTCCTCCTATTACTCCATATAACCCTCCCTATAACTCCTGCTATTACTCCATATAACCCTCCCTATAACTCCTCCTATTACTCCATATAACCCTCCCTATAACTCCTCCTATTACTCCATATAACCCTCCCTATAACTCCTCCTATTACTCCATATAACCCTCCCTATAACTCCTCCTATTACTCCATATAACCCTCCCTATAACTCCTCCTATTACTCCATATAACCCTCCCTATAACTCATCCTATTACTCCATATAACCCTCCCTATAACTCCTCCTATTACTCCATATAACCCTTCCTATAACTCCTCCTTTACTAAATATAACGCCTCCTATTACTCCATATAACCCTCTCTATAACTCATCCTATTACTCCATATAACCCTCCCTATAACTCCTCCTATTACTCCATATAACCCTCCCTATAACTCCACCTATTACTCCATATAACCCTCCCTATAACTGCTCCTATAACTCCATATAACCCTCCTTATAACTCCACCTATTACTCCATATAACCCTCCCTATAACTGCTCCTATAACTCCATATAACCCTCCTATAACTCCACCTATTACTCCATATAACTCTCCCTATAACTCCTCCTATTACTCCATATAACCCACCCTATAACTCCTCCTATTACTCCATATAACCCTCCCTATAACTCCTCCTATTACACCATATTACCCTCCCTATAACTCATCCTATTACTCCATATAACCCTCCGTATAACTCCTCCTATTACTCCATATAACCCTCCCTATAACTCCTCCTATTACTCCATATAACTCCTCCTATTACTCCATATAATGCCTCTCAATCTTCCTGCGTGTTCCTGTATGGAGAAGTGATATATTATTATATATAGAGGATATTGATGATGTTGTACACTCGTACCGTATATTCCAAGGATTATTTGTGGATATTTGTGCTCCGATATCTGTAAATCCGTATGTACTCACCCTCTGGATATTTGCACGGCCTTCCTCTCCCTTACAGATTTAACCTTATTAATAATAATGGTAATTACAGTGTGGAAGTTTGCTATCCTGCCTCCAGAGACAGACCTATAATTTGCTATACACACAGGCCTAATTAACGCCATTGATTGCAGATTACTCTCACTGCAGAGGCTGCACGTGATCTCTGACTTCTGTGGGCTGACAGCGCCAAAGGGTTAACAGCAAAGAACAAGGTACATTTATATACACACACGTGTCGCAGTATGAGTCATAAGTTTGAGTACATTGATTACCTGTGCGTCTAACGCTGTACACAGCTCTGTAAACCCTCAGTATTTCATTATGTAGTATGTTTGTTAATGTGATATCGACTTACAGTGAAAAATTACATTTTTAAAGGACAGGGAAAGGGTCCATCAGAGCTGGGAGATGTCGAGCGGAAGCCCTAGTCAGTTAAATGTGCAAAAGGTGGATGGGAGGACATGTTGGGTTAAAGGGTTCCCTTAATCCTTACATTTCGTCCTGGTCTAATATTCTGGAACAAACAAGTTTCCAAGGAATCTTCAGCATGTTCTGTGCTCCTCTATTACAGCGCCAACATATTGTGTAACTCCTCTGAGGCTCTGGCCACCACTATCTTCTCACTGTCTGCCAGCTCCCTCCTAATATTCTGCCATTGTTCCTATTTTTGTCCCTTTTTAAAGCACTTAGCCGTAGGTCACTCTGATAATCCTCACGGTTTGACTTGTACACTCTGACTTTTTCAGTTTTCAGTTATTTCGGGAAAGTCACAATGGTTAAAACACGGCCACCTATAAAACAAACCCTGATCACAGCGCAGTGTGCTCAAACATTTGACGGGTAATGTACACACCTCTAGACATAGGCCTCTCTTTATCTCCCTGTCAGTCTATTCGGGCCTTTCTAGCCTCCCAACATTTCAATTGGCCACGGAGGGATACTTTTATCGTTGAGGAGAGTGGCTATAGGTGCCGCTATAGGCGGAATGACAGCAGAACATTTTAAGTGACTTGACTGTCAACTGATATTTCTTCCTGCAATCTGATATAATAAGAATAAAGAGATATGTCCAATACAACTAATAAACAAGCACATCTAATGCAGCTTAGACGTGTTTTATTGTGAGTTTTATAGTTGTGGAGCTCTGTGATACAATCCAAAACATTCCGAGCTCCCGGAACACCGGGATACTCCATCTTCTAAACAGGGACACTTGGGAGGTATGAATTTCTGTTGTATCTTTATTTCTGTATAGAGGAAGATGCCACGTCTTCTGCAGTGAAGCTCCAGCAGCGGCTCCCTTGTTAACTTCTTCGGATCTGGTTCAGCCCAGGCTGTCTTCAGTTTTTTTATCGGCGGAGTTATTGTGAAGGAAACATCTGCTCATGGAAAGGCTCGGTTCCTCCAAGCTGTGTGTAGAGGTGATTGAGCTCATTCCAGGTTTCTGATCTCGTTTGTCCCCATGCCAAGTGTCGCTCCACATCCTAGGCATGATGGAGCCTGAGATCTGCCATATGGACCTGGAGAGAACTTGGGTGGGGGGTTGTGGAAGGAGATCTGGCAAGAGGAAACATGCTTGTCAATGCTGTGTGTAGTATGAGACTATCTCAGTCCTGTGTAGACTATTTGCTACATCAGGGAGAGGAGAAACGACTGACCCCGATTCCGTGGTATGTTACAAAGTACAACCATATCGTGTGTCAGGACGAATTCCTATTGGTCAAAGACCTCAGACGTGGTGGGTAAGTAAAGCTCTCATTGGACGGCCAAGACTTTCTATCAGTAAAAAAAAAAAAGTCTTACCTGCCACCCCAACTTGAAGTATCTTTGCCATAAATGGAGGCACCAGAGTTTTAATTTTAACTAAAAAAATACCCAACACAAAAGGTCTCTACCGAGAGTAAATGGCCCCTAACTTTTATACCAAATACCTTTCACACGTTCACACCAGCCTCAAAACAGAATAACATATTCCAAATAAAAACATCTAGTGAATAAGGGAGAAATACAGGGAACTGAGATGGGAATTTAAAACATTTAGTCCAATGCAGCTGAAAGGGATAATCATTCCAACTCAGCTACTTTGGCCTTACATTTGAAATTGCCTTTTCAATCCCCTGAAACGCTCTCTCTATTTAGTAGGTGAATACCGTATTTGCTCGAATATAAGACGAGGTTTTTTTCAGAGCAAATGCTCTGAAAAATCTCCCTCGTCTTACATTCGAGGTCGTCTTATAATCTGACCTCAAATTGAGGTCAGACTATAAGACATGGATCTAGGTCCCCGGCAGAGCTGCAGGAGACCTGGATCCCCCTCTCTAGAAGCAGAGGATGTCTGCGCGATGAGCGCAGACTCCCCTGCTTCCGCCCTGCACGACCGCCGGGGCTTCTGTGAAGAAGCCAGGAACTTCCGCTTTTGTCACAGAAGTCCCGGCGAGAGTGCCGGGCGGCAGCAGGGGAGTCTGCGCTCATCGCGCATACATCCTCTGCTGCCCCACTAGCCACCAGGGTAAATCAGGCAGCTGGGGGATGTCTGCACGATACGTGCAGATATCCTCCATGCTGCCCGACACGGCAGACTATTATGACGGACCAGCTGTCCGTCATAATAGAGTGCCGTGTCGGGCAGCATGAAGGATGTCTGCACGTATCGTGCAGACATCCCTCGGCTGCCCCCACTAGCCACCAGGGAACTAAACCAGGTAAGGGGGAGGGGGGGGACAGAGGACACAGACAGACAAGGGGGGGGGTGAATAGAGAGAGTCAAAGGGAGGGGGAGGGGGGAGGACACAGACAGACAAGGGGAGGGGGGGAGAGAGAAAAGGGGAGAGGGGGGGTAGAGAGAGACAACGGGAGGGGGGAGGACACAGACAAGGGGAGGGGGGGGAGAGAAAAGGGGAGAGGGGGGGTAGAGAGAGACAAAGGGAGGGGGGAGGACACAGACAGACAAGGGGAGGGAGGGGGAGACACAGACAAGGGGACGGGGGGATAGATAGAGACCAGGGGAAGGGGGAAGAGAGAGACGTTTTGGGGGGAGAGAGAGACAACGCTGGGGGGGGAAAGAGACAGCTGGGGGAGGGGGAAAGAGGCCGCATTGGCACATAAAAGGAAATAAAAACAAGAAATGCATTTGTATTATATAAAGTTTTTATTAAATATTAAAAATCAATTTACATATATACAAGTTAAACTTTTTTCCTATAGGGTAGTCTTATAATCAGGCTTTTAGTTTTTTTCCTAAAGGAATTTACAAATTTGGGGGGGTCATCTTATAATCAGGGTCGTCTTATAAACGAGCAAATACGGTAGAATCTGCTGGTCCTGACAGACGTGTTAGTTATAAGTAGAGTTGAGCGGACACCTGGATGTTCGGGATCGGCGGGTTCGGCCGAACTTCAGAAAAATGTCCGTGTCCGTGCTCGAACTTGACCCCGAACTTGACCCTGAACCCGAACCCCATTGAAGTCAATGGAGACACAAACTTTTGACCACTAAAATGCCTCTAAAAAAGTCCTGGAAAGGGCTAGAGGGCTGCAAAATGAAGTAAAATGTGGGTGAGTGTCCCCAATAATACGAATAGGTCAATTGACATTTTCGTATGAATGGGGACTCTAGTTCGGTTTATAGAATAGCAAAAGCATTACATGTATTACATAAACCGAAAGTCTATAAACCGAAAGACATTCGGTTTATAGACTTTCGGTTTATAGAATACATGTAATACTATTGGCTTTCTATAAACCGAAATAGAGTCCCCATTCATAAGAATTTCTTATGAATGAGGACTCTATTTCGGGTTATAGAAAGCCAATAGTATTACATACAATGTAATCGCCGAACCCCGAATTCCAACACGGACATACAGTGAAATGTCCGTGTTCGGGTCCGTGGTCCAAAAAAACGTAAAGTTCGGTATGAACCCGAACAGTGCGTTTCGGGTTCGCTCAACACTATTAGAAATATATCGTTTGACGGTCCGGATCATTTTTAAATCTGCTCATCATTTCATTTAAATAAAATAGATTTCTAGATTTCTAATAAACCTGCTATTTTTTATTTTTTGGGGTTTCTTAAATTTCTGCATTTAGTGCACCTTTCCTAACATTTTGGGGGCTATTCACTAAGAGGTGAGTTCAGGTGCGTCGAACATTACATCTCACCAGTCTACGTATAGATTGAGCAGGGACAAACCTGGCGAATTTGCATTGTGGAGTAAAATGACCCAGGTTTGCCCCTGCTCAATGTATAGAGACATTGGAGAGATGTAATATTGATCTGCCCTTTTATTGAATAGCCCCACATGTATAAATCATTTCTGATTCTGTTTAATCTCTGTATTCATGGTATAAGTAATGTTTAGGGGAGGGAGTCCATTTAAATGTATTTATGCAAATACATCTGAGGTTTGACCTTTCGTCATGGGCGAGCTCTGCTCACGGCTGCAGAAAGTTTTGCAAATTATTACAGTCGACTTTCTAAACAAACTTTTGCCAAGTGTTTATTCCACATGGGGTTTGAAAGCTGTTGAAGTTGAGTTTAGCTGCATATTAAAAGCTTGTCTTGTGTGGGAACGCTCCTGCTGTGAAATGGGGGGGAAAAAAATCATTTAAAAATTAATGTTGCAAAGATCCGGGAGAAGTTCACGCACAAGTATAATGTGGAGTTTTATAGAGCGTAAAAAAAAACAAAAAACTAATTATTCTCTATAACTATGCAATTTAGAAATATATATTGATGCTTTTATTTAGTCTTTAAATGTGACAAAGAAAAATAACAATAATACGGTGTATTTAAATATATGGTACAGTTTAAAAAAACCAAGGATATGGGAGGGGTGTTTACTGCTGGTCTATGTATAGATATGGGTTTATTTAGGATTCATTAAAGGATCTTGGTCACCAAAAACCTCATAAATGTGGAGAGTAAAAAAGGTATTAAGAATATTTCTACTGTAATAATAAAAAATATTCATAGTAAAATAAAAAATCGTCTATACATTGTATACATTGCATGCATTCACATATACGGAGGTAAATGTGTTTACAGGAGAGGCCAGAGGGACATTTGTTTTTCTGTTTTAAAACACATTTAACCCGTAAGCCACACGTTTGCAACACACATTTTTTTTATTTTCTACATTCACAGTAAATATGTACTCTCTTTCATCTCACCTATAACCCATTAAACATGTCACTGTCATTAGGTCACGTTACATGGGACTGTCCCTTTAACCCATTAAACATGTCACTGTCATTAGGTCACGTTACATGGGACTGTCCCTTTAACCCATTAAACATGTCTCTGTCATTAGGTCACTTTACATGGGACTGTCCCTTTAACCCATTATACATGTCCCTGTCACTAGGTCATGTTACTTGGGACTGTCCCTTTAACCCATTAAACATGTCACTGTCACTAGGTCACATTACATGGGACTGTCCCTTTAACCCATTAACCCGTTAAGGACCAGGGATTTTCCTGGGCCAAGGGCCAGAGCGTTTTTCAATTTTTAATATGCGGTTTTTGAAACATAATTTTCCTCTCTCTCATTTAACGTACTCATACAAGTTATATGTTGTTTTTTAAAGGACAGTTAGAGCTTTCTTTTGATACCCTATACATAATAATGATAATTATGATTTACATTTTAGTATTAAAAAATACATATAAAAGAGGACATTTTTGAGGAAAAAAAAGTTTTTCCCCATTATTTTCCCAATAATAAGCTACACAACTAGTGCAACACTAACCCACTTATCCTTCCTAATTAACTAACTAATAAAAAAGAAAAATATTAATTCCCAAACCCCTCTAAACAAAAAAGACAGAAAAAAAACTCTGAAGAGTGCGATGTCAGATCCATAAAAATCATGCAACAGGCATGCAGGGGTTACATTTTATTAAATACATTTATTAAAATAACCTTTATTTATTAAAAATAAAAAAAAAATTGTAAAAAAAAAAACTAAATGCGGGCCATAAAGTGGAAAGAAACTGATCACTGTTAAAAACTGTGATCAGCAATGAAAGGGTTAATTTTTTTACAATTTTTTTCTCAGCAATGTTCTTTATTTATTTATTTTTACTTGCAGTTCACTCTCTGTCACTATAAGAACGTGAAGCACAGAGAGTGAATTAGAGGCAGTGTGTGAACACACTGACTTTGCATCTAATTTGCATGTTATTGCGGTGATCACGTTATCACCGCGATCACATGCCCGGAAATCCACCGATCGGGTCCAGGAGCTTTGCCTCGGGTGTGAGGCTTAGTCCTGGACCCGTTGCAGACAGGCTGGCGGTGCCCACGGAGCGCACCGCCGGCCAGATTGCATGACGAGTTAACTCGTCATAAGGTCGCGAAGGGTTAAACATGTCACTGTCATTAGGTCACTTTACATGGGACTGTCCCTCTAACCCATTAAACATGTCACTGTCATTAGGTCATGTTACATGGGACTGCCCCTTTAACCCATTAAACATGTCACTGTCATTAGGTCATGTTACATGGTACTGTCTCTTTAACCCATTAAACATGTCACTGTCATTAGGTCACGTTACATGGGACTGTCCCTTTAACCCATTACACATGTCACTGTCATTAGGTCACTTTACATGGGACTGTCCCTTTAACCCATTAAACATGTCACTTTCATTAGGTCACGTTACATGAGACTGTCCCTTTAACCCATTACACATGTCACTGTCATTAGGACACTTTACATGGGACTGTCCCTTTAACCCATTAAACATGTCACTGTCATTAGGTCACTTTTCGTGGGACTGTTCCTTTAACCCATTAGCCACGTCATCTTCCAATTAACCAGAGCGGTTGTTGTGTTGGCATTCTGAAGTCCTGGCTTGGGTCTCAGTTATGTTTGGCTTCTCTCCACTCTCCCTCCTGTCTTCACCTTTCTAAACCTTGGCCTCTCTCCAGCTCCTTGTCGGAAATGAGAGCAGAGGCTGTATATTTGAACCTGCTTGAGGTGACCAGAGCAGCAATTTTGGCTGCCGTTTCACTTTACAGATGGCAGATAAAAATAAGACACTGCCATGAGACATCGCTGCCACGGAACAGTCTGTGTTTGTACATTTACATGCAAATTACTTCATCACCCTTAAAGATATTCTACAATCCTTAATATTTTAGACCAAGCAACATTAAACAGTATAGTTTTTGGCCCTAGGAAGGACTGACCCATAAACATGGCACTGTCATTAGTACACGTTGGTCCTAGGAAGGACTGACCCATAAACATGTCACTGTCATTAGTACACTTTGGTCCTAGGAAGGACTGACCCATAAACATGTCACTGTCATTAGTACACTTTGGTCCTAGGAAGGACTGACCCATAAACATGTCACTGTCATTAGTACACTTTGGTCCTAGGAAGGACTGACCCATAAACATGTCACTGTCATTAGTACACTGGTCCTAGGAAGGACTGACCCATAGACATGTCACTGTCATTAGTACACTTTGGTCCTAGGAAGGACTGACCCATATACATGTCACTGTCATTAGTACACTTTGGTCCTAGGAAGGACTGACCCATAAACATGTCACTGTCATTAGTACACTTTGGTCCTAGGAAAGACTAACCCATGAACATGTCACTGTCATTAGTACACTTTGGCACTAGGAAGGACTGACCCATAAACATGTCACTGTTGTTACTATAAGTCAGTTCCAGCGTTTGATCTGTAAGTACTGCAGTAATTGCTGGAATTAATTCCAGCATCTTTATTTAATGCACATTACTGTTTTTCTACACACTGACAGTAGGAGTCTTGGAAAACAATTAAAGATTAATTCCTCAGAAGCAATAAATCAGAAGCCAGCCTTGTTTACATCCCGGCCTTTGAATGTAGGAGCAGCTGACTCTGATTAGCAGGGCAGGGAATGTTTTGATTTATTGATGTTGGGCTGGATATCCTGTGGCTCCAAGGTAGATACAGTATGGAATCAACCAATCCTCCTGCTCCCTCTGTCCGACGTGTTCATCACAGAGAAGGTTACGGTTCTATACTGTGTCTTCCAACAGTGTATTTATTCTCTGCAACGCCTGTAAGTGTCCCGATGTCACCTCATCCACAGCTACAGAAACTAAGGTGCTCAACGCGTTTCACCATCCAGATTTTTTCAGAAGACAAAATTTGTATGAAATTGTCCAAGTATTTATTAACCCTTCGGATCGCACTCGGACGCTTTCATACAAATTCTGTCTGAAGAAGCTGGAAATATCTGGTGAAACAGGGCGAGTACATTAGTTCTCTGCCAATCTTATGGAGCTGCGGATGAAGCGACACTGGAACCATCATACTAGTCCCACCCACTGTGTACTTCATGTGTGTATGCACGTTTTCAGGGACAGTCCCATGTAACGTGACCTAGTGACAGTGACATGTGTAATGGGTTAAAGGGACAGTCCCATGTAACGTGACCTAATGACTGTGACATGTGTAATGGGTTAAAGGGACAGTCCCATGTAACGTGACCTAATGACAGTGACATGTTTAATGGGTTAAAGGGACAGTCCCATGTAATGTGACCTAATGACAGTGACATGTTTAATGGGTTAAAGGGACAGTCCTATGTAACGTGACCTAATGACAGCGACATGTTTAATGGGTTAAAGGGACAGTCCCATGTAACGTGACCCAATGACAGTGACATGTTTAATGGGTTAAAGGGACAGTCCCATGTAACGTGACCTAATGACAGTGACATGTTTAATGGGATAAAGGGACAGTCCCATGTAACGTGACCTAATGACAGTGACATGTTTAATGGGTTAAAGGGACAGTCCCATGTAACGTGACCTAATGACAGTGACATGTTTAATGGGTTAAAGGGACAGTCCCATGTAATGTGACCTAATGACAGTGGCATGTTTAATGGGTTAAAGGGACAGTCCCATGTAAAGTGACCTAATGACAGTGATATGTTTAATGGGTTAAAGGGACAGTCCCATGTAATGTGACCTAATGACAGTGACATGTTTAATGGGTGAAAGGGATAGTCCCATGTAAAGTGACCTAATGACAGTGATATGTTTAATGGTTTAAAGGTACAGTCCCATGTAACGTGACCTAATGACAGTGACATGTTTAATGGGTTAAAGGGACAGTCCCATGTAGCATGACCTAATGACAGTGATATGTTTAATGGGTTAAAGGGACAGTGCCATGTAAAAAAGACCTCTTTACTGTCACGATTTTCCTGGGATAGTCCCTATTTGGCGGGTCTATCCTGCCTTTAAGAACAGACGTATACACCACAAACTAGTTAATGTGCAGCGCTGTCACTCTACCTCCCAAGCTCCACCCCTGGCGTCTCGATTCTACGCATGCGCGCGTGGGGGGGGGGGGTATGTTGGGAGATATGCTGAAAATGACCTAATGATGGTGACGTATGAAAGATTTGCAAACTACAGAAACAAACTGAACAAAATAATTCTATAATGAATTACTTTTCTCTTTCCTGGCTGTAGCCGGTTTTAATTAACCTTATATAAATGGCCGTATATCCACTAAGAGACAAGTAATCCAATAGCTAGTCAGCCAGTGATGTACATAATGTGTATCTCTCTGCTGTGTCAGCATTCAGCAAACGATCCTCTCTCTGTGTTTGAAAGATAAGAGTAAAACCTCTCTCTCTCCTCTATTATTTGTCAAGTGCCGGGCGTGCCAGCCATCTTCCAGCGCCCAAGCAAAGAGGTGCAGGAAGCGCCTTTCAGTGGCAGGGAGAGAGAGAGAGGCAGTAAAATAAAAGGTCAGGCTCGGTAACAGGACCCTGGGAAGCTCAGTGGGATCATGAAATATGATTAGGACACAGAGTTAATGGAGATTAATGGGGTCAGGGGTAACCTGACAGCATTTTAACAGATCAAAAAAAAAAAAATCAATGAAAATGTGACCCTTTCCTTCCCCACTCAAAGCTGGTGCTAATGGATGTGCCTGGAAAAACAGAGTGCATCATGGTTAAATTATGGTGTATAATATAAATCACAAAAAAAAAAAAAAAAAAAAAGAGACACAAACATGTGTATAAAGGAGACAGTCAGAGCAGAAGGTGCGCCTATTGGAAGCCTAGTGGTCATTTCTGGAACTACGCCATCAAAAAATTATAAGACATGGTACCCTTTCTGTATAATATGTACTGGGCGTTTCAGCAGCACCATATATATAAAGATCCATATGGTCCATCTTGGCCTTAGTCCCCAGCCAAATTATGGGAGTCACTAAGGCCCAGATTTACATCTCAGATGGTCCTCCACAGTAAAGCCATTGGATAGCCCCATGCACATCACAGGCATTATTTAATCCTTAGACGTGCTAGTCTTTGCCATTTCCACTGGACGGTTATTCTAGGTATCTACTGGCTGAATCTGCGATGGTCCATAGAAACATCATTGAATTGTTTGTCTCAAGGGCTAGTAAATGTCCACTATGGGCACTGTCTACCCTTATTAGCCAGTCTTTGTTTACAAAGTTTGTATATATTGGTCGTATTTTTCTGACCTATCCACCTGTACTTCGGATACTGACTCTTTGCTTTGTACAACTATGTCAGTTGCAGCATGTTGCTTTAAAAACTTGTATGTAAAAAAGCTAATTGTAAGAGCCCCCCCCCCCCCCCCCCTATCCGGAATATTCATGGGTTATGACTTGCCAGTCAAACTGCATTTGCAATTGTGATTCAGTTAGTTCTAAGTAACAGCCCATTTCCATTATTTTGTCCACCCCTTGTAACTTTGTAACACCGGACAGTGACTGACACTGATGAATAAGTAGCCAAAGTAAGTTGTTTGTTTGATGTAAATCTGTGTCCCTTGAACACTAATACACACACAGTCAGATAACAGCTTCTCCATATCTCCGAGAGCTTCCCTTACAAAAAAAAAACCAGATAAGCCCTAATTGCTCAGAGCAATTAAGTCTCTATTAATGGAATATCTTCCATTTAGAAATCTATTAGCGGAAGCTGTTTATGTCTTTTTCATTTCTGGGTAAAAAATAAATAAATAAGAACACATATATACACATCCTCCCTGACCTTCATCGTTGCATCTTGTAAAGCAGGCAATATACAATTTCGTTATAGTATTAATTAGTTTGTTGTTCTTTCAAATGGATCAAAGCCTCCATGGAAGTTCTAAGACACCGGACATCAACCCTGTCAGGAAGGATGCTCGATCTCATTTAGAGGACTCTTCAACCAAATCTTATACAAATCTCCAAGCTAGCTGTGGCTGAGATGTTTCCTCCATCCCCTAACATCTCTTCAGACGCCCCGAGCTCTCTATTCACCGAATATCAAAAGAAAGATTTCTCTGATAGATTTGTGAAGAGGTCCTTTAGAAGATGACCATAATGTCTCATCTTATACAAATACCCTGAATGGGCTTTTTTTTATTTTTTAACACTGAGTAATTCCATCTGTGGATTGTGTTAGGCACTGGCAGATATAGAAACTCCTGTTATGCCAGTGAGAAAGCTTCTTATTCACGCGTCGATGCAAGGTATAGATTAGATTTTATTGCTTGCTCGAAACAAAGATGGTCATGATCCACTCCAGTAGATGAAGACACGGCCTACGCTAGAGCTGACAAGACGTCCATTCATGTAATCACAAATAACTGGCTCCACATTCGATGTCGATGAACTTCAACTCTGAGATGCCAATCATGGGTCATTCCTCGAGCGACGGAATCATTTCGTTATAAAGGAAGAACAGAAACCCGCTGGCTTGAAGGCGCTAACTATAATTTTATCATCGACCTGTGTTGCTAGTCGAGAGCGGCTCCACATTAGCATTCTCTAACAGGATGTCGATTGGGTAGAATTATTTGGATTGCACTCAAGTGTCCTGTCACCTGAACGTTAATTCAAGTGGGGAGATAGAGTATCTAAATGATCTAAGAAATGTTACGGTGGAATCGCGAAAAAAATGTGCTAACCAACGAATACAACGGAGAATAATTATTTTGCATACTGAGCAAATGAAATAGGACCAATACAGCAGACAATAGAAGGCTTTAAAGTATTGCCGCCATCCTCAGGTCAAGTAACCATCTCTCGGTATTACTTTTACCATATTTCTATTAATTCCTGAACCCCAAACAAAGAGCAAAGTGGATCCAGTGGTGAGTGCATCGAATATGCAAAAAACACATCAGTGCGAAATGCGCGGGGCTCCTTTTCTGCATTCGTAAATGCTTTCCTTGGTACAGTGCACTGGAATATCTGTTGATCTGCTGACATTTGTCTGTGTCTTTCTTGTTCTTCAGGATGAGTATTTAGGGAAACATCCCATTTTGTCCTAGTTTAATATCACATTTAGGCCAGAATATTTAAACCAAATAGCTATCCTTCCTGGAAAAGAGGGTCCATGACGCCCACCATTCAGGGGGCAATCATTCTCTCCCTCCAATCTCTCAGGCAGGAGCTTTGCCTTTCGCAGTCGAGTATTGAATATTGCCTGAGCACTCCAGCTGAGCTTTGTATTGGGATCATTCATTCTAGGAATCTGTACTTTAACAATTCACAAGCTGATCTCAAGATGCTTTGACTTAATGTACAAATCCGGGTGGGGGGGGGGGGGAGAGGAGGAGACACATGTGAAATGCAATTATCTGCGTTTAAGCTTGATGTAGTATTATTTATTTGCCTGCATTGCCTTTACCTCTAGCGCATTATCATCTCGCCTACAAAGCTTTTCATTCTTTTTTTTCATTTTTTTTAGAATATAGTGAATCCCCCAAATGTTCATATCTTGGATCCATGAAGCGGATTGTGAGCGGTCCTTCAGAGCAGCCGTTAGGCGATCGGTACAGAATTTCAGGCAGGCGGGTGCAATGGCATCAGAAAAAGACATTAATCTAACCCAAATTCATCTATGGCAGCAGGACTCAGCATTAAAAAATTATAGGCACCTGTCTGATAGCCTGGGAGCCTGCTCGATGGGTTTTAAGTGCCAGACAGCAGGAAAGAGACAAGAACATTTGCATTTATTATATATATATATATAAAGATATAATCTAGGTATCAGCGTGCAGCTCACATCTGTCTCTGGGTATGAAGAAAAACAGCCAGAAATATGAAAACAAATATATATTTATATTATTTATTTTTTAAATGTCCTACTAGTTTACGGCATGTTTCCCAAATGTCCTGATTTGTGTGGGACTCTGTCCGTCCAAGCTCTGTTAGTCCCACTTTTCGGAAAAGAGGTAGGGTTTGGCGGAAGTAGCGCTGCCTGTTTCGCTGACAGCGCTAGCAAGCGAAACCAGTGACTATAATAAGGTGAATCTGAGTATTGATCCCCTGCATAGTCCTGTGTCTGATCTTCAGCCAGAATCCCCGGCGTATTATATTTTTTGTAATTTTTAAAGCAGCAGTTCCATCAGCCGCAGGCCTGGGAACCGATTTTTAAATAAGTCCTGTATGATGTAAAGAAAAGAAATTCAATGCATCTGTCATTTTCCTTTAAGCCGACCTATCACCGAAAAAAATGCAAATAAAGTGTATTAGTTCCTGCTGTCGCTATAGTAACTGTACAGCCAATCCCAACAAGCCCCTCCTTTTTGGAATGTCACTGAATTAAGAAGCCCCGCGCAAATTATTTTTCAAAGTAAAACTACAGGAAAACTGGAAACGTGTTTCAGGGTAAAAAGATTAGTTACATATATTAAACACATGTACTGCTTATAGAAAAGAGGACAAGTGGAGCGTTCCGATTATTGGGACTTGGATTCCGCTCTGTGGTATAGAAATGTTTTTATTTATTTATTTAAAAACGGGTCATTAACTCACAGAGAAGTTTTTGTGTAACTCAGATTGATGCTGTCACTCAAAGTCCATTTTCTGGCCTCTGTCAAGCTCCTTAATTATAGATTGTGCCCTCCTCCCTGCCGGGCGCATTGTCACTCTGCTGCACAGCCATTAAATTAAACATGAGATTACTCCGATATAAGACATCTGACTTGTATCCTGACGTCACTTTGACCAGACGCCTGGAGAGTCCTTGTCACACAGAACCTCTGAAGCATTTTACCAAGGATGTGTTTAACAGGACAGAAATATCCCTTGTGAAATATTAATAGAGACTGGATGTCCATTTTATCAAGGATTCGGTCTGGGAGATAACCGTTCCACCGTTATAGTATAGCACAAGCCATCGCCAAATAGATATGTCTGGAAAATTGTCTCAATTTGTAATCATTTTGATCGTAACGAAAAATAAGATACATGCTTAGAAAATGTATGTTTTTTTGTGCTTATAGGAAGGACTGACCCATACATGTGACACTGTCATTAGTACACTTTGGCCTTAGAAGGACTGACCCATAAACATGTCACTGTCATTAGTACACTTTGGCCCTAGGAAGGACTGACCCATACATGTGACACTGTCATTAGTACACTTTGGCCTTAGAAGGACTGACCTATAAACATGTCACTGTCATTAGTACACTTTGGCTCTAGGAAGAACTGACCCATAAACATGTCACTGTCATTAGTACACGTTGGCCCTAGGATGGACTGACCCATAAACATGTCACTGTCATTAGTACACTTTGGCCTTAGAAGGACTGACCCATAAACATGTCACTGTCATTAGTACACTTTGGTCCTAGGAAGGACTGACCCATAAACATGTCACTGTCATTAGTGCACTTTTTGTCCTAGGAAGGACGGACTCATACATGTGACACTCATTAGTACACTTTGGTCCTAGGAAGGACTGACCTATAAACATGTCACTGTCATTAGTACACTTTGGCTCTAGGAAGAACTGACCCATAAACATGTCACTGTCATTAGTACACTTTGGCCCTAGGATGAACTGACCCATAAACATGTCACTGTCATTAGTACACTTTGGCCCTAGGGAGGACTGACTCATAAACATGTCACTGTCATTAGTACACTTTGGTCCTAGGAAGCACTGACCCATAAACATGTCACTGTCATTAGTACACTTTGGCTCTAGGAAGAACTGACCCATAAACATGTCACTGTCATTAGTACACTTTGGCCCTAGGATGGACTGACCCATAAACATGTCACTGTCATTAGTACACATTGGCCCTAGGGAGGACTGACTCATAAACATGTCACTGTCATTAGTACACTTTGGTCCTAGGAAGCACTGACCCATAAACATGTCACTGTCATTAGTACACTTTGGCCCTAGGAAGGACTGACCTATAAACATGTCACTGTCATTAGTACACGTTGGTCCTAGGAAGGACTGACCCATACACATGTCACTGTCATTAGTGCACTTTTTGTCCTAGGAAGGACGGACTCATAAACCTGTCACTGTCATTAGTACACTTTGGCCCTAGGATGGACTGACCCATAAACATGTCACTGTCATTAGTACACTTTGGTTCTAGGAAGGACTGACCCATAAACATGTCACTGTCATTAGTGCACTTTTTGTCCTAGGAAGGACGGACTCATACACGTGACACTGTCATTAGTACACTTTGGCCCTAGGAAGGACTGACCCATAAACATGTCACTGTCATTAGTACACTTTGGTTCTAGGAAGGACTGACCCATAAACATGTCACTGTTATTAGTACACTTTGGCTCTAGGAAGAACTGACCCATAAACATGTCACTCTCATTAGTACACTTTGGCCCTAGGAAGGACTGACCCATAAACCTGTCACTGTCATTAGTACACTTTGGCCCTAGGATGGACTGACCCATAAACATGTCACTGTCATTAGTACACTTTGGCCTTAGAAGGACTGACCCATAAACATGTCACTGTCATTAGTACACTTTGGTCCTAGGAAGGACTGACCCATAAACATGTCACTGTCATTAGTACACTTTGGCCCTAGGGAGGACTGACTCATAAACATGTCACTGTCATTAGTACACTTTGGTCCTAGGAAGCACTGACCCATAAACATGTCACTGTCATTAGTACACTTTGGTTCTAGGAAGGACTGACCCATAAACATGTCACTGTCATTAGTACACTTTGGTCCTAGGAAGGACTGACCCATAAACATGTCACTGTCATTAGTACACTTTGGTTCTAGGAAGGACTGACCCATAAACATGTCACTGTTATTAGTACACTTTGGCTCTAGGAAGAACTGACCCATAAACATGTCACTGTCATTAGTACACTTTGGCCCTAGGAAGGACTGACCCATAAACCTGTCACTGTCATTAGTACACTTTGGCCCTAGGAAGGACTGACCCATAAACATGTCACTGTCATTAGTACACTTTGGCCCTAGGGAGGACTGACTCATAAACATGTCACTGTCATTAGTACACTTTGGTCCTAGGAAGCACTGACCCATAAACATGTCACTGTCATTAGTACACTTTGGTTCTAGGAAGGACTGACCCATAAACATGTCACTGTCATTAGTACACTTTGGTCCTAGGAAGGACTGACCCATAAACATGTCACTGTCATTAGTACACTTTGGTTCTAGGAAGGACTGACCCATAAACATGTCACTGTTATTAGTACACTTTGGCTCTAGGAAGAACTGACCCATAAACATGTCACTGTCATTAGTACACTTTGGCCCTAGGAAGGACTGACCCATAAACCTGTCACTGTCATTAGTACACTTTGGCCCTAGGAAGGACTGACCCATAAACATGTCACTGTCATTAGTACACTTTGGTTCTAGGAAGGACTGACCCATAAACATGTCACTGTCATTAGTACACTTTGGTCCTAGGAAGGACTGACCCATAAACATGTCACTGTCATTAGTACACTTTGGAACTAGGAAGGACTGACCCATAAACATGTCACTGTCATTAGTATACTTTGATCCTAGGAAGGACTGACCCATAAACATGTCACTGTCTTTAGTAAACTTTGGCCCTAGGAAGGACTGACCCATAAACATGTCACTGTCATTAGTACACTTTGGTCCTAGGAAGGACTGACCCCTAAACATGTCCCTGTCATTAGTACACTTTGACCCTAGGAAGGACTGACCCATGAACATGTCACTGTCATTAATACACTGTGACCCTAGGAAGGACTGACCCCTAAACATGTCACTGTCATTAGTACACTTTGGTCCTAGGAAGGACTGACCCATAAACATGTCACTGTCATAAGTACACTTTGGTCCTAGGAAGGACTGACCCATAAACATGTCACTGTCAGTAGTACACTTTGACCCTAGGAAGGACTGACCCATAAACATGTCACTGTCATTAGTACACTTTGGTCCTAGGAAGGACTGACCTATAAACATGTCACTGTCATTAGTACACTTTGGTCCTAGGAAGGACTGACCCATAAACATGTCACTGACATTAGTACACTTTGGTCCTAGGAAGGACTGACCCATAAACATGTCACTGTCATTAGTACACTTTGGTTCTAGGAAGGACTGACCCATAAACATGTCACTGTCATTAGTACACTTTGGTCCTAGGAAGGACTGACCCATAAACATGTCACTGTCATTAGTACACTTTGACCCTAGGAAGGACTGACCCATGAACATGTCACTGTCATTAGTACACTGTGACCCTAGGAAGGACTGACCCATAAACATGTCACTGTCATTAGTACACTTTGGTCCTAGGAAGGACTGACCCATAAACATGTCACTGTCATTAGTACACTTTGGCCCTAGGAAAGACTGACCCATAAACATGTCACTGTCATTAGTACACTTGGAATTTAAGATGAGTTAACCTTTAAAATGCTGCAGCCTCTGTTCAGTGACATGAATCATTACACAGATCCTGTGCATCACTCAGGTTCCTCTGATATCACAATATTCCTTTTAATGTCCTTGGTATTCAGAGATTTGATTGCATTGAATTTTCAAAATAAACATTTTTGCTGCTAACGGGAAAAAGCTGAGAAAAGCTATAAGAGAGAATTGGTTCTTCGTGTTAATATTTCCTCTGTAACTGTCTCTCCCAAGCCTGTTACTCAATAAAAGTATGATATAAAGCCACCATCTGTTCTGTCTGCAAATTCACCTCCATCTGGGGATTTTACATGCTGCATTTTAATACAGATTGGGGGATTTTCCACAATACTTTGCTGAAAATCTGTTCATTTTACCATTTTAATCGTATTACTAGATTTTTAATATTTTGTTTTTGATTAGTGTCAGAAAACATAATGACAGTGACATGTTTAATGGGTTAAAGGGACAGTCCCATGTAACGTGACCTAATGACAGTGACATGTTTAATGGGTTAAAGGGACAGTCCCATGTAACGTGACCTAATGACAGTGACATGTGTAATGGGTTAAAGGGACAGTCCCATGTAATGTGACCTAATGACAGTGACATGTTTAATGGGGTAAAGGGACAGTCCCATGTAACGTGACCTAATGACAGTGACATGTTTAATGGGTTAAAGGGACAGTCCCATGTAAAGTGACCTAATGACAGTGACATGTTTAATGGGTTAAAGGGACAGTCCCGTGTAACGTGACCTAATGACAGGGACATGTTTCATGGGTTAAAGGGACAGTCCCATGTAAAGTGACCTAATGACAGTGACATGTGTAATGGGTTAAAGGGACAGTCCCATGTAAAGTGACCTAATGACAGTGACATGTTTAATGGGTTAAAGGGACAGTCCCATGTAACGTGATCTAATGACTGTGACATGTTTAATGGGTTAAAGGGACAGTCCCATGTAACCTGACCTAATGACAGTGACATGTGTAATGGGTTAAAGGGACAGTCCCATGTAAAGTGACCTAATGACAGTGACATGTTTAATGGGTTAAAGGGACAGTCCCATGTAAAGTGATCTAATGACAGTGACATGTTTAATGGGTTAAAGGGACAGTCCCATGTAACGTGACCTAATGACTGTGACATGTTTAATGGGGTAAAGGGACAGTCCCATGTAACGTGACCTAATGACAGTGACATGTTTAATGGGTTAAAGGGACAGTCCCGTGTAATGTGAGCTAATGACAGTGACATGTTTAATGGGTTAAAGGGACAGTCCCATGTAACGTGATCTAATGACAGTGACATGTCAGAGGAAAGGTTATTTATGTCTGTATGTCTTGATATGAGTTTGGAGACATTGAACATTATAAAGCCAGCATGGGAGGTCTATCAGGATAAACACATTGCTCTATGGGACAGACCTGGATGGTAGAGTCACAGACTGTTTGCTGATAATGACAGTTACACAGTAAGGTCAGTGAAAGCTCATGGATGGCTTTGATCTATTCATCTCAACACAAACCCTATAAAACATCATCTCATCTTCAGAAAACAGGGCAGCTTGTCTTGGTTTGTGGCCATGACTCAATGGAAGGATTGCTCCTTCTATGTGATCTCAGGATTGATGGGCATCTGAGAGACCTTTGGGAAGATGGGGGAATCTGCAGCCAACTGAGGACCACTGTCGGTCTCTGATCACCTCTCTCCAGAGAACAATACTCAGCTATAGGGTATTCATTGACAATGCTTTGTCTCCAGCTACTGATCAGAACTTTTACTGTTTAAAGACGTATTCTTTACATTTCATTAGATTATTATAAATACATTAGATACATTATAAATAAGGTTAGTCTGCAAACAAACAGTCTTCAGATGTTAAGTGTCATTACCATTACACAGATGGCAGATAAAGTGGGAGGAAAAACAAGTGTTTTCTCTAAATTTGCACATGAACGAAGGCATAAAATACTGTTCAGAATTCCTTTCTACTTCTAATCTTTTGATAAGATATTTCACTTTTTTTTACTTAAGGTCTTTTATCTGTCAGAGCTCCCATTTCACAAGCATTGCTTGCTTAGAGTGTTTCATGCACTCTTTATCCCTTAAAGTGGACTTTTTACAATATTGCAATATTTATAACTCATCTTCTTTCTGTGGGATGGGACAAACACCCCCTTTTTTCTGATGCCCCTTCCTTGCGCTGCCGGTCCCACCATTTTTCAGGCACAGTGCGGATTTATCAAAACTGCCCATTCTGCCCTGAATCGAACATAAATGTATATTTAGACAGGGCCAGTCCCGTTTTTGAGACCCTATCCTGCTGACTTCTACCTCTGACCCCATACAGGACTGAGGCAGAGGCTCCATATGTGCTGACACTCAACCTCCCAAGAGATAGACAGAGGGGACCTGTGGTGGTGGCATGTGAGAACGAACATCTCCTAGAAGGTCAACTAGACATCCCAGAAAAGCCTCACGGCTGCTGGTCAGATTGAGGATAAACATCCATGTACCCTATCAAGTAACTGCCAGTTTAACCTCATACCTGGGCCAATAGTTTTTCCAGTGGGCTTCTAAGTTTACTGGCCCTTTAACCAATCAGACACTAAATTTAAAAGCCCCTTTAAGATTTATCCGATACACGTGTGACTATCTGAATCACAGAACTTTTACATGACAATCAAATAAATCCCTTCCGAATAACAGACTGATTTTGAATTGTGATAAGGAAGTAATTACAGAGGTAATGTTTGTCTTTAAAATCCATGAATTAAATTTTCACCAGGTAAATTACTCCAGGGGAGATAGGGTCAGCTGTAAGCTACCCAGTTATCCCTAAGTCCCATACTCTAACCCTTATTATATGTGTTTAGCTCTGATGTCCAATAGGCTGATGAACTGGCACCAAGGCCAACAAAACAGCCCCTTGCACCACGCACATTTGCCAGCCGCCCCTGCCCCCGTCTCTTAATCCCTATAAATATATGTCAACCCCTGTCTCGCTCCTTTCCTGTCTTTTAATACAAGCAGATTTCCTGTGTTTAAACAGATACACAGCTCTCGAACGGTTAAATGAATTACATAGCCCTGTAAGAAAAATATTATTGCACAGAGGGAGTAGTGGCTACTTAGAACTGCCTTCCAGTAGAGGTAGCAAAGACTAACACTGTAGATTGCTTGATATTTGCTTCAGGTGGTCCTGAAGAATTAAATAAATGTCAGCTATTGCTGGAGGCAGTATAGAAGCCGACAATTTACTTTTCTATGAAACGCATGGTTTATTTTGTTTGTTTTTTACAAAACTTGTTAGAGAATAGAGGGAAGAAAGAAAGACATTCACAATTCATTACATTAGCACCTAAATGTTGACACCTCATTACAAAAAGTTAAATTTAGCATCCAATTTACACAGCAGCCAAGGAAGCCCCCTGCTTCCAAACTGCCTTTTGTTTGACATTGTTTGCTTGGTATAAATATTATGGTCTGGTTCTAAATGACACCCCCCCCCTAAAAAAAAAAAAAAATTCCTTATATAGGGAACAGGACATTGAAGTGAGCACTATATTCAGACCAGATTTGTCTAAATAAAGGGTTCCAGCGCCCACTCTGTCTGTACCTATTCACAGCACATTATTTACCAATTATGACATAGATACCATGCCTGAAAGTGAAAGGTCTGAGGTGATATTATCCTTTGGAATTAGTAGAGACAACTGTAGAGAGTTGAGAAGGGAAATTAAAACTTAAGGCCAAAGTAGCTGAGTTGGAAAAAGTCTCCCAGTCAGCTGAATGGAGGGATTGTTCCAACTCGGCTGCTTTGGCCTTACGTTTGAAATGATCTTCTAAGTTCTGTGCAATTCTCTTTTTCACGGATAAAGCCCAAAGTGGAATACCCTCCTGCTTTTCCTTTCTCTAGAGCCATTTATCTCCCTGAACCCCCCCCCCCCCCCCGGCCCCCCGGCCCCCGCCCGTCAGCGGCTCTGTCTCTCATTCTTCTCCCTGGTTCTCTGTCTAATCTACAAGTCTCGCTCCTGTGTAATTAGACGCAGGCATCCAGCCAGAAACGGCAACTGCTCTCGCCGGCCCCAATTCTATCATCCAATTTAATGCCACATTAATTACTATCAATCGTTAGTAAAGGGAGACGGGCCTTGTGCAACCAAGTCACAGGAATATAGGAACCTTTCTGATATATGTATGAAATATCACAGTAATTAGAATTCAACCCAAAATATTACTAGAAATATCTTGTACTGGCATTTTATCATTAAACATGTCACTTTAATAGTTCAAACTGCTCCAAGATATCACTGTCATTAGGTCACATGGGACTGTCCCTTTAACCCATTAAACATGTCACTGTCATTAGGTCACATGGGACTGTCCCTTAAACCCATTAAACATGTCACTGTCATTAGGTCACTTTACATGGGACTGTCCCCTTATCCCATTAAACATGTCACTGTCATTAGGTCACGTTACATGGGACTGTCCCTTTAACCCAATAAACATGTTACTGTCATTTGATCACGTTATGTGGTACTGTCCCTTTAACCCATTAAACATGTCACTGTCATTAGGTCACGTTACATGGGACTGTCCCTTTAACCCATTAAACATGTCACTGTCATTAGGTCACGTTACAGGGGACTGTCCCTTTAACCCAATAAACATGTTACTGTCATTTGATCACGTTATATGGGACTGTCCCTTTAACCCATTAAACATGTCACTGTCATTAGGTCACTTTACATGGCACTGTCCCTTGAACACAATAAACATGTCACTGTCATTAGGTCATGTTACATGGGACTGCCCCTTTAACCCATTAAACATGTTACTGTCATTTGATCAAGTTATGTGGTACTGTCCCTTTAACCCATTAAACATGTCACTGTCATTAGGTCACTTTACATGGGACTGTCCCTTTAACCCATTAAACATGTCACTGTCATAAGATCACTTTACACAGGATTGTCCCTTTAACCCATTAAACATGTCACTGTCACTAGGTCACGTTACATGGGACTGTCCCTTTAACCCATTAAACATGTCACTGTCATTAGGTCACGTTACACGGGACTGTCCCTTTAACCCATTAAACATGTCACTGTCATTAGGTCACGTTACATGGGACTGTCCCTTTAACCCATTAAACATGTCACTGTCATTAGGTAACGTTACATGGGACTGTCCCTTTAACCCATTAGACATGTCACTGTCATTATATCACTTTACATGGGACTGTCCCTTTAACCCATTAAACATGTCACTGTCATTAGGTCACTTTACATGAGACTGTCCCTTTAACCCATTAAACATGTCACTGTCATTAGATCATGTTACATAGGACTGTCCCTTTAACCTATTACACATGTCACTGTCATTAGGTAACGTTACATGGGACTGTCCCTTTAACCCATTAAACATGTCCCTGTCATTAGGCCATGTTACATGGGACTGTCCCTTTAACCCATTACACATGTCACTGTCATTAGGTCACTTTACATGGGACTGTCCCTTTAACCCATTAAACATGTCACTGTCATTAGGTCACGTTACATGGGACTGTCCCTTTAACCCATTATACATGTCACTGTCATTAGGTCACGTTACAAGGGACTGTCCCTTTAACCCATTAAACATGTCACTGTCATTAGGTCACATTACATGGGACTGTCCCTTTAACCCATTAAACATGTCACTGTCATTAGGTCACGTTACATGGGACTGTCCCTTTAACCCATTAAACATGTTACTGTCATTAGGTCACGTTACATGGGACTGTCCCTTTAACCCATTAAACATGTAACTGTCATTAGGTGATGTTACATGGGACTGTCCCTTGAACCCATTAAACATGTCACTGTCATTAGGTCACTTTACATGGGACTGTCCCTTTAACCCATTAAACATGTCACTGTCATTAGGTCACGTTACATGGGACTGTCCCTTTAACCCATTAAACATGTAACTGTCATTAGGTCATGTTACATGGGACTGTCCCTTTAACCCATTAAACATGTCACTGTCATTAGGTCACGTTACATGGGACTGTCCCTTTAACCCATTAAACATGTCACTGTCATTAGGTCACTTTACATGGGACTGTCCCTTTAACCCATTACACATGTCACTGTCATTAGGTCTCGTTACATGGGACTGTCCCTTTAACCCATTACACATGTCACTGTCATTAGGTCCCGTTACACGGGACTGTCCCTTTAACCCATTAAACATGTCACTGTCATTAGGTCATGTTACATGGGACTGTCCCTTTAACCCATTAAACATGTCACTGTCATTAGGTCACGTTACATGGGAATGTCTCTTTAACCCATTAAACATGTCACTGTCATTAAGTCACATTACATGGGACTGTCCCTTTAACCCATTAAACATGTCACTGTCATTAGATCACGTTACATGGGACTGTCCCTTTAACCCATTAAACATGTCACTGTCATTAGGTCACGTTACATGGGACTGTCCCTTTAACCCATTACACATGTCACTGTCACTAGGTTGCTTTACACGTGGAAGTCGCTGACTTTGGGTTGATCCTCGCTGTGTGTCTGCCAGTTCCGCTGTAGTGATCTCTAGGATGAGATGATCCAGGATCAGTCGGACTCATATCTCTGAATAGTGAAAAGTACAAAGTCTGTGAATTTAATGAGACCAAAAATATTCCACAATGGTCAGAATTCCTTCTCTACTGGTAGAACGCGTCACCGCGGCCAATCAGACTGCGCACAGCGCCGTGTAAGCGCCCGACTCCACACAACAAAGCAAATAAACTATATAGATTTCTAGCCACTTATCACATGAAAGGAGCGAAATGTTATCGTGTGATGAACAAAAGAGACGCGTCCTCCGAGCTCCGAAATAATTAGCATTAAACTCAATATTACAAGGCGTTTATTAGGAACGAAAATCTGCCGTTCATTAAGCTAAATAATAACTATTACCCTGCTAATTAGATGCAACGGAATCCCATGTACAGAACATATGGCAATTATTACTATAGGACCTCAAAGGATCTCTGTCACCTTAAATATAGTTGCCAACAGTCCTGTTTTTTCAGGGTGCTCTCCCGACATGAATACTGCCCATGTACAGAACTGTGTGTGAACTGTTTAGGTCTGGTAGACATAACCTACACGGTGGGAAGTTAGCTCCCTGGGGGGTTTTCCTGGTAGGGCTGATAGGTATTTAGAGTAAGTAGAAACTGGTTATGTAGCCAAAAACCTTCTATAAGCACTATGCATTTCTCAGTGTCTAATGAAGCATTGATTAGTCTTTGCTCCTTGACAAAAGACAGGAATGGAGGAAAAAAAAATGTAACCCTCTATTTTTGCCATGTCTTGGTAACATCAGCTGTTTCATCATTTCTGCGGTGTTTGTGTGTAGCTGTAATTGTCCCATTTCTCATTTAATGTACCCACACATTTTATATATTGTTTATTTTTATTTTTTTTACCAATCTAAGAAGGGCTATCTTACAATACTATTATTTTCATCATATCCTTTCATTTACTAAATAAAATATGCTGAAAAAAAAATTAAAAACAAAGAAGCTGGGCAGATCTTCCAGGGCGCATTTGGGGGAGGGGTGCCACATTCCCTCCCTGAGTGGGCTGCGTTGATGTGTGTGATTCGCACGTCGGTCCTGAGATTATAGAGATTTTTTTTTGCCTTGAAGTCAAACTAGGCATCTCTCACATTGGTGTGTGTCCCCCCCCCCCCCCCAGCTCTGTGGTGCCTGTCTGCTGCGCATCCTGTGCACCTGCCCAGGATCGGCCCTTAGACCCCTAGCACCCCTAACCACTAAGAAGAACCATTTTCTCCTACATTGACCTTTAGACCCCCAACCCTAATTATCACCTAATCATAACCCTTTCCTAACTCTAACCCTAACCCTTAACTAACTCTAACCCTAACCAGACTTAGGAGGAGTTAAGGTAAGATCTGTACAGGTTAATAGAACTAAAACACCATGTCTTGGTAACATCAGTTGTTTCATCATTTCTGCGGTGTTTGTGTGTAGCTGTAATAGTCCCCTTTCTTATTTAATGTACCCACACATTTTATATATTGTTTTTTGTTTTTTTTTACCAATCTAACCCTAATTAAAACCTAATCATAACCCTTTCCTAACCCTAACCCTTACCTAACTCTAACCCTAACCAGACATAGGAGGAGTTAAGGTGAGATCTGTACAGGTCAATAGAACTAAAAGACTAGCAATTCAGAAAGCGGGACTGTGAGGAATTTCGGGTATAGGTAACAAAGTGGGCAATGTTGACCACCCCGGACTCCCGCTAAATGTTGAGAGCGGAGCGGGAGGATCAGTAGAAGCTGCAAACCTGTGATCTCTAAATTAGTTCTACACGTTTAGAGTCGAGATCTACAGATTGTAATGGGAACAGGCACTCTCCAAATTATTTATCTTTTGATACAAATGAATTCTCAGTTTGGAGCTATAACTTACACCGCCCTGTGGCACAGAAAGTGGAATTAACAGCAGCGAAACCTCCTCTATTAATAGCTTTTAATGTATTAAAAGATGACATCTTGTGCATTAACATTCTTTCAGGATAATTCTCAAGCTGCTGCCGATTGATAAGGTGTTTTTCACACAATAAAAGCAGTTCTACAGTGCGCAGCTAATAGAAAACTCTCCATTTAAACATTAGATCCATCTTCTTTATTAAGACTTAGTAACAAAAGAAACCGCTCTCGCGACTGCCTTGGAAACGACCAGCGAGGGAGGGAATATTAAAAAAAAAACAGTTAATGGGATTCATTTTTTCCCATTGTGAAAAGTCATTTAATTCAATTGTGTTTCTGGGGTAGTAGGGGGTTTCTGCTGTAAATAGAGGACACATTTAAAGGAATAGTGATTTGTCAGCTGAACTTGATGTCATATTAAAAAGAATGTTAGCGGAGATCCAGATTATGTTAAAGTCGCCTCCAAAAGGTCTGCATTTTTAATGAATAGAGATCAGCCATTGGTTTCTTTTTGGCTGTGTGAGTTCTGGTCGGTGACCATACAAGCTGAATTCTGATTGGCTGAGAACATGAAGATTCTAATTGGAATGCTGATTCCGGTTCAAGGCTTTTTCCCTCTCCCTGCAGAGGTCACGGACTTCTTTCCCTACAAAGCAGGAATGGCAAAGCTGGCCCCTCCCACGGCTTTTTAAATACACTATATATTTGTTATTCTCTCTGTGTGCTGATTTACATAAGGCCGTTTATATTCAAACACTGCCGACCCTACAAAGAGGCCTGTCTGCGATTGCAGTGTAAACAGCCGTTTTATAAGGCATTAATTAAAAGTATATGTCAAGAAAATGTTTGTTTAAAAACATTCCTGCAAGCATCACATGCAAATAAACTACTACAATGGAGAATTATTTTTTTTACATGTGATGTTTTATAATCTCTCAAAGAGACAGAGCCAACAAATCATAGAGATCTATTATTTCTTGCATTTCTCCGTAGAAGAGATATACTTGTACATTTATATAACATTAGACAAAGTACTGAAACACCTGATCATTATTATGGTTATTGTTATTATAAAAGTCCTTTCTGGGGCAATGATATTGGGTTTTGGGATATTGGGATACCTGAAACCAAAAGGCATTATTATGATATTGTATTATAAATACATAGATATTAATATGTAGTCCCCCCCCCCCCCCCCCCCCCTTTCCTCCCTTGCATTATAACAGCTTCCACTATTCTGGGAAGGTTTTCCACAGGATTTTGCAGTGTCTCTGTGGACATTTTTGCCCATTCATCTAGTAGATCGTTTGTGAGGTCAGGCACTGATGTTGGATTAGAAAATCTGGCTCCCAATCTCTGTTAAAGTTCATCCCAAAGGTGTTCAGTGGAGTTGGGGTCGGGGATCTGTGTGGGTCACACGAAACTCATCCAACCATGTCTTTATGGACATTGCTTTGGGCATTGGCGCACAGTCATGCTGGAACAGAAAAATGTCTTCCCCCAAACCTTTCACACAAAGTTGGAAAAAAATCATTGTCCTAAATGTCTTGCTAAGCATTGAACTTTTCCGCGGTCCAGTGATGGCGGGCTTTACACGACTCGATCCGATGCTTGGCATTGTACTTGGTGATGTGAGGCTTGCATGCAGCTGCTCCAGAGTCCAGTGGCGGCATGCTTTACACGACTCGATCCGACGCTTGGCATTGTACTTGGTGATGTGAGACTTGCATGCAGCTGCTCCAGAGTCCAGTGACGGCATGCTTTACACCACTCGATCTGACACTTGGCATTGTACTTGGTGATGTGAGGCTTGCATGCAGCTGCTCCAGAGTCCAGTGGCGGCGTGCTTTACACCACTCGATCAGATGCTTGGCATTGTACTTGGTAATGTGAGGCTTGCATGCAGCTACTCCAGAGTCCAGTGGTGGCATGCTTTACACCACTCGATCCGATGCTTGGCATTGTACTTGGTAATGTGAGGCTTGCATGCAGCTGCTCCAGAGTCCAGTGGTGGTGTGCTTTACACCACTCGATCTGACGCTTGGCATTGTACTTGGTGATGTGAGGCTTGCATGCAGCTGCTCCAGAGTCCAGTGGCGGCGTGCTTTACACCACTCGATCCGATGCTTGGCATTGTACCTGGTGATGTAAGGCTTGCATGCAGCTGCTCCAGAGTCCAGTGGTGGCCTGCTTTACACCACTCGATCCGATGCTTGGCATTGTACTTGGTAATGTGAGGCTTGCATGCAGCTGCTCCAGAGTCCAGTGGCTGCATGCTTTACACCACTCCATCCGACGCTTGGCATTGTACTTGGTGATGTGAGGCTTGCATGCAGCTGCTCCAGAGTCCAGTGGCTGCATGCTTTACACCACTCCATCCGACGCTTGGCATTGTAATTGGTGATGTGAGGCTTGCATGCAGCTACTCCAGAGTCCAGTGGTGGCATGCTTTACATCACTCGATCAGACGCTTGGCCTTGTACTTGGTGATGTGAGGCTTGCATGCAGCTGCTCCAGAGTCCAGTGGCGGCATGCTTTACACCACTCGATCCGATCCTTGGCATTGTACTTGGTGATGTGAGGCTTGCATGCAGCTACTCCAGAGTCCAGTGGTGGCATGCTTTACATCACTCGATCCGACGCTTGGCATTGTACTTGGTGATGTGAGGCTTGCATGCAGCTACTCCAGAGTCCAGTGGTGGCATGCTTTACACCACTCGATCCGACGCTTGGCATTGTACTTGGTGATGTGAGGCTTGCATGCAGCTGCTCCATAGTCCAGTGGTGGTGTGCTTTACACCACTCGATCCGACGCTTGGCATTGTACTTGGTGATGTGAGGCTTGCATGCAGCTGCTCTATAGTCCAGTGAAGGCATGCTTTACACCACCTGATCTGACGCTTGGCATTGTACTTGGTAATGTGAGGCTTGCATGCAGCTGCTCCAGAGTCCAGTGGTGGCATGCTTTACACCACTCGATCCAACACTTCGCATTGTACTTGGTGATGTGAGGTTTGCATGCAGCTTCTCCAGAGTCCAGTGGCGGCATGCTTTACACCACTCGATCCGATGCTTGGCATTGTACTTGGTAATGTGAGGCTTGCATGCAGCTGCTCTAGAGTCCAGTGGCGCCGTGCTTTACACCACTCGATCCGACGCTTGGCATTGTACTTGGTGATGTGAGGCTTGCATGCAGCTGCTCCAGAGTCCAGTGGTGGCATGCTTTACACCACTCGATCCAACACTTGGCATTGTACTTGGTGATGTGAGGTTTGCATGCAGCTTCTCCAGAGTCCAGTGGCGGCATGCTTTACACCACTCGATCCGATGCTTGGCATTGTACTTGGTGATGTGAGGCTTGCATGCAGCTGCTCCAGAGTCCAGAGGCGGCATGCTTTACACCACTCGATCTGATGCTTGGCATTGTACTAGGTGATGTGAGGCTTGCATGCAGCTGCTCCAGAGTCCAGTGGCTGCATGCTTTACACCACTCGATCTGACGCTTGGCATTGTACTTGGTGATGTGAGGCTTGCATGCAGCTGCTCTATAGTCCAGTGAAGGCATGCTTTACACCACCTGATCTGACGCTTGGCATTGTACTTGGTAATGTGAAGCTTGCATGCAGCTGCTCCAGAGTCCAGTGGTGGCATGCTTTACACCACTCGATCCGATCCTTGGCATTGTACTTGGTGATGTGAGGCTTGCATGCAGCTGCTCCAGAGTCCAGTGGTGGCATGCTTTACACCACTCGATCCAACACTTGGCATTGTACTTGGTGATGTGAGGTTTGCATGCAGCTTCTCCAGAGTCCAGTGGCGGCATGCTTTACACCACTCGATCCGATGCTTGGCATTGTACTTGGTAATGTGAGGCTTGCATGCAGCTGCTCTAGAGTCCAGTGGCGCCGTGCTTTACACCACTCGATCCGACGCTTGGCATTGTACTTGGTGATGTGAGGCTTGCATGCAGCTGCTCCAGAGTCCAGTGGTGGCATGCTTTACACCACTCGATCCAACACTTGGCATTGTACTTGGTGATGTGAGGTTTGCATGCAGCTTCTCCAGAGTCCAGTGGCGGCATGCTTTACACCACTCGATCCGATGCTTGGCATTGTACTTGGTGATGTGAGGCTTGCATGCAGCTGCTCCAGAGTCCAGAGGCGGCATGCTTTACACCACTCGATCTGATGCTTGGCATTGTACTAGGTGATGTGAGGCTTGCATGCAGCTGATCCAGAGTCCAGTGGCTGCATGCTTTACACCACTCGATCTGACGCTTGGCATTGTACTTGGTGATGTGAGGCTTGCATGCAGCTGCTCTATAGTCCAGTGAAGGCATGCTTTACACCACCTGATCTGACGCTTGGCATTGTACTTGGTAATGTGAAGCTTGCATGCAGCTGCTCCAGAGTCCAGTGGTGGCATGCTTTACACCACTCGATCCGATCCTTGGCATTGTACTTGGTGATGTGAGGCTTGCATGCAGCTGCTCCAGAGTCCAGTGGTGGCATGCTTTACACCACTCGATCCAACACTTGGCATTGTACTTGGTGATGTGAGGTTTGCATGCAGCTTCTCCAGAGTCCAGTGGCGGCATGCTTTACACCACTCGATCCGATGCTTGGCATTGTACTTGGTAATGTGAGGCTTGCATGCAGCTGCTCTAGAGTCCAGTGGCGCCGTGCTTTACACCACTCGATCCGACGCTTGGCATTGTACTTGGTGATGTGAGGCTTGCATGCAGCTGCCCCTGAGTCCAGTGGCTGCATGCTTTACAACACTCGATCCGACGCTTGGCATTGTACTTGGTGATGTGAAGCTTGCATGCAGCTGCTCCAGAGTCCAGTGGTGGCATGCTTTACACCACTCGATCCAACACTTGGCATTGTACTTGGTGATGTGAGGTTTGCATGCAGCTTCTCCAGAGTCCAGTGGCGGCATGCTTTACACCACCCGATCCGATGCTTGGCATTGTACTTGGTGATGTGAGGCTTGCATGCAGCTACTCCAGAGTCCAGTGGTGGCATGCTTTACATCACTCGATCCGACGCTTGGCATTGTACTTGGTGATGTGAGGCTTGCATGCAGCTGCTCCAGAGTCCAGAGGCGGCATGCTTTACACCACTCGATCTGATGCTTGGCATTGTACTTGGTGATGTGAGGCTTGCATGCAGCTGCTCCAGAGTCCAGTGGCTGCATGCTTTACACCACTCGATCTGACGCTTGGCATTGTACTTGGTGATGTGAGGCTTGCATGCAGCTGCTCGGCCATGGAAACTCATTCCACAGTTGTTGTGCTGATATTAATGCCAGTGGAAGTCTGGAATCTTCAGCGATTGAATCAGCAGAGCATTAGCGACTTTTACACACCATGCCCCTCAGCACTCACTGACCCCGCTCTGTGACTTTACGTGGCCCTCCGCTTCGTGGCTGAGTTGCTGCTGTTCCTAGACACTTCCACTTTCCAATAATACCACTTACAGTGACCGTGGAATATCTAGTGGGGATGAAGTTTCACAAACTAACTTATTGTAACGGTGGCACCTGTCACAGTACCACGCCCGAATCCACTGAGCTCTTCAGAAAGACCCATTATTTTCCACAAATGTTTGTAAATTCAGACTGCAGGGCTGGGTGCTTGATCTTATACACCTGTGACAATGGGTCTGATGGAAACACCTGAATTCTATAATTACGTGGTGTGTCCAATCCTTTTGTCCATATTGTGTATGATTATAGTATTAATATATATATATATATTAAAGAGAGAATCATCCCTGCCTGCGTTAAACACATTTAGTATCCATAATTACACTAGCATTGCTTGTTCCACATTCCCATGTATTGCAGGGCAGGATGGATCATTTGTCTGGGTAGGGCTGGCATAGCTAACGAGAGCAGGACTGATATATATTCACAGTAAGTAGAAAGTCATTACGTCGGAGGGAATAGCCAAAAACATTCTACAAGCACTTTGCATTTCTCATCTTATCAAGCCTCACCTTCTGCTAAATTGCTCCTATTAAACATATATAAGCTCTCCAGTTCAGTTAAAGGTGGAGTCAGCAGTTTTGGATCTTCTTGCAGACGCATGTTCCCTATATCTATCATTTAACTCATAATCACGGCTTCTGGGCCTGGTACCGCTGGATTTTAACAGTGACAGGTGCTATGGAAACATCTCAAAGTTACTATAGAGGCCGCATAATTAAAGCTACTTTTTGTGTTTGCTCTGTCATTGGGGGTTTTGTTTTGTTGCTACTCTCATTTTTCGATAACATTTAACAAATAGTATAATTTTTAACAGAAATATAAATATTTTCAAATTAACCTACAGTTTGCAGTCCGGTCTTGGTAAATGCTCCACAGGGGGTAGTAGAATCCGTAGAACCTTAGAAACTTCAGGTTAGGTAAGTGAGTTACCCAGGCTTCTTTTTGCTGGTTCATGGGGCTGCCCTCTGGGCCAACTGGTACAGACTAAAGTGTTTCTATTACATCTAAAGATCCCAGTGGAGCTCCGATGCTGGTGGGGGGCAGGGGGTGGGACGGTATGGGATTGATAACTAGGGACCATCAGACCAGAGAGATTAAACCTCGACACACATTAAAACATCTGCAAAGTTAAGTACATTTTTAGAAACAACTTAACGCCGATCAGCAGAGGGGTGAAAAAAGTATCATAGGGCCATGTAAGTTACGTTAATAATAGAGTTGAGCGGACACCTGGATGTTCGGGTTCGAGAGGTTCTACCGAACTTCGGAAAAAAGTCCGGGTTTGGGGTCGAACTTGACCCCGAACTTGACCCCGAACCCCATTGAAGTCAATGGGGACCCGACGTTCGGCTTATTGAATACATGTACTATTGGCTTTCTATAAACCGAAGTAGAGACCCCATTCATAATTATGAATGGGGACTCTATTTCGGTTTATAGTAAGCCAACAGAATTACATGTATTCCATAAGCCGAAAGACATTCGGTTTATAGACTTTCGGCTTATAGAATACATTTAATACTATTGGCTTTCTATAAACCGAACTAGAGCCCCCATTCATAAGAATTTCTTATGAATTGGGACTCTAGTTCGGTTTATAGACTTTCGGTTTAAAGCCAAACCTCGAACTCCAACCCGAACATACAGTGAAATGTTCGGGTTCGTGGCACGGACACCATAATGTTCAGTACGAACCCGCACAGTGCGGTTCGGGTTCTCTCAACACTAGTTAATAAGAATTTTGGAAGACAGAGCGGTACCTTGCAAAGTGACTGTAAAGAATTCAATGCTAATGAGTTTATCTAATTGGATAAAATATCTATCATATCTTGAAATGTCACACTCTACTCTTACAACATTGTTACAGATCATGGTAACACCTCTCAACTAACCCTTGAGACCAATCCTCGTTAATCCAACTGTAGGCTTTCCATGTTGTTTCATGGATGCCTACCCATCCCCCTCCTCCGCCCCTTCGCCCCATCTCCCTATTATTTTATCTATTTATTATTTTGTTTTTCTATTTATAGGCCTGGTAATCGGTAATTAAAAGCTCCTGAGGTGGTCATTTGGTTTGCAAGATCCGAGTTGCAAGTGGCTCCCAGATTCCGTCAGGGGCCCTGTGATGGTCTAATTGAAGGCACCGTGTCCCCTGGGGCTCGTTTGACAGCTGATCGTCTGGAAGAACATGAAAAGGGTGTAGACAGATCCGCGGGCTCCAAGCTCCAATTCATTATATTGCTGATAATACCACATGTTTTGCAAGTTCTACAATGCTGTGCGACATTGGCTGTTTGACTTACGTTCCCAGGATTGTATGAAGCATTGTATAATGTAATTGCACAATTAGAAATGTCACACTGCCCTTGGGGGTGGTGGGGGGCTGAGCAGGGGGAGTACACACATCTTAACTAGATATTTAAGTCTTTCATTAGGAAAGGTCCTGATGCGGGCGATATTACCTATCGCCAGAGGCAATCTTTATGATTATTACCCCGGATCACATGATGTCACATTGTCATTGGAAATACGAGGAATGAGGTGATGGGCACAAGGTTTAAATAACCCTTTCTCAGCCCATCACCTGAGCTCCGAGAAGGAAGCGTTGGATGAAACGAATCCTGTCACGTTCCCGATTATCAAACGCCATTGTTCCTATCGAGAGTCCCCAAAACCCTCCGAATTGATATCAGGCGTGGGGCAGGTTGACTTGAGTCTACTCAATGTGTGATAATTCTTCATTAAACATAGAAGGATAATCTCCTTAGCGCATTCACTCATATTTACGTTTGGTACAAACGGCCTCGTTGTCAAGTTTAATGAAAGTGTCTATAAAAGCCAAGCTTTGTGTCCCATCAAGTTCAACCGGAGAGGAGACTTTTTTTTCTAAGTCAATGTTGGTCAGGGTCGGAGGTACTTTAAGGAGCTCACCAAGAAACATTTACACAAATTCCTCACCACTTGTGAATAATAATCTTTGGAAACAAAGAATGTGTTGGCATGTAGGAACCATTCCTTCACTGTATTAACCTCTACCACTTCTACTGGAAGACTATTCCATGCATCCACTACCATCTCAGCAAAGTAATACTTTCATTAGTCCCTGGCCTTATCTTATATCTAGGATAGCCTTATCCCTATCCCATGCATGCTTAAACTCCTTCACTGTATTAACCTCTACCACTTCTGCTGGAAGATTATTCCATATATCCACTACCCTCTCAGTAAAGTAATACTGTCATTAGTCCCTGACCTTATCTTATATCTAGGATAGCCTTATCCCTATCCCATGCATGCTTAAACTCCTTTACTGTATTAACCTCTACCACTTCTACTGGAAGACTATTCCATGCATCCACTACCCTCTCAGTAAAGTAATACTTTCATTAATCCCTGGCCTTATCTTATATCTAGGATAGCCTTATACCTATCCCATGCATGCTTAAACTCCTTCACTGTATTAACCTCTACCACTTCTACTGGAAGGCTATTCCATACATCCACTACCCTCTCAGTAATGTAATACTTTCATTAGTCCCTGGCCTTATCTTATATCTAGGATAGCCTTATCCCTATCCCATGCATGCTTAAACTCCTTCACTGTATTAACCTCTACCACTTCTGCTGGAAGATTATTCCATATATCCACTACCCTCTCAGTAAAGTAATACTGTCATTAGTCCCTGACCTTATCTTATATCTAGGATAGCCTTATACCTATCCCATGCATGCTTAAACTCCTTTACTGTATTAACCTCTACCACTTCTACTGGAAGGCTATTCCATACATCCACTACCCTCTCAGTAATGTAATACTTTCATTAGTCCCTGGCCTTATCTTATATCTAGGATAGCCTTGTGTCTATCCCACACATGCTTAAACTCCTTCACTGTATTAACCTCTACCACTTCTGCTGGAAGGCTATTCCATACATCCACTACCCTCTCAGTAAAGTAATACTTCCTGATATTACATTAAATCGTTGCCCCTCTAATTTCAGACTATGTCCTCTAGTTGTGGTAGTTTTTCTTCCTTTAAATCTACACTCCTCCGTTACTGTGTTGATTCCCTTTATTTATTTAAGTGTTTTCATTCTGATATTCTCTGGTCTTCAAGCTCGTCCTGGGGGTATTAATACATGCCCCAATTAATTAGCATTTATTGAACCCTCTTATCAGTTATTTCTTATCATATTAAATCAGTTCTACTTAAAGTATCTGGAAACAAGTGGAGTTAAAAACATATTATTTATTGGCTAACTGAGAGTTTAGCTTCCAAGTTGCTAGATCCCTTCCTCAGGCATTAATGAGGCTAAAACCAAATTCCTAATTACAAAACATAGTTAACAGCTTTAAAAAAAAGGCAAGACAAACACAGGGTATTGGAGAATGTTCTCAGCGGTAAATCCAAACATGTGCACAGTGCAATAGTTCAATTAAAATAAATGACATCGTTGCTACCATTCTCCTTTAAAAATCCCGGGAACGCGTCCAAAATAACCTTACGGCTCTGCCGACACGTTACCTACTAAGTTGAAATAGTTTTAAGTACTGAAGACGCACCAGAGATGTGTATCAAGAAATATTATCCGTTCCAGGAGATCGACACAGCAGGCGGGCTTCATAAGACGCCTTTTACACTGGCTGCTCGTGTTACTAGGGATAATATATCTAAGTAACACACCTTCCCCCATAGAATAGCCTGGGAGAGCAACGTTTATAAGCAGCCAGAAAAACACGTAGCCGACACGAAGATTTACATAAACAAAGAGGGCTTGTATGCCTTCCCCTTAATGGCACCACGAGAAGGAAAGATATTACAAATACAAAATAGTTAATTTATTCTATGTTTAACTTTTCAGCATGATGTTATTAAACATGTCACTGTCATTAGGTCACGTTACACGGGACTGTCCCTTTAACCCATTACACATGTCACTGTCATTAGGTCACATTACATGGGACTGTCCCTTTAACCCATTAAACACGTCACTGTCATTAGGTCACTTTACATGGGACTGTCCCTTTAACCCATTAAACATGTCACTGTCATTATGTCACGTTACATGGGACTGTCCCTTTAACTCATTAAACATATCACTGTCATTAGGTCACGTTACATGGGACTGTCCCTTTAACCCATTAAACATGTCACTGTCATTAGATCACGTTACATGGGACTGTCCCTTTAACCCATTAAACATGCCATTGTCATTAGGTCACTTTACATGGGACTGTCCCTTTAATCCATTAAACACGTCCCTGTCATTAGGTCACGTTACACGGGACTGTCCCTTTAACCCATTAAACATGTCACTGTCATTAGATCACATTACATGGGACTGTCCCTTTAACCCATTAAACATGTCTCTGTCATTAGGTCACTTTACATGGGACTGTCCCTTTAACCCATTAAACATGTCACTGTCATTAGGACACTTTACATTGGACTGTCCCTTTAACCCATTAAACATGTCACTGTCATTAGGTCACATTACATGGGACTGTCCCTTTAACCCATTAAACATGTCACTGTCGTTAGGTAATGTTACATGGGACTGTCCCTTTAACCCATTAAACATGTCACTGTCATTAGGTCACGTTACATGGGACTGTCCCTTTAACCCATTACACATGTCACTGTCATTAGGTCACGTTACATGGGACTGTCCCTTTAACCCATTAAACATGTCCCTGTCATAAGGTCACGTTACATGGGACTGTCCCGTTAACCCATTAAACATGTCCCTGTCATTAGATCACGTTACATGGGACTGTCCCTTTAACCCATTAAACATGTCACTGTCATTAGGTCACGTTACATGGGACTGTCCCTTTAACCCATTAAACATGTCACTGTCATTAGGTAACATTACATGGGACTGTCCCTTTAACCCATTAAACATGTCCCTGTCATTAGGTCACGTTACATGGGACTGTCCCTTTAACCCATTAAACATGTCACTGTCATTAGGTCACTTTACACGGCACTGTCCCTTTAACCCATTAAACATGTCACTGTCATTAGATCACGTTACATGGGACTGTCCCTTTAACCCATTACACATGTCACTGTCATTAGGTCACATTACATGGGACTGTCCCTTTAACCCATTAAACATGTCACTGTCATTAGGTCACGTTACATGGGACTGTCCCTTTAACCCATTAAACATTTCCCTGTCATTAGGTCACGTTACATGGGACTGTCCCTTTAACCCATTACACATGTCCCTGTCATTAGGTTACGTTACATGATGCTGTCCCTTTAATTCCCTTTGTTCCAAGCCTAGCAGCAGGCAGCAGACTGTAGGGCAGGGGTTAAGTTTGCTCCTCTAAGCTCCCCTCCTCCTGCTCTCTGCAGGGGTTTCCTAATTGTTTTCTGGCTTCTGCTTCACCAGTTCCTCTCATGGTCCATTGCTCAGGTGTCTGTCTGCTCACACTGAATCCCAGACATTGTGATCACCTTCATTCAGACAATACAGGAGCTGGAAGATATGTATCCTGTGTACCAACAAAGCTTCTTTCTCTGCTTCCAAGTGTAACATTGTATTTACATCACAATGCATGGGATTATTCCCGTGTGCCTTGTATTATATCCTACAATCCTCTCTGTATTACAATACTCGCAATATATTATATCATATCCAGTGTATCATCCAATCCTTAGTATATTATTACACCCCTCCTTGCTTTATATTGCACTCAATGCATGCTATGATTGTGGTATTATATCATTAGTATATTATTACACCTCTCTGCTTTATATTGCACTCAATGCATGCTATGACTGTGGTATTATACCATTAGTATATTATTACACACCTCTCTGCTTTATATTGCACTCAATGCATGCTATGACTGTGGTATTATATCATTAGTATATTATTACACCTCTCTGCTTTATATTGCACTCAATGCATGCTATGACTGTGGTATTATACCATTAGTTTATTATTACACACCTCTCTGCTTTATATTGCACTCAATGCATGCTATGACTGTGGTATTAAATCATTAGTATATTATTACACACCTCTCTGTTTTATATTGCACTCAATGCATGCTATGACTGAGGTATTATATCATTAGTATATTATTACACCTCTCTGCTTTATATTGCACTCAATGCATGCTATGACTGTGGTATTATATCATTAGTATATTATTTCACCCCTCCTTGCTTTATATTACTCTCAGTGCATGCTATGATTGTAGTATTATATTATTAGTATATTATTACACACCTCTCTGCTTTATATTGCACTCAATGCATGCTATGACTGTGGTATTATATCATTAGTATATTATTTCACCCCTCCTTGCTTTATATTGCACTCAATGCATGCTATGACTGTGGTATTATATCATTAGTATATTATTTCACCCCTCCTTGCTTTATATTGCACTCAATGCATGCTATGACTGTGGTATTATATCATTAGTATATTATTTCACCCCTCCTTGCTTTATATTGCACTCAATGCATGCTATGACTGTGGTATTATATCATTAGTATATTATTTCACCCCTCCTTGCTTTATATTGCACTCAATGCATGCTATGATTGTAGTATTATATCATTAGTATATTATTACACACCTCTCTGCTTTATATTGCACTCAATGCATGCTATGACTGTGGTATTATATCATTAGTATATTATTTCACCCCTCCTTGCTTTATATTGCACTCAATGCATGCTATGACTGTGGTATTATATCATTAGTATATTATTTCACCCCTCCTTGCTTTATATTGCACTCAATGCATGCTATGACTGAGGTATTATATCATTAGTATATTATTACACACCTCTCTGCTTTATATTGCACTCAATTCATGCTATGACTGTGGTATTATATCATTAGTATATTATTACACACCTCTCTGCTTTATATTGCACTCAATGCATGCTATGACTGTGGTATTATATCATTAGTATATTATTTCACCCCTCCTTGCTTTATATTGCACTCAATGCATGCTATGACTGTGGTATTATATCATTAGTATATTATTTCACCCCTCTTTGCTTTATATTGCACTCAATGCATGCTATGACTGTGGTATTATATCATTCATATATTATTACACACCTCTCTGCTTTATATTGCACTCAATGCATGCTATGACTGAGGTATTATATCATTAGTATATTATTACACACCCCTCCTTGCTTTATATTAAACCCAACATGTGGTATGACATCCCTAGTCATAGTATTTTATTAATGAATTACAATCATAATGGCTATGCCCCAGGGGGCTCAAATCACTTTAACCATTGCATGCCCCCTGTGGAGAGGCGTTTGGCCCACGATATTGGTGATTAAACATTGGGTGCATGTATTGAAGGCTTTGTACTCGGTGATATTAGATATGCCCTAATAGATATTACGGCAACCCCTGCCCTCTATGCCTTCCGTGTCACCCAGACTGGATCACTTTATAACTATTAAAACGCTGTTTACGTTAAAGCCTTACTGTGAACACCAGGAGTGAGTGATATACTTCTCGAAGGGTTAATGTTAAAATAAAACCTGTCAATACCGTCACCCCTTTCCTATACACAGGCCCCACGGGCCAAAACTTATCCTGCTTTGCCAGCAAGAGTTAAATATGGAGCCGCTCTGACGCTAACAGAAAAAAAATGCTCTGTAGCTCGCATGCGTATCGCGGCGCTCTAATAGTTTCAGCATCCCCGCCAGCTAATGATATTTGTCAAATAATTCACCAGGCAGTTACAGAGTAAGAGATGGAGGCAATGTCTACCAGCGCCGCCTCCCCCCGCCCTCCCGCTGCGTTTTTATTTCAACGTTCATTCATAGCGGCAAGTGACTTTACTTAAGAGACAGTGTCGGTGACTGTTAATTACACTGCGCAGATTGCCACGCTATCTCTCGCCAGCACGGGACCACTGAATATTATTTGCACACTCAAATTACCGCCGTATCCTACTGTACGCATTGTCCCACAGTGTTTTCCATTTTGTTCTAACCGATCTTAGAGCACATCCAGTTGTATTTATACTTGTATTAAATCCCCCTATTGAGCTAATGATTTCAGTTTGCACAGACCTGCCACCATTTTAAAACAACATAATGCACTGGTATTCATATACATCAGTGCTTCTCAAACCTGCCCTCAGGACCCCCCAACGGTCCAGGATTTAGGGATTACCCAGTTGTATTTAATTAAGAATATGTACACCTGGTGTGGTTCCCTAAAGGAACCATACCGGGTGTTCTACATATTCTTATTTAAACATGATTACTAAGACTACCCAACATGTTTTATTTAAGATATCTTATTGCAACTCTATAGCCAAATTTCAGGACAATTGTGAGCTAACATTCTGCACACATTCAATGGGCATCTCCATGTATTTTAATAGGAGACCAATCAATGGCTCCTAGAAGATAGTGAGAATGCTGTCGGCATACAGGTGAACTATGATAGTCAAGTGCCTGAATATTAATATTTTCATCTGTAAATGTTATTTTTATTATATATTATTATCTACAAATTGTTTTATTGGTACTCTATACATTTGTCCCCGGCACCCTTGGCTCCACGTTCTGTGGCTTGTCGTGATATTTATTGCACAGTCGAGAGACTAGTCTGACTTTCCAGTTTGTTTTGCTTTATTCGCAGACTGTGTTTTACAGAGACACAAATCACATATGTTTTATTTAAACACCACTTTTCCTCTTTATTCCCCTTGAATTTTTAATCACACACACTGGCCTGTAGAAGAAAGGTTATGTAGCGTAACGGCGTGACACAGAACATATATATATATATTATTTGTCTTTTACAAGGATTGGAAGCGAACATTGACAGACAAAATCCGTAATGAGGGGGGACGGAGGGAGCAGGAGGAAGGAATATTAATATTTAGCTGTTTTATTATTATTTGTGTCCGGTACAATCTCCTAAAGTTTCTCATGTCTGTGGTATCTCCTGTGTATGACATCATCTGTGGCTTGATATGCAAATGACCTACTTTTCCATGGTAAATCTGCATATGTCACAGGTGATGTCATAAGCAGGGCACTCCCCCATTTGAATCATATGTTTCTCTTATTTTATGTGACATACTATCACTTGTTTTTAACTCAAATTTCTCTATTTCAGTCTGTCATTCAATAGACCCCCAATGTATAGATCATCCGTCCCTTTAACAGGAGTAGAACTGCTCAGTAATCTGATTCACTTACTACGGGGGTCATGTACTAAACAAGTGCAGTGGGGAAGAAAGTAGGTAAAACATGAGTAAGGAGCAATTCGCCACTATTTGTAACATTCTGCGCTTGTTTCCCCTGATTTGCGCCTCTTCCGTATATATTTTTATTTAGCGTGCATTTTTCCGGTTGCGCTAATAAATTGCGATTATATTGGCGCACGCTAAAGAGCTTTGCGAATATTTTGTGAAAAATAAGTCTTATTTGCGTGTGAAAATGACACCAGCTTTTAGCGAGAGCTATCAAAAGAGGTAGAAAAAATATTCGCAAACTGGCCTGTTTTTATCCACAATTTCTTGTATGTACTATCTGAGTGTTAAATGTTTAGTACATTGCAATAGGAGCAAAGAGCAAAAATATTTTTTTTTAGTACGCGCCCCTCTAAGTCTCCAAAGAAATGACTATTCAGTATCGTTCCCCCTTCTAAGTTAACTCACCAGGTTTGACCCTGCACAATGTATAGTTTGATGTGATGAAATGTTAATAGCCCCCCAAGTGCAGGGGGTAGTGGGGGGCTGTCCCTGCACAGTGGGATCTATTCACTAAAAGTGAGTTGAACATTGCATCTATTTAACTATACATTGTGCAGGGACAATCCTGGTGAGCTTGATTACCAGGGGAGACTTTCCATGTTTGTACCTGTGCAAAGTATAGATATATTGGTGAGATGCAATGTCGAGCTCACCTTACCTTTGAGTTCTAGTTTCAAACCCCCTAATTGTATGTGCAATGTAATTTTATTTAGATGAAAATGTCTGTTTCTATTTGATTAATTGGTATCTTTGTTTGTTTTTCTGTCCTTTCCTATAACGTTTGTTAGAATAGAGAACTCGTACAATATAATCTATTATCCATCCATTACCAAGAAAAAAAAAAAAATGATTTCCCAGAGAATGTGCATTAACATATTGCAGTAATTGGTTATTAGAATAAGTCAACATGGATTTATACTTCTGCTCGTTAGCTGTAGAAATAACCTTTTGGCATTCTCACATTTCATTTTACTTTGTGTGTCAGATCCTATCATTTAACATACAATCGACTCCTTTCCGGAGAGCACGTTACAGAGGAAACTTCAGTGTCCAAAAAAATAGATTCGACGAGCAAAGAAAAGAAAAGCATTTCCCTGTCTCCTTGAAACTGCTTCTGAAACGTGATCGTGTTTTCATTCCAAACACTTGAAACCGCTCATGAAATGGTAATAGCGAGTAGCTGGCCGGTTCTCAGAGTGTGAAAGTCGGCCTCTTGTGTACGCCTTCTCACTTAAATCACTGAATTTAGAAGCCCCGACAAAATTATTTTCAATGTGGAACAGGGGAGCTGTAATTTGTATTTAAAATAATAAAAAAAAAGATTTGATTTCACATCTGCTGAAAACATATACTACTGACGCAGTTAAAGGGTTAACAATGGTTATTTTGTAAATGTACAAATATAAGGTTTGCTCCAAAATAACACATTCACACATGCATATATATTCATATGTAAAAAAAGACGTATATTTATATAGATATATATGGTTTCGCTGCTGGGAGGGGGATTATAGATCTTCTTTCTATCAATGCTTCTAGTTAAGACTGGATTCCAGTATGTATATGTTTAAAATCTTATCTCTTAAGAATAATTGAAAGCTTGTACCATTATCTTTGTTATTTGTAATCTCTTGTAACAGAACGACATTTTAAAAGTCCTTTATTCCTAGATCCTTATATAATTACTGGCGTGACAGCCTTCTATTGTGTGACGATCCCTGGTCTTATATAAAATCTGTGACCTGCGGACTGTAAACAAGGGGACAGTCTAAAAAACACACACATTACATTCTGCTTTAGAAGTATAAATAGGGCATAAAATAGAACATAAGTTTCCTTTAAAAAAAAACAGTAGATAATTTGTATGCGTCGCTGAATTGGAGAGAGAGAAATTACCGTTAAACTCAACCAAAAACCTCAAGAAAACTTCCAGTGAGCAATATTGTTTCATTTTTTACCAAATATTTGTTTTTAAGCATTTTCTACCGTCTTCCGCATCACCAGACATAGTCCATTAAACGCGCTCCGGCCGGGAGGAGAGTCAATCAGAGTCAGTGGTCTGTATTGATCTGAGATTTTGAAATTTGATTTTGGAGCGTGCACGGAGATCTCGAGTTTATTTGGCCAACCGTGGGTTGCGTCCGATTCGTATTCGTGCTGTGTTGAATGCAAGATAAGACACTGTACAGAAAGATGTTTCTTGTAACTAGCAGGCAGTCCAACTGATTTCAGATGATGAGACACCGCTACCTCTGTCGTTGGCCAAGGGGCGACAATCCGCTGGCACCCCAGCAATGGGAAAATGTGCACTACTTAATCCATTATACTCCATTTTCCACCATCATGAACTCACAGATAATATCTATCAAGTGCATGATACCGGTCCAAATTCAAAAGATCTCGCTGCAGCATGCCGGAGATGCCAACAACAGACGTGCACTCCACTCCATCTTTGTTCTGACATATATTTTTCTTCCATTCTTTTGAATTGTATATATGTATGTAAGTGGGAAGAAAGAGAATAGGGTAGGAAAGTGGGGAAATACAGGGCACACATACAAGGCACAAATACAGATGAAGGTTTAAAGTACAGAGCTATCAGTAGGAAGTGTGAGGGTTTAGCGATATATGAGGACCAAGAGATGGTCACCTTGTCACCAAGTCATGATACCTCAAAACTGGCAAGTCCTAAGAACCAACCCTTTATAATATGTAACAATGTTACTTTGATTAGAGGAAGGGAGACAGAGAGGTAAGGTGCTTATAAGCCAGTTTAATAAGCAAGGGAGCTAACAAGACAGAGATTAGTGAAACAAGGAACACATGGATACTGAATGCACACGCCTGCTGTCCAGATGTTTGTAACTCTTCCTTTTTTGTAACAGTGAAATATATGTTTTGTTTTATTTGGTCTTCAAGGCCTCTTCCCCTCATTTTTCCAATCTGATGGCATGACATTTTCGTCTTCTCCTTTGGTGGTGTTGTGATCATCTCTCTGGTCCTTGATCTTTACCTTCTCCCAGAAGTTTTGTTTCTTCACTCCAGGAATAGCTTTGTCCACTTGATATAGTTTCTGACTGCTGATTCTCACTCTTTGTCATTGTGATCTTAGCTCTGTGAAATCCCCTGAAAAATCACTTCTAAAAACCAATGATCTAAATACGACTAAGAACCAATTAATCCCGGCTCGTAGTACTTGACCTTTCTGCTGGGCTCAGCCCTCTGCTCAACAAACAGCAATCAATTGGCCCCCTTCTACCTGTTGCTGACGTTTAGACCCTATCGATATGGGAGGTAGGCTGGCTGGGTGTGATGGGGTTGGGAGTTCAGCTATGCAGTCTCACTCACTAGATAACTTAACTCAATGTTTTTCTTTTGACTATTGCATTTCTGAAAGGAACACAATGGGGGATTATACACAAATAACTATTCTGGGGCATAGTTTGTAAAGTTGGGCAATCACCATGGTAACCGATTGAATTTTGCTGCTGAGTGTTCAATTTTCAGATCGCTGTCCGACTCAGCATGTTATTACATCACTCGACACATTATTACATCACTCGGCATGTTATTACATCACTCGGCATGTTATTACATCACTCGACACATTATTACATCACTCGGCATGTTATTACATCACTCGACACATTATTACATCACTCAGCATGTTATTACATCATTCGACACATTATTACATCACTCGCCATGTTATTACATCACTCGACACATTATTACATCACTCAGCATGTTATTACATCATTCGACACATTATTACATCACTCGCCATGTTATTACATCACTCGACACATTATTACATCACTCAGCATGTTATTACATCATTCGACACATTATTCCATCACTCGGCATGTCATTACATCACTCAACTGTATTACATCACTCAGCATGTCATTACATCACTCAACTGTATTACATCACTCAGCATGTCAGTACATCACTCAACTATATTACATCACTCAACATGTCATTATATCACTCAACTGTATTACATCACTAAACATGTCATTACATCACTCAACTGTATTATATCACTCAGTATGTCATTACATCATTCGACACATTATTCCATCACTAAACATGTCATTACATCACTCAACTGTATTACATCACTCAGCATGTCATTACATCACTCATCACAGAATTACATCGCTAAACTTTATTACATCACTCGACACATTATTCCATCACTCGGCATGTTATTACATCATTCGACACATTATTACATCACTCGGCATGTCATTACATCACTCAACTGTATTACATCACTCAGCATGTCATTACATCACTCGTCACAGAATGACATCACTAAACATGTTATTACATCACTCAACTGTATTACATCACTCAGCATGTCATTATATCACTCGACACATTATTACATCACGCGGCATGTCATTACATCACTCAACACATTATTACAACACTCAGCATGTCATTACATCACTCGACACAGAATTACATCACTAAACATCTTTTTACATCACTCAACAGTATTACATCACTCAGCATGTCATTACATCACTCAACACATTATTACATCACTCAGCATGTCATTATATCACTCGACACATTATTACATCACGCGGCATGTCATTACATCACTCAACACATTATTACAACACTCAGCATGTCATTACATCACTCGACACAGAATTACATCACTAAACATCTTTTTACATCACTCAACAGTATTACATCACTCAGCATGTCATTACATCACTCAACACATTATTACATCACTAGTTGTTTAGAATTTTTGCTCTGTATAGCTCTATCAGGGGGCGGACATGTTGTTTAGAATCTTTGCTCTGTATAGCTCTTTCAGAGGGCGGGCATGTTGTTTAGAATCTTTGATCTGTATAGCTCTATCGGGGGGTGGACAAGTTGTTTAGAATGTTTTCTTTGTATAGCCCTATCAGAGGGCGGGCGTGTTGTTTAGAATCTTTGCTCTGTATAGCTCTATCAGAGGGCAGGCATGTTGTTTAGAATGTTTGCACTGCATAGCTCTATCAGAGGGCAGGCATGTTGTTTAGAAAGTTTACTCTGTATAGCTCTATCAGGGGGCGGACATGTTGTCTAGAATCATTGCTCTGTATAGCTCTATCAGGGGGCAGGCATGTTGTTTAGAAAGTTTACTCTGTATAGCTCTATCAGGGGGCGGACATGTTGTTTAGAATCTTTGCTCTGTATAGCTCTCACAGTGGGCGGACATTTTGTTTAGAAAGTTTACTCTGTATAGCTCTATAAAGGGGCGGACATGTTATTTAGAAAGTTTGCTCTGTATAGCTCTATCAGGGGCGGACATGTTGTTTAGAATCTTTGCTCTGTATAGCTCTATCAGGGGGCGGACATGTTGTTTAGAAAGTTTACTCTGTATAGCTCTATCAGGGGGCGGACATGTTGTTTAGAAAGTTTACTCTGTATAGCTCTATCAAGGGGCGGACATGTGGTGTAGAATCTTGAGTCAGAGGGGTCTGATGAAGCTGACTCCGCCCCCTGATGCTGCTATATAAAACACAGTGTAATCATTATAACATGTCTACATTGTATGTAATCTTTCATTAAGACAGAATGTATTTTGTAGCCAACAGTTGTCCTTTAAGGAGCTCATTGGATTTGTTTGCTTGGGTAGAGTTAAAATCTTTACAGCAGATTCACCATAGTTAGATAACATGAATTTGCAATTATGCAACATTTAATGTAATTGTAAATGGAACATTTAGTATTAATTGTTTCAACCTTACTGCTTTTCTCCTCATTAATTTGCTATGCTGGCTTTGCACAAAATTCCCAGCAAATGTACAAAGTGTACTAATGACAGAGAACATTTCAAGGCTAAGCACCAACTAGAACCAGAGTATACTAATGACAGTGACATGTTTATGGGTCAGTCCTTCCTAGGGCCAAAGTGTACTAATGACAGTGACATGTTTATGGGTCAGTCCTTCCTAGGGCCAAAGTGTACTAATGACAGTGACATGTTTATGGGTCAGTCCTTCCTAGGGCCAAAGTGTACTAATGACAGTGATATGTTTATGGGTCAGTCCTTCCTAGGACCAAAATGTACTAATGACAGTGACATGTTTATGGGTCAGTCCTTCCTAGGGCCAAAGTGTACTAATGACAGTGACATATATATGGGTCAGTCCTTCCTAGGGCCAAAGTGTACTAATGAAAGTGGCATGTTTATGGGTCAGTCCATCCTAGGGCCAAAGTGTACTAATGACAGTGACATGTTTATGGGTCAGTCCTTCCTACGGCAAAAGTGTATAAATGACAGTGACATGTTTATGGGTCAGTCCATCCTAGGGCCAAAGTGTACTAATGACAGGGACATGTTTATGGGTCAGTCCTTCCTAGGGCCAAAGTGTGCTAATGACAGGGACATGTTTATGGGTCAGTCCTTCCTAGGACCAAAGTGTACTAATGACAGTGACATGTTTATGGGTCAGTCCTTCCTACGGCCAAAGTGCACTAATGACAGTGACATGTTTATGGGTCAGTCCTTAATACGGCCAAAGTGTATAAATGACAGTGACATGTTTATGGGTCAGTCCATCCTTGGACCAAAGTGTACTAATGACAGTGACATGTTTATGGGTCAGTCCTTAATACGGCCAAAGTGTATAAATGACAGTGACATGTTTATGGGTCAGTCCATCCTTGGACCAAAGTGTACTAATGACAGTGACATGTTTATGGGTCAGTCCTTCCTACGGCCAAAGTGTACTAATGACAGTGACATGTTTATGGGTCAGTCCTTCCTAGGACCAAAGTGCACTAATGACAGTGACATGTTTATGGGTCAGTCCTTCCTACGGCCAAAGTGTACTAATGACAGTGACATGTTTATGGGTCAGTCCTTCCTAGGGTCACAGTGTACTAATGTCAGTGACATGTTTATGGGTCAGTCCTTCCTAGGACCAAAGTGTACTAATGACAGTGACATGTTTATGGGTCAGTCCTTCCTAGGGTCACAGTGTACTAATGACAGTGACATGTTTATGGGTCAGTCCTTCCTAGGGCCAAAGTGTACTAATGACAGTGACATGTTTATGGGTCAGTCCTTCCTAGGGCCAAAGTGTACTAATGACAGTGACATGTTTATGGGTCAGTCCTTCCTAGAACCAAAGTGTACTAATGACAGTGACATGTTTATGGGTCAGTCCTTCCTAGAACCAAAGTGTACTAATGACAGTGACATGTTTATGGGTCAGTCCTTCCTAGGACCAAAGTGTACTAATGGCAGTGTTTATGGGTCAGTCCTTCCTAGGACCAAAGTGTACTAATGACAGTGACATGTTTATGGGTCAGTCCTTCCTACGGCCAAAGTGTACTAATGACAGTGACATGTTTATGGGTCAGTCCTTCCTAGGACCAAAGTGTACTAATGACAGTGACATGTTTATGGGTCAGTCCTTCCTAGGGCCAAAGTGTACTAATGACAGTGACATGTTTATGGGTCAGTCCTTCCTACGGCCAAAGTGTACTAATGACAGTGACATGTTTATGGGTCAGTCCTTCCTACGGCCAAAGTGTGGCTTAAGTTGAATTGTTGGTCCGAGTTCTAAAAGAACTTTGTAAACCAATGAATTATCTCTGCTGATTTTTCCAGTTTTAGAAATCTCCCCCAGATGTTATACGACCTTTATGACCAGCCCTCCGTATGCACCAATAATCCACATTGATTTCATGGTTAGATGTCTTTTTTTCCAAGCAGAACTCTAATAAACCAGGGGAGGAAAAATCTTGCAATCAGCACGGCTGGAGTTAGAAAACGTGCCTGGCTTTCTTTTCTGCATGTTTTTTGTCTGCTAGCCAGAAGATAAACACTTACTAATCCACTGATTCACCTTTCAGAGTGAGATGCAGAGTGCGTGATATATCAAGCACCGAGGAGAATGTGCCTGGGTGGGAACACAACTTTATCACAAAATACTCCCCACAATACTGTTCCTGACATGGCTTTAGTTAAATATCAGTAACTGGGGGAGTAATTGTCATTTTCCATATTTAAATAAAACATACCCAGCTGAATGGGAGGATTTTTCCAACTCGGCTACTTTGGCCTTAAGTTTTAAATTCCCTACTCAATTTCTTTCATTTCTTTGTTGAATAAAGCCCTCCCCACCCCCAGCAATCCAGTGTTTTTTGTCTTGAGGTGGGGAGGTTTCCTAGAAGCCTTTCTCTCTGTACAAACGTTTAAGTGTCCAGCCTCATCCACTCCCACTCCACCTGCTTAAGTCTGCATTGCGAAAGGGTCTGTTCAGATGACCAGTCTTCCTCCAATGTAAACAACAGCAATACTTAAATTAGGCTTAGTTTGCAGCCGTGATTGTCTCTTTAGAGCCTGAAACACAAAACATACTGAATAAACACCAGTATTAACCCACAACAGTTGTTCTCTGATTTCTGACTTAACCACAAGTGCCTTTATTTCCAAATTTTCTGGCTGCTTTTTTTTTTACATCCATAAATAATCCTTTCCTATTTGACATTATCATGCACTGTGGAATATTCCTGTAATAAGCTGTACCTTTTCCAACAATTGCTGCATTTGCAGTTGTTTAGCTATTGCCTATATATATATATATATATATATATTGGGGGGATGATTCTGCAGAAAAGCTAGATCTGTTAGTACAAAAAAACCTTTCCTGGATGAAATCTTTTCATCTCTCTGAACAGCTCGCAGAAGGGTGATATGTTTTAGCAAATTTGTCCGGCGCTGTAACTTTTTTTTTTTAAAGTACGCAGACGCACTACATCATTCCCCAAGCTGTTCTGCACGTCATTGTGAGATCGTTTGGCCTTTCAAGGCCTTGATTAAATTTTCCTCGAGGTTTGTCCCAAATCTGCAAAAGCTGCATCAAACCCAACGCGCCAAGCCAGCTCTCTGCGGCAGAGATTAGTCGTACTCCTGCCTCTAATAAATTCACAGCACAAATCACATGATCCGTCCAAGTTGCGCTAAACACACCTGGATGGCTAAGCTGTTGGTTTCCAATCCACTTTACACATGAATTCTCTTAATCTCCTGCCTCTGGCATTATTTCGTTTGCAGTTAATCCTGTTGAGGCTAAAATGTGGCGGGAGTGGTGGGTGGTGGTGGGGGGCACAGACAGTGGACCTGTTCGGACAGCTGTTTCATTCTGTTACATCCCGACGGTTTCTTCCTTCTTGGTAAAGCGACCTTGTCACCTATACAGTCTGGATGGCAGACATAAAACAACATATCAGAATAACAGCCAGAGAGAATCCCAAGGGAATGTCTAGAACGAGGGACAAAGGGGGTTTATAAAAATAATTTGTTCTATGCCATTTAAAAATGACAGGCAAATAAATAGATGGCAATAAAACGTAAAAAAAAAATATAAAGTCAAATAATGCAATACCAACATATATAGAACCTTTTACCTACAGATATATGGGCTCCTGTTTATGAAAGAGGGGATTGTATACTAAGTGGAAGTAAAACTTTATTTGAAGACAGTTGTATACATTTAAAAATCTTGTGTGTTTTACACATAAACGGTAATCATTTTAATACTGGCCTATTGTATTTACTTTGTGTTCTGCATTCTTGCGGATAGCGTTGGTGGGAGCGCGGGCGCCATCTTGGCGATCCTCTCGTCTCTCTCTAGAGGTGCGCTGAAGTCTCTTCACAATAATGAAATACTGTATTATTAAATTGGATCAGTGTTGCTCGATATTTGCTGGTCTGCAATATCAAAAAATACTGATCCAATGTCATTATACAGTATTACACTATTGTGTGTTGTATCTTTTCTTTCCTTTGTATATGCGCCCAATATTGTGTTTAAAAGGGTGAAGCAATGCTATCAGGTAATTGAATTTGGTGACTAGAGAAAAGGGGTGGCCATTAACCTTGTGATAGACCTATAACTCGACAGCCAATGAGGAACAGAATGATGCGGCCGTCCCAACCAATGAGAAAATGAGCCTCGCATATATGGATACCAAGTGGCGAAAGTAGCAACCAATAGAAAATGGATTGGCATTCCCATCCATATTTGGGATGTGAGCTTGATACGAGCGACCAATGGGAGAAGTGTCTACCTGGATGGTGGTGTAATCACTGAGAAGAACAGGGACCGGTAGCGGGGACAAGGGGACACCAGGGGAAAAGGGGCACAGACAGTCCTGTGTCAGCAGTGGACAGAGATACAAAATAGCCTTGGGCCACCGGCAATATTCATGGCTTGTAGAATGATTCCCTTCAGTCACCAACCAGGTGTTGTTTCTGGAACAGTTTAGATAAAGTTTCGATATCCCATTTGGTGGGTAGAGGTAGTGGCCAATCAGAAGGTGAGCAACCATGGCGTTCTTGGCAGAGAATTTGAGTGGCCAATGGTCAAAGCCCCTACCCAGCACCACTTCCCAAGAGTTTAAATGAGCTGTAGCAGGGCTCTGAGGGGCCGAGGGCGGTGTTGTTATTGATGGAGATGTAGTCGCAAAGTCTACAGTCATGATGGTTCATGACAGTAATCCTGAGCCCACCGCCGTTCATCTCCTTCATCAGGGAGTTCACTTAATGAGCCCTCAATGAGTGAGGTAAGCAGGCTAGTCAGTGAACTGGCAATGTGAAACTTAGCAAGACTGTTTGTTTCTTTAAACAATCTCGCAATAATATTCACAAATCAATACCACAAAATGTAAAACCTTCCCCTATTATTAACCATCCACCACTTCTCACCTTCAGTTCCCAAGTGACAGGTTCTGATATCCGATCAAACCTTGCATTAGCAGACATTACAGTGTTAGACATTACAGCCCTATTCCTATTGCTCAAGTGAAGAGTATGGATTTACTGTCACTTAGCTCCCCCATATCGGTTACCATGCGAGGGTGACCTTTGAGAGTCTTCTTATTGCATTTAATATTGAATTTCTGGCTTGTGTTTTAGTATGGAGAAGGTACAGCTAATCACACTTACATAACCCAGGTACATCTTGATTTTACCTCCCCCTCCTCTCGCCATAAGTGCTTCTTCCTTTCTGAACACACGCCTGTGCTCCTGAGATCAATTAACCCCTCTCTCCTAGGAAACATTACATACAGAACAGAGAATCGGGAGGCCGGTGGCGGAGCTTGGGTACCACCGCGCATGACACTCGAAAATCTGGACAGAGGTAGAGCTCGGCAGGACCAAAATTGGGACCGTTGGGAAGGCATTCCTAAATCCTCTTCCTTTTTCACCGTAACCTTTTACATTTGAATGTAAACAATTTGCTATACCATAATAAAAGTTTGTGATTTTTATTGCATTTGTCTCAATTTGACAAATTCACATACATCCAAATCACACCGTGACTTACTGTTAGTCGGTTGAACTAAACGAACGCCTGATAAAAGAATTAGAGAAAGAAATAATGTTTATCAATTGTAAATTAAACATTTTAATCTGGATTCCACCCCTATGTTGTCCTCTTAGCGCTCACTTTAGTACTCTTACCTGGCTATGGGTACAGCCCATTGAAGTTTGTAATAATACATTTGTCTATACTGTTTATACTATAGTGCTTTAATATATCTTTCTGCCTCATATCTAAGGCAGAGCTATTCGGGAGGCTGGCACGGCAGCTTACCCATTCATCTGCTCTGGGTCTGTGGAGCAGGGTTCTCTCTCTTTGAGTACCAGAGTCTCTCTGTGCACAGGGAATGATGGCAGCTGCCGGTCAGATAAACTGGCATGTACTAGCAAAAGTACTCTCCAGTAAATCCTCATACAAGGGACACTCAAAGATTTTTTTTTCCTTTTAAAGGTCAGCCAGACAATATTTTACAAATATATTCTCTTGGTTATTTTAGGTTTGTCTACTCAGAGTCAATACATTCTATAGTGTGAATGAACAGCAAAACAAACAGGATATAGAATTGGAAACAATACCAGTGAAAGTGTAATCCAGAATGCTACAGACTCTACAAACAGGGGAGAAAATACAAATTTAAAAAAAAAACGGAAAAGTAGGAAAATCTTCCTGGCGAACCTTTGAAATCCCACTTTTTCCGACTCCCCTAAAAAAAAAAAAAAAAAGAAATGACACATTTTTTGCAACAATATGGAGATAAGTTTTTCTTTTCTCAAATATAAGTCTGCCTTTATATGTGATGGCATCTAGGGGTCTGAGAGCTCCAACTCATTATAAAGTGTTTTTCTGCTGACATAATGTATATTTGGATGCACTTCTTCCCCAGATATCCAGAAAGATAGATTGGTGCTTTCAAATATTTTTTCTGTCTCTTAAAATCTGCAATTATTTCATAGCCTTGCACCCAATGGGTTAAGCTGTTTTGTCCCTGCAAAGTTTTCGCCTGACAGTGCTATGGTTTTCAGCAAAGATTCCAGGGCATAAATCATTTATTCTTCTCTCTTTCTTCTTTGCAAAAAAAAAAAAATCCTTTCCTAAAAAAAAAAAAAAAAATCACCCCTCCTTTCGCCTGACTGGAGGGTACAAAAATTACAGACAAAAAAAGTGTACATTAACCTACATTGACCGTGATAAGATTTAGGCCCAGAAGGGTTAGATTTTCTCGGAGAAGCTGGTTCAGTGACCTTCTGTCAGGACATCTGAAGCAGATTCTAATTGCACAGAGAGTTGGTTGGGGAAGAGGTCAGATCCTTGCAAAAAGCTTCCAAAATAACAGTTCTGGAGAGTGTTTTTTTCATTTTCACTTTCTGTCTGTATGTCACCAGGAGGTCAGGAAATTTAGTAATGCTTCTTTTTCGTTTTTCGAGCTAGCAAGTGGATAGAAATTGGACATCTGTTCATCTGTTGGTACGGGTCAACACATAGAGCCCACCTGTCTTAGACATTACTACTGGCATCAAATCTAGGCCCGCTATTACCTCTTATGGGTTATCTGATGCTCTGGAGACTCCGAGGCCAGTTTCCAAAAATGTAAGCCCAATGGCTAATGCCAATCTATGGAGTAATTAATAAAGTAAATAATGGCCCACCATGGAATGTTGTATGTTCTTTGTTGGCCTTCAGATAGTGGTGGCACCACTCCTTAACCTAGGGATTTTGAATGGTGGTCCTAAAGGGCAGTGTTTAAAAGCCGTTTAAGACAGTTACGTTTGCTTGGAAGTCTAAGGGGGCTGTGCAATAATGGGGGAGTTGAGGTGAACTTGTTTAGCTAAACATTGTGCAGAGAAAAACCTGGTGAGCTTTTTTAGCGGGGGGGGGACGCACCAGGTTTGACCCTGCACAATGTATAGATAAACTGGGGAGATAAAATATACACCTCACCCCTTCTCACCTTAATATCCGCTTAAAGTGTACAGCCCCCAAAAAGAGTTAACGCTTCTTGACACGGCAGAAAGGATCTCCATCTTCCCAAGTCTCCATAGTGTGTGACACGACTGACGCAAACCTTAATGGAGAGAGAGGGTTCCTTGGCTGACTCTCTCTGCTGCAGCATTGTGTAGCTCTATCAAATTGGTGTACAACTGAGTTGAAAACTGTCTAAAGACCTTTTTTTTTTTATTATCAGGCAGAAGTACATTTTCTGCCTGAGAAAAACTAGTTTGGGCATTTTGCACCCTTCAATGAATTAGCAACCACTTCTCCACTCGTACTCATATTGTCCGTGGTGGCTGGAGGATCCCCCCCCCCCCCCCGCTGATCTAGTTGAGTAAGAAGATCAGGGGGTCTGTGACTCCTCTAGCACAAATGTTTTTTTGAGTCCCTGCTTGCGTCCATTGTTATGACTTCATACTGCAGCACTCTGTAAAGCTTCATGCGTGATTAAGAGGAGCACGGGAAAGAGATCTGTGCACATATAAGTGATCTTCTAACACGTCTCCCCCCCAACCTCCTTCGATGATCCCATCATCTTTACGACTGCCTTGGATTTGGTAATGTGCAAGTAATATCTGTAATCTCCTGAAAACTGCTTTGCAGGAATTTAGAAGGTGCTTCTAACTAAGTGCAGCATCGTTAATGCTTCATTTTATTTCTATACCAGGATAGACATTTAATTGCCCCGCAGATTGTATCACATTCCGGGTTACTGATAATTGTTAAGATAATGCCTCTGTGGATCTGTCGCCATTAAAGCGCTAGCTTCTGTGCTCGGCGCAGCCTCGTTTCACATTGGTACCTGTAATTAAAACTTTGAGCGTAACAACATTACCCATCTATCCGGCAACTTAATGAAGCATGTTATGATCCTCACGCCTGTGATAATGTGGTCTGTGCAGTGACATTTATCAGCCGGATTGAGATTAATTCCCCCCGATGATCTGGCTGTCATATCGAGGACATTACTATGTGTACACTTCTGCGCACTGAGAATTAAAACCCAATTAAGTCCATTTGGCACGGAGGCACAGTGATCTGTCAAGGTTATAAGTGATAGTGACTGCGCAGGGCACGGCATGTGATAGGAAGGAAATGGCAGACCTGCCGCGCACCAGCTGGACAACTATTCCCATCACCCCCAGCCACCTGGCTAACTTGGGATAATGGCAAGCGGTAATCAAGTAACAGGCTAAACAGGGGGTAAGATGGACAGATTACTGGGGTGTATGGGGCAGAGTCCCTGGGTGCGTGGGGTAGGTTTTCAGGGTGATTGGGCAGGTTCTTTGTTGATGGGGCAATTTCCAGTGCCGCTTGGAGAATGGGCAGATCGTCAAGGTGACTGGGGAGATTGTTATAATCTTGGTTTGTGTGTTGTACGTGTGTGTGTGTACAGAGTGTGTTTTTGTGTTCCTGCATCTACTGTATATCCGCATGTGTTGCGTTTATGTGTATCAGTATGTTTGTGTCTGTTTCCATGTGTGTTTAGGGGTGTATGCAGGTGTTGGCCTATATTACAGTGTTGGTATATGAACCTGTGCGGACTGTGTGTTTGTTTGTGTTTGTGTAATTGTGTATGCTTGTCAGTTCCACCCTGACTCGTGTATATACAGTTTGAGTTCTGTGGTCATATTCTTCCTTTCACCTCCAGTGACTGACCTACATTTTATTTACACTGTTGCTTGGCTTTACTAATTACCCTGCCCCATAAGTAACTCTTTGTTCTAATTTGTGCTTTTAGAATTAAGTGGGCTGCTTGGCTATTGTCCCTTCATCTGGCTCCTTATCCATTGCTGGAAGCAGGGCCGTCTTTAACGCGGGGCAAACGGGGCAGCTGCCCTGGGCCCAGTTACTCCTGGGGGGCCCCAAGGCAGCTGTCCCGTGGGCCCCCAGCCCCTGCTTGCCGCGTTCACAGCGCATTGCGCTTGTGAACGCTTTTTTCCGGCATGCCACATCCGATGGATGCGACGGCCGAAAAAAAAAAAAAAAAAAAACTGACGCCGGATGTGACGTCGCGTCACATCCGGTGACTGTTTCCCTCCTCCGTGCAAGAGGGAAGACTGCACGGAGGAGACACCCGGCGGGGGACACGGAGCAGCTTCATGTAAGTACGGGGGGGGGGGGGGGCTGGCTGGCACAATATTCCTGGGCATCTGGCTGGCACAATATTACTGGGCATCTGACTGGCATAATATTACTGGGCATCTGACTGGCATAATAATACTGGGCATCTGACTGGCATAATATTACTGGGCATCTGGCTGGCACAATATTACTGGGGTCTGAATTTCCCAATATTCCTGGGCTCTGACTGGCACAATATTCCTGGGCTCTGACTGGCACAATATTCCTGGGCTCTGAATGGCACAATATTACTGGGTTCTGACTGGCACAATATTCCTGGGCTCTGAATGGCACAATATTACTGGGCTCTGACTGGCACAATATTACTGGGCTTTGACTGGCACAATAATACTGCGCTCTGAATGGCACAATATTACTGGCATCTGAAAGGCACAATATTACTGGCATCTGAATGGCACAACAGTTATGGCATATCTGTGGGTGTGTGGGGGGGGGGTAACATTGCGATGGATGGCGGGATTGCATGCAGGGGAGGGGGCAGGGTCCAGGGGGCCCAAGCAAATGCTTGCCCAGGGTCCAATCACTATTAAAGACGGCCCTGGCTGGAAGCTGCGCCTATCTATTAGCAAGTCCTGGAATTGGGACCTTCGTCCCGGAGAGCTCAACCAGCATTCCTACTCCAGCCTATACTCTATCCAGGGTTACCTGCCAAGCTGTCCTATCCAGGGTTACCTGCCAAGTTACCCTCTTCAGGGTTACCTGCCAAGCTGTTCTATCCAGGGTTACCTGCCAAGCAGCCATACCCAGGGTTACCTGCCAAGTTACCCTCTTCAGGGTTACCTGCCAAGCTGTTCTATCCAGGGTTACCTGCCAAGCAGCCATACCCAGGGTTACCTGCCAAGTTACCCTCTTCAGAGTTACCTGCCAAGGTACCAGTTACCTGCCAAGCTGCCCTATCCACGATTACCTGCCAAGCTGCCCTGTCCACAGTTACCTCCCAAGCTGCCCTATCCACAGTTACCTCCCAAGCTGCCCTATCCAAATTTACCAGCCAAGCTGCCCTATCCACAGTTACCTCCCAAGCTGCCCTATCCACATTTACCAGCCAAGCTGCCCTGTCACCGGTAATATGCCAAGTTGCCCTATCCCCAGTTATCTGCCAAGCTGCCCTATCACTGGTTATCTGCCAAGCTGCCCTATCCACGATTACCTGTCAACCTGCCCTATCACTGGTTATCTGCCAAGCTGCCCTATCGCCGGTTACCTGTCAACCTGCCCTATCACTGGTTATCTGCCAAGCTGCCCTATCCAGGGTACCTGATTGAAAGAGAAAAGAGCTGTGCCAAGGTACTTCCAACTCTCAGCCCTTATCTCAGTCCTCACCTTTACCTCAATTCTCAGACATTGTCCCTCTCTCGGACCCTACCACAGTCCTTGTCCCTTTCTCAGCTTCAGCCTTAGACCTTGTCCCTCTCTCAGCCCCCAGTCCTTTCTAAAGTCATGTTTCTATGTGACACAGTCTATTCCACAGTCCTTTGTCCCTACTGCAGCCCTTATCACAGCCCACTTTCCTTTCTGTGCCTATATCTTTTCCTAGCCCTGCAATATAAATTGTAGCATGTAAACAGACTTCTCACCCATCCCTGCCCCGAGACTCCTACCAGACCTAACAAGGGCTCTTACAACACTATGAGGATTTTGTTTTCTAATCTTTTCTATTGATTTTCCAGTAATGACACTGCACAGTGAAACCTTTTTGGTGATCAAAACATTCACTGTCTTCATTTGGGAGCATCTTCCTTTTAATGATTGCCTACCAGAGCCCTCTAATATATAAAGACCCCCCTCGCACCCTGAACCAGTGCACTTGTGCACAGGAGCTGACATCAGCCCTTTCTCATTTATTCCCCTCTATCATTATTTAAAAGCGGCTTAATTAGTCAGAGGGGTTTTTTGTTGCAAAGCACGTTTCGCAGCATCTCCCCTCCCTTCCCCTCCAGTGTTCTTTTTTCCTTGCAATGCAATCCAAGAAGTTAGTTAAAAATAATAGCTGTGTAAGCTCGTAATTAAATGTGCAATGTGCCTTATGGAACGTTTTACTTGCTTTGCGAGTATTCAAAAATGTATTTACCGTTAAAAGCTCTGTAAGTGTTACATTTAGAAAACAATCGCCAAATAATGCAGGGTCGGGAATACCCAGTCCTCTCTATGGAGCCACCGTGTGACCCCACATTAGGATCAGATTGGTGCAGAGGTTATAGAGCTGGAGGGGAGAGGAGATTTAGGTCGGACCCTTTCCAGATCCAAGGCACTGGTCAGGAATGAGCACCATGCACTGTACAGTCGGCAGAGCATCTGAGAACAAGGTAGTCTAGGGTAAGATCTAGGCTCAGTCTGTGAGCACCATAGTAGGCCACACATTCGTATCAGGCAGCACAGTTATATATCTGGAGGAAAGGAATCCAGTGAGCACAGAGGTCATGGGCAGACTGACCTCAAAATCAAGGTCAAGTAAGAAAACCAAGGTCAAGTGTGCTCTGGAAGAGCACCAGCTGATTGCAAGGCTAATTAAACAGCGCATTTCGCCAGTGTCTTCCTCAGAGGTGAATGTGAAGCATCAGTCTCTGAACGAAGTCGGAATGGATCATAAAAATAGGATAAATCAGTCTATTTTGGTGGCTAGTAATATATTACAGGTCTCTGCCCTGATAATAGGCAGGGTCAGCTTATTTTATTGGTGCAATTATCGAGTTCTATTAGGCAGGCAGAGGAACTTTATTTGAAGTATAAGGGTGTTTCGCCTCTCGCATTGGAGGCACAGTCAGTAAGGGTTTAGAAACTGGGAGGGTTATCTACTTCATTTTTAAAGATTGATGCTTATTGTTCCCATTCACCTCTGAGGAAGACACTGGTGAAACGCGTCAGGTAATTGGCAGTTTGAATTTGTGCATCAGTGCTGAATGAGGATTGCGATCTCCAGTTATTTTTATTGTATTTACATTGTTAAATTGTTGTATATTTTGATCAGGTATACAGTCCGACTCTCTGCTGAGCACTAGCACTTATTTTGATTTCTACCCTTGTATTTTATTTCGCTGGGGCAGATAGCCCCTGACTTTGGGCTATCTCCTAGTGCCTAGTAATTGCAGACTTTGACTCACAGAGGTAAGTGCTCTGGGTCCACCAAGAGGAGAAGCATTTATCCAAACCAAGAGCTTGAAAAAAAAAGTGTACTTAATAAGGAAACTCATTAAAACGGAGCTGAGAGATCATAGGAAGTATTGCAAAAAACATGATCTAATTTAGCGAGATGCTGTTTGTGTGACCTTGGGTAGGTATCCGGTATGACGGCAGCACCTGGGAGCCCGCTAGATACAAGGATTAATAAGCTGCGCTTAATGGAATAGTGCTGTGTGGTAAGTTTAGATGCCATTTCAGCTGCTGCACTCTGGCCACCAGTCGCTTAATGATTAGGCAAGAAAACCTACAAATCTTTTACTGAGCAACGAGCCGAAGGAAGAGGGGAAGGAGCGAGAAATAATCTCAACATAGAAACATAGACTGTGTCACCGGCAGAGAAGAACAATTCAAACCATCTAGTCTGCCTAATTTAAAATAACTAGGATAGCCTTATACCTATCCCATGCATGCTTAAACTCCTTCACTGTATTAACCTCTACCACTCCTACTGGAAGACTATTCCATGTAACACTACCCTCTCAGTAAAGTAATACTTTCATTAGTCCCTGGCCTTATCTTATATCTAGGATAGCCTTATACCTATCCCATGCATGCTTAAACTCCTCACTGTATTAACCTCTACAACTTCTACTGGAAGACTATTCCATGCATCCACTACCCTTTCAGTAATGTAATACTTTCATTAGTCCCTGACCTTATCTTATATCTAGGATAGCCTTATACCTATCCCACGCATGCTTAAACTCCTACACTGTATTAACCTCTACAACTTCTATTGGAAGACTATTCCATGCATCCACTACCCTCTCAGTAATGTAATACTTTCATTAGTCCCTGACCTTATCTTATATCTAGGATAGCCTTATACCTATCCCACACATGCTTAAACTCCTTCACTATATTAACCTCTACCACTTCTACTGGAAGGCTATTCCATGCATCCACTACCCTCTCAGTAAAGATCATAGTGGTCAGTTTATTTATTCTAGGAGTTGGATGTAGAAATAGTTGTGTTGATTTCTCTCTTTGCTTGTACACAAACTATATACTGTTTATTTAAAGGAATGTATGGCTTTCTCTTGATGCCATATGTATTATTGTAAAGCAAACATTTATATGATTTTTAATTGGCGACACCCCTTGTTTATATTCATGAAGTAAATTCATGTAGGTCCTGGGTATGTTCCAATTTTCCAACCTTCATGGGATGACCAGCTAATGGCACTCATTTTAGTGAACTTGGAAGGATGAAGAGCTCAGTCAAGCCTGCTGGGAATTGAACCTGCAAGCTGAAGTTTGAATGGAGACTGCAGACGGTGCAATACCCCATTGATCTTCCCAAAACTGAATACTCTTAATTATGGCCGGCCCAAGACTTTGTGCTGTCCTCCACCCCCACTGAAACCACCCCCACCAAAACCACACTCATACAGATAGCCAGATAAGCTCACACTCTTTTATAATTGAGTTAGATAATAAATCTTGAACTCATACATTTTGTCATATATTTGCCAATAAGCTTCCATTCTAATATAATTCAATTAGGTAATAAAGCTTGCACTCTAATGTAACTAATTTAGATAATGCAGCTTGCACTCTAATGTAATATATGTTTCCAAAAAAAAGCTTGCACTGAAATGTAATTCATTTTGCCAATAAAGCTTGCACTCTAATTCATCTTTAAAAAAAAGAGCTAATTTCTGCCCCTGTTAAGTGCCCACTGGGACCCATGTAAGTGCCAGCTCTGCTTTTAATAGAGAATCAACAAGTGATCCAAGTAGTTCCAAAAGTTTCCACCAAAGTCTTTCTACATTGTGAATCTCAGTAGTTGGACCTCGACTGACCAAAGAAAGGAGAGTGTGTGAATTATACCTGAACACACAATGGAAATGATATTTGACTATGATTTGAAAAGCATGAAATAAAAAGTGTTTTCCTGACTGGCATTATTAAACTTTAACAGGGAGATTACGGTTTAATAGAGAGGAAAGGGGGCGTGTGTGGGGGTGGGGGGGGGAGCTGCCAAATATTCACGGCACATTGGTTCATTTTAAGCTCTCAATTTATGGCCTAATCAGTCTTATTGATCACAGAACAAAGCGTAATTTCCCCGCTCCCAATTTACAGTTTAATCAAGTTGACTAATGGCAGAAAATGATAACGCAGTACATACAATCTGCTTTTAAATTAGTCTGTGGAATTTTCCGTAGCAGGCTTATTAACAGACCAGAGCCCTGCATGCATCACTCAGACCCGGCCAGGCCTGTCACAAGGAAGCCAAATACCATCAGAGACAATGGATATCCTGTTGGATATCGTACCTGGCTCGCATGCTAATCCAAGGTTTCCAAACAATTTAAGCCTTGGCAGAGATAAATGATAATAGTCCTATTAACCAGGATATAAATATGCTATTAAAATATGAATTTTTTTTTATCATCATTGTAATAAAAATAATTAAAATATAGGAGCACCAGTAGACATGTCGTTGTGACTCTCTTAATGTCAATCTTAGAAGATATGATGAGCTAGGGGTGAATAACTCTCCCAGAAGTCTCCGACAGGGAAGGGAATGGGGCTGTAACCCAACTATTATCACCTGGCACCACCCACAAATCACCTCTCCGACCAACTTGCTAACATTTTCAACCAGCCTAGGAGTCAGAGGTCAAACCTGCTGTGAGTGTGTTTGTGCGTGTGTTGTTTGTGTGTGTGTTTGTGTGTGTGTTTGTGTGTGTGTGTGTGTGTGTGTGTGTCTGTGTGTGTGTTTGTGTGTGTGTGTTTGTGTTTGGGTGTGTGTGTGTGTGTCTGTGTGTGTGTTTGTGTGTGTGTGTTTGTGTGTGGGTGTGTGTGTGTCTGTGTGTGTGTTTGTGTGTGTGTTTGTGTGTGTGTGTGTGTGTGTCTGTGTGTGTGTTTGTGTGTGTGTTTGTTTGTGTGTGTTTGTGTGTGTTTGTGTGTGTGTTTGTGTGTCTGTGTGTGTGTTTGTGGGGAATTAAAGGGACACAGTCCTCGTTCCAAAGATTTCTCGCCCTGTTTCATGTTCTGCAGAAGATCTGACACACTTTAGTCGTTAATTAGCTTGTTTATGCTCGGCTTTAAAATGTTTCCAGTTCCGGGCTAGCGCCATCTCACTAGGCCGAGACTGTGCAAAGAGTAAATTAGCTTGTTTACAACCAGAGACGGTTCTTAAAATGGAGACAGTGCGTCGAGGCTCGCGGAAGCTAGAGTTTAATTGATCCCGTCAGTTTTCATTGTGAATACAGAAGCGCGCACCCTCTTAAATCAAGCTATTATGGGGTGTCTTGCAACACTTGGAATTTTTAAATGGCTCCGTCGTGTACAGTTTGTTTAACCTTTCAGTTGATTGAGGTGGTGGCTGCTGTGTTGAATTTATAAGATAGGAGAGTAGTGGAACATTGTTACGGGCCCTGATGCAAAAACTATTTCTGGGATGCCACTCTAACTTCAATGGACAGACAAGGGTGCGTGGGATGCAGCTCCTATGTACATGTTGCACCCACGTAAATAGTGGACTGATGGGTAAGAGAGCTCACATCCAGGGTGGGGCAAGTGGACTAACATGATTTGGAGGAGGAATGAGCTCAAACTGAGGGCCGGGAGCAAAGCACAAAGGTTTGAGTTGGAGACAAAACTTTGAGATTTTAAGATTCCGGATTCAGCCAAAAACATTGGAAAGGAATAAATACATAAACGGGGAAGAGGGTGAGCCAGAACTATGAATTCTTTAAGGAGACTGGTCAATCAAGAACATGGTCGGGTCAGTTAATAGCTGGATGGAGGTTGACTTCACAAAAACTTTAATTAAAAAAAAGGATATAAATATGCTATTAAAATATAAAAATTTATAATCATTGTAATAAAAATAATTAAAATATAGGAGCACCAGTAGACATGTCGTTGTGATTCTCCTACGTCAATCTTAGAAGATATGATGAGCTAGGGGTGAATAACTCTTCCAGAAGTCTCCGACAGGGAAGGGAATGGGGCTGTAACCCAACTACTATCACCTGGCACCACCCACAAATCACCTCCCCGACCAACTTGCTAACATTTTCAACCAGCCTAGGAGTCAGAGGTCAAACCTGCTGTGTGTGTGTTTGTGCGTGTGTTGTTTGTGTGTGTGTTTGTGTGTGTTTGTGTGTGTGTGTGTGTGTGTCTGTGTGTGTGTTTGTGTGTGTGTGTTTGTGTGTGGGTGTGTGTGTGTCTGTGTGTGTGTTTGTGTGTGTGTTTGTGTGTGTGTGTGTGTGTGTCTGTGTGTGTGTTTGTGTGTGTGTTTGTTTGTGTGTGTTTGTGTGTGTTTGTGTGTCTGTTTGTGTGTCTGTGTGTGTGTTTGTGGGGAATTAAAGGGACACAGTCCTCGTTCCAAAGATTTCTCGCCCTGTTTCATGTTCTGCAGAAGATCTGACACACTTTAGTCGTTAAGGAGCTTGTTTATGCTCGGCTTTAAAATGTTTCCAGTTCCGGGCTAGCGCCATCTCACTAGGCCGAGACTGTGCAAAGAGTAAATTAGCTCGTTTACAACCAGAGACGGTTCTTAAAATGGAGACAGTGCGTCGAGGCTCGCGGAAGCTAGAGTTTAATTTATCCCGTCAGTTTTCATTGTGAATACAGAAGCGCGCACCCTCTTAAATCAAGCTATTATGGGGTGTCTTGCAACACTTGGAATTTTTAAATGGCTCCGTCGTGTACAGTTTGTTTAACCTTTCAGTTGATTGAGGTGGTGGCTGCTGTGTTGAATTTATAAGATAGGAGAGTAGTGGAACATTGTTATGGGCCCTGATGCAAAAACTATTTCTGGGATGCCACTCTAACTTCAATGGACAGACAAGGGTGCGTGGGATGCAGCTCCTATGTACATGTTGCACCCACGTAAATAGTGGACTGATGGGTAAGAGAGCTCACATCCAGGGTGGGGCAAGTGGACTAACATGATTTGGAGGAGGAATGAGCTCAAACTGAGGGCCGGGAGCAAAGCACAAAGGTTTGAGTTGGAGACAAAACTTTGAGATTTTAAGATTCCGGATTCAGCCAAAAACATTGGAAAGGAATAAATACATAAACGGGGAAGAGGGTGAGCCAGAACTATGAATTCTTTAAGGAGACTGGTCAATCAAGAACATGGTCGGGTCAGTTAATAGCTGGATGGAGGTTGACTTCACAAAAACTTTAATTAAAAAAAAGGATATAAATATGCTATTAAAATAAAAAAATTTATAATCATTGTAATAAAAATAATTAAAATATAGGAGCACCAGTAGACATGTCGTTGTGATTCTCCTACGTCAATCTTAGAAGATATGATGAGCTAGGGGTGAATAACTCTTCCAGAAGTCTCCGACAGGGAAGGGAATGGGGCTGTAACCCAACTACTATCACCTGGCACCACCCACAAATCACCTCCCCGACCAACTTGCTAACATTTTCAACCAGCCTAGGAGTCAGAGGTCAAACCTGCTGTGTGTGTGTTTGTGCGTGTGTTGTTTGTGTGTGTGTTTGTGTGTGTTTGTGTGTGTGTGTGTGTGTGTGTCTGTGTGTGTGTTTGTGTGTGTGTGTTTGTGTGTGGGTGTGTGTGTGTCTGTGTGTGTGTTTGTGTGTGTGTTTGTGTGTGTGTGTGTGTGTGTCTGTGTGTGTGTTTGTGTGTGTGTTTGTTTGTGTGTGTTTGTGTGTGTTTGTGTGTCTGTTTGTGTGTCTGTGTGTGTGTTTGTGGGGAATTAAAGGGACACAGTCCTCGTTCCAAAGATTTCTCGCCCTGTTTCATGTTCTGCAGAAGATCTGACACACTTTAGTCGTTAATTAGCTTGTTTATGCTCGGCTTTAAAATGTTTCCAGTTCAGGACTGGCGCCATCTCACTAGGCCGAGACTGTGCAAAGAGTAAATTAGCTCGTTTACAACCAGAGACGGTTCTTAAAATGGAGACAGTGCGTCGAGGCTCGCGGAAGCTAGAGTTTAATTGATCCCGTCAGTTTTCATTGTGAATACAGAAGCGCGCACCCTCTTAAATCAAGCTATTATGGGGTGTCTTGCAACACTTGGAATTTTTAAATGGCTCCGTCGTGTACAGTTTGTTTAACCTTTCAGTTGATTGAGGTGGTGGCTGCTGTGTTGAATTTATAAGATAGGAGAGTGGTGGAACATTGTTACGGGCCCTGATGCAAAAACTATTTCTGGGATGCCACTCTAACTTCAATGGACAGACAAGGGTGCGTGGGATGCAGCTCCTATGTACATGTTGCACCCCGTAAATAGTGGACTGATGGGTAAGAGAGCTCACATCCAGGGTGGGGCAAGTGGACTAACATGATTTGGAGGAGGAATGAGCTCAAACTGAGGGCCGGGAGCAAAGCACAAAGGTTTGAGTTGGAGACAAAACTTAGAGATTTTAAGATTCCGGATTCAGCCAAAAACATTGGAAAGGAATAAATACATAAACGGGGAAGAGGGTGAGCCAGAACTATGAATTCTTTAAGGAGACTGGTCAATCAAGAACATGGTCGGGTCAGTTAATAGCTGGATGGAGGTTGACTTCACAAAAACTTTAATAAAAAAAAAAAAAAGTATATTCCTACAAAAAAAAAGAAAAGATTTACAGGATAAAACACAGAGAGGCACAGCCACTAGTACTCTACCCTACAATCCCATGGAGTCTGTGCCGAGGTGAGGCGATGGTACGGTAACAAGCGGCTTTGGAAGGTTTGTAATGTTAAATCTTAACATAATCAAGGTTTTTAATGGGAATGTACTAGGCAAAGAGGCTTCCCCCGGGGGGGAGACTAAAAGGAGAAACATTCGTCATGTAAATGTTCTGGAGAGAATGGGCACGCCATGCAAATTGAGGGGGAAGTTTTAATAAAATATTCAATGTAACAGCGGCGAGATCTTTTCTAATGCCAGAATCATTCAAAATTGATAGCACACAATTTCAAATACTAAGTGGGAACTTCGGTGTCCTGGATAATTTATGGCAGAGATTACAATGAACAATGTTCGTATTGATGCTTTTCACTGTCCAACATCTCGGTGAGATGTGCGAACCCACAAAACATTAACTACTGCTAACAACAGCGGGGCTTGTACAACAGCGGGGCTTGTACAACAGCGGGGCTTGTACAACAGCGGGGCTTGTACAACAGCGGGGCTTGTACAACAGCGGGTATACCAAGCTGTGCCAGAGAAACCGGATAACTGGATAATGCTGAGTTTACATGGGACAGTCCTGTGTGATGTCACCTAATGACATGTTTAATGGGTTAAAGGGACAGTCCCATGTAACGTGACCTAATGACAGTGACATGTTTAATGGGTTAAAGGGACAGTCCCTTGTAAGGTGATCTAATGACAGTGACATGTTTAATGGGTTAAAGGGACAGTCCCATGTAACGTGATCTAATGACAGTGACATGTTTAATGGGTTAAAGGGACAGTCCCATGTAACGTGACCTAATGACAGTGACATGTTTAATGGATTAAAGGGACAGTCCCATGTAACGTGACCTAATGACAGTGACATGTTTAATGGGTTAAAGGGACAGTCCCATGTAACGTGACCTAATGACAGAGACATGTTTAATGGGTTAAAGGGACAGTCCCTTGTAACGTGATCTAATGACAGTGACATGTTTAATGGGTTAAAGGGACAGTCCCTTGTAACGTGATCTAATGACAGTGACATATTAATGGGTTAAAGGGACAGTCCCATGTAAAGTGACCTAATGACAGTGACATGTTTAATGGGTTAAAGGGACAGTCCCATGTAAAGTGACCTAATGACAGTGACATGTTTAATGGGTTAAAGGGACAGTCCCATGTAACATGACCTAATGACAGTGACATGTTTAATGGGTTAAAGGGACAGTCCCTTGTAACGTGATCTAATGACAGTGACATGTTTAATGGGTTAAAGGGACAGTCCCATGTAACGTGATCTAATGGCAGTGACATGTTTAATGGGTTAAAGGGACAGTCCCGTGTAAAGTGACCTAATGACAGTGACATGTTTAATGGGTTAAAGGGACAGTCCCATGTAACGTGACCTAATGACAGTGACATGTTTAATGGGTTAAAGGGACAGTCCCATGTAACGTGACCAATTGACAGTGACATGTTTAATGGGTTAAAGGGACAGTCCAATGTAACGTGACCTAATGACAGTGACATGTTTAATGGGTTAAAGGGACAGTCCCATGTAACGTGACCTAATGACAGTGACATGTTTAATGGGTTAAAGGGACAGTTCCATGTAACGTGACCTAATGACAGTGACATGTTTAATGGGTTAAAGGTACAGTCCCATGTAAAGTGACCTAATGACAGTGACATGTTTAATGGGTTAAAGGGACAGTCCCATGTAACGTGACCTAATGACAGTGACATGTTTAATGGGTTAAAGGTACAGTCCCATGTAACGTGACCTAATGAGTATGAGACCAGAGTTTGTGTCAGAGTTTGTGAGGGTCTATCCCTCTCCCTTACACCCTTCTTTGTCTCTCTATCTTATCTTTATTCCTAGTCGCTCTGAATCACAGATATAAACCCTCGGCAATGAAATGTTACTACCTGTAACCAGCCAGATCTTTTGTTAAACATCCGTTAAACTAAAGAATATAATAAAAAAAAAACCTTGTGAAGAAAGTTACCTGATCATTAGTTTTACTGCATCTCACAACCCTGGAGTTTGATGTAACTCGACTGATTGTCAAACAAATCAGATCTCAATTTAAACCAAAAGCCAGAAGCCATTAGCGATGGTTGGACCAGCTAATATAACAACAGATTAATTAGCGAGGTCAATGTCACTTCAAAGAATCACATGTAACTGAGGCTTTCTCATTATGTCATCTGTAACAAGAGTTGTTTTTTTAGTAGTTACTAGAGTTGAGCGGACACCTGGATGTTCGGATTCGGCAGGTTTGGCCGAACTTCGAAAAAATGTCCGTGTCCGTGCTCGAACTTGACCCTGAACCCGAACCCCATTGAAGTCAATGGGGACACGAACTTTTGGCCACTAAAATGCCTCTAAAAAAGTCCTGGAAAGGGCTAGAGGGCTGCAAAAGGAAGTAAAATGTGGGTAAGAGTGTCCTCATTCATACGAATAGGTCAATTGACCTATTCGTATGAATGGGGACTCTATTTCGGTTTATAGAATAACAATAGCATTACATGTATTACATAAACCGAAAGTCTATAAACCGAATGTCTTTCGGTTTATAGACTTTCGGTTTATGGAATACATGTAATGCTATGGGCTTTCTATAAACCGAAATAGAGTCCCCATTCATACGAATAGGTCAATTGACCTATTCGTATGAATGGGGACTCTATTTTGGTTTATAGAAAGCCCATAGCATTACATACAATGTAATCGCCGAACCCCGAACTCAAACCCGAACATACAGTGAAATGTCCGTGTTCGGGTCCGGGGTCCAAAAACCATAATGTTCGGTACGAACCCAAACAGTGCAGTTCGGGTTCGCTCAACACTAGTAGTTACTGTAACAAAGTAAAAGATGATTATGAAGAGTGAATTAACAAGTTTATATACACTGTAAAAACAGCGTCTTATAGGGGATATGATAACGTTATATAAATATGTGCAGGGCCAATATAAAGAGCCCTGGGGAGCTATATATTACCATTGTCCCACCCAGCACCCTAAATATCTTTAGATATTAGTATTATACTGGACCCTTTACATAAGTACAGGGTTGAGTTTAGACTAATGGATGCAAAGCTGGTGTCTGTGCTATTTACTCAGATGGGACACAAGTGTAGTGCACCACACAACCTGCCAGAAATGTTAAATATGGTAAACCTCCTACAGCTGCCCCTCTTGGCATAAAAGCCCACTGGTTAAAAAATAATCCAGAAAAGAACCTTGGATTACAGTACAAATTAGTTATTTTATGATCTTTTAAATGGGCACTCCAGGCAGCAAACTCACTTTAGCTAATGTGTGTTTAACTAGTACATTGTACCTTGTTTTTTTGCATGTATTATCTGCTTAGTTGTAAGAGGGTCAGTGCAGATGTGCTGGGTCATTTGATTGTGAGAATTTAGAGTTACAGTTTCAATCAGAAGCTATTAACTTTATAATTTCATGTATTTTTTTTTTTTATATAGTTTTTTTTTTTTACAGCAGTGGATTAGAGGGCCAAACACGTGTGGCATGTCGCTACACATGTTCTGCTAGCAAATCAATTCCTCTCTATGGGAAACAACTGATTTGGTCTCAGGAGATGCTTGAGCTACAGCAGGATGGATCAATCCCCAGGGGGTGGGAAATGGCCAAAGGTATGTTTTCAATCTCACCATTGCAAAAACGAAAGCACAAAAAACGGAAAAAATAATAAATGCATATTTAAGTTTAATGGCCTTTTTTCCCCCAACTGAAGTGACCCATTATGTGAACAATTCACTTTAGCAGGAGAAGTTTGATGTATGGATCCTGCAGCACAGGAATGTTAATGAAACCCTCTGCAGTATACATTTTCCGAGCGTACATTTGGTTAAAGATGACATCTTGTCTAATCCACTTAATTCAAGTGCCTAGAATTAGATTTCTTGACAACAGCAATGTGGGCATATTGATGTCCGCAGGCAGCATCGGGAACATTCCTTTAGAGTTACCAAAATGAATCAAAGAGGAGTTATACCTCCATTCCACTGCTGCAGTATCCGCGACTCATTCCTTCAAACAGGATTAATAGGTCAGTGATACGCAGGATGAGCGTTTATGGAAAATGGTAAGTCATGTCAATGCATTATAGAAATAGCCCAGAGGTCACCAGCTTTGATGGATTGGATTAATTTCCTGGTTAATCAACAGGGCAACTTTGAGTATTTTTTCTGATGGACCATTTCTATTCTGGAAAGATTTGTCCATCACACTCCCCCAGGAGTTGGGGGGTGGGGGGGGGGGGGGGTTCGGACGCCCATTTTTATTTGGCCCCAAAAAAAAGCATTTACGATGTGAAGAGAGCTTAAAAAAACAACACATTCTTCATTGTTTGACATGGGACAGAGGAAGGACTGACCCGTAACCATGTCACTGTCATTAGTACACTTTTGGTTACATATGGTCATACCCAAACAGGAATGAATGTTGAAATGTCTTTGGAGAGACATGCAAATAACACATTGGGAGAGTGGGATTCAGATCGATCGTCTCCTATTGACATACATTCTATCGCTCAATAACTTGTCAACTAAACTGAATTCATTTTGTGACGTTTCCTTGCCGATAACAGGCCAAATCGATCTGTTAATTACCCACTTCTAACACCTAAGGGTTCACTCAGCAAAGAGAGAATTGCAGGGAATGGAAAGGAGACTATCAAACAGGAGCATTGCAAAAGCGATCTATCTGGTGTAATACATGTAAATTCAGATACAGATAGGTATTAAAGTGCAAGAATAAAAGAAGAGGTAGGATGTTCGTTTTTCCTCTCCTTTGTGCTGAAAAGCAATGCTACCAGGTTGAGGAAAACGTGATTTGCTCAGGTGCATCCTGCAGAGACCTCACTGTGCTCTAAGCATCATTTATTTTTTGGGGGGTGGGTAATGGAGACAGTATAACCCATGTAATGTACTATGGTGGACATAAGGTATAGGTCTTGGCAGCACCATATGTATACCCTGACTGGATGAGTAAATTAATAGCTTATCAACCCTATTAATACTTCAAGGAGACAGCACAAGGTACAAATGCCACTTTGCACACCACCAGCACATTCAGCTTCCCATTAAAAATAATAATGGGAAATAGTTATAGTAATGTGATAATTTATAAGTTCTGGGTGGGTCACTTCAGTTCATGACACTTTGAGGAGCTGGCGTTCAGGAGATCTCTGCTTAGGCGACATGACACAATCCCAGAACAATAGAACTGTCAAAGCAGTAATAACTAAAAGCATCTCATAAAACACAGGGAAAACCAGCCCCACATCCTACTGAGACCTAATAAATTAGTCATTAGACTAATGAAATTGCTAAGGTAGAAAGATCTGCAAGTTGGAGAACTTCTCCAGCTCATCTATTAATGCCTGTTGTTTGCAAATCGTTTATCAGTATTAGTGAAGAGTGAATAAGAAAAGTGATGTTTAACTAGAATAAAATATAATTCTTACATTAATATTACCCCGCACTACAGTACAGAAAGACAGAGCCACAGAGGTGTAGTAGAGTTGCATATAGTGTTTGGAGTCTATACAGAGAGCTGAATATACTCTGTGTATTTACTGGGAACATTTAATATATTATCTAATATCTGTGTGTGTTTATCTTGAGGCCTCGATCTTCCTATTCTCTCATTCTGGACACAGTTAATAAATTTAATTGTTCCACCCTGTGCCCCTCTCTTTCCCCTCTGGTCTCCTTCACTGGGAAATTGCTTCAATGTTATTAAACTTTAACCATCCAGAACTACTGGGAGCAACAGAAAGAAAACATTAAACTCCTGATTAACTTAAAGTATCAAACATGTGAACTATATATAGAGACAATTAATATGGTGCTATTCCACTGTATAACCCTACCTATAACTCCATATAACCTTCCCTATAACTCCTCCTATAACTCCATATAACACTCCCTATAACTCCTCCTATTGCTCCATATAACTCTCCCTATAACTCCATATAACCCTCCCTATAACTCCTCCTATTACTCTATATATCCCTCCCTATAACTCCTCCTATTACTCCATATAACCCTCCCTATACCTCCTCCTATTACTCCATATAACCCTCCCTATAACTCCTCCTATTACTCCATATAACCCTCCCTATAACTCCTCCTATTACTCCATATAACTCCTCCTATTACTCCATATAACCCTCCCTATACCTCCTCCTATTACTCCATATAACCCTCCCTATAACTCCTCCTATTACTCCATATAACCCTCCCTATAACTCCTCCTATTACTCCATATAACCCTCCCTATACCTCCTCCTATTACTCCATATAACCCTCCCTATAACTCCTCCTATTACTCCATATAACCCTCCCTATAACTCCTCTTATTACTCCATATAACTCCTCCTATTACTCCATATAACCCTCCCTATAACTCCTCCTATTACTCCATATAACCCTCCCTATACCTCCTCCTATTACTCCATATAACCCTCCCTATAACTCCTCCTATTACTCCATATAACCCTCCCTATAACACCTCCTATTACTCCATATAACCCTCCATATAACTCCTACTATTACTCCATATAACCCTCCCTATAACTCTTCCTATTACTCCATATAACCCTCCCTATAACTCCTCCTATTACTCCATATAACCCTCCCTATAACTCCTCCTATTACTCCAAATAACTCTCCCTATAACTCCTCCTATTACTCCATATAACCCTCCCTATACCTCCTCCTATTACTCCATATAACCCTCCCTATAACTCCTCCTATTACTCCATATAACCCTCCCTATACCTCCTCCTATTACTCCATATAACCCTCCCTATAACTTCTTCTATTACTCCATATAACCCTCCCTATAACTCCTCCTATTACTCCACATAACCCTCCCTATACCTCCTCCTATTACTCCATATAACCCTCCCTATAACTCCTCCTATTACTCCATATAACTCCTCCCTATAACTCCTCCGATTACTCCAAATAAACCTCTCTATAACTCCTCCCATTACTCCATATAACCCTCCCTATAACTCCTCTTATTACTAGATACAATCCTCCCTATAACTCCTCCTATTACTCCATATAACCCTCCCTATAACTCCTCTTATTACTCCATATAACTCCTCCTATTACTCCATATAACCCTCCCTATACCTCCTCCTATTACTCCATATAACCCTCCCTATAACTCCTCCGATTACCCAAAGAACCCTCTATATAACTCCCCCTATAACTCCATATAACACTCCCTATAACTCCTCCGATTACTCCAAATAAACCTCTCTATAACTCCTCCCATTACTCCATATAACCCTCCCTATAACTCCTCTTATTACTAGATACAATCCTCCCTATAACTCCTCCTATTACTCCATATAGCCCTCCCTATAACTCCTCCTATTACTCCATATAACCCTCCCTATACCTCCTCCTATTACTCCATATAACCCTCCCTATAACTTCTCCTATTACTCCATATAACCCTCCCTATATCTCCTCCTATTACTCCATATAACCCTCCCTATAACTCCTCCTATTACTCCATATAACCCTCCCTATAACTCCTCCTATTACTCCATATAACCCTCCCTATACCTCCTCCTATTACTCCATATAACCCTACCTATAACTTCTCCTATTACTCCATATAACCCTCCCTATATCTCCTCCTATTACTCCATATAACCCTCCCTATAACTCCTCCTATTACTCCATATAACCCTCCCTATACCTCCTCCTATTACTCCATATAACCCTCCCTATAACTCCTCCTATTACTCCATATAACCCTCCCTATAACTCCTCTTATTACTCCATATAACTCCTCCTATTACTCCATATAACCCTCCCTATAACTCCTCCTATTACTCCATATAACCCTCCCTATACCTCCTCCTATTACTCCATATAACCCTCCCTATAACTCCTCCTATTACTCCATATAACCCTCCCTATAACACCTCCTATTACTCCATATAACCCTCCATATAACTCCTCATATTACTCCATATAACCCTCCCTATAACTCCTCCTATTACTACATATAACCCTCCCTATAACTCCTCCTATTACTCCATATAACCCTCCCTATAACTCCTCCTATTACTCCAAATAACTCTCCCTATAACTCCTCCTATTACTCCATATAACCCTCCCTATACCTCCTCCTATTACTCCATATAACCCTCCCTATAACTTCTTCTATTACTCCATATAACCCTCCCTATAACTCCTCCTATTACTCCACATAACCCTCCCTATACCTCCTCCTATTACTCCATATAACCCTCCCTATAACTCCTCCTATTACTCCATATAACTCCTCCCTATAACTCCTCCAATTACTCCAAATAAACCTCTCTATAACTCCTCCCATTACTCCATATAACCCTCCCTATAACTCCTCTTATTACTAGATACAATCCTCCCTATAACTCCTCCTATTACTCCATATAACCCTCCCTATAACTCCTCTTATTACTCCATATAACTCCTCCTATTACTCCATATAACCCTCCCTATATCTCCTACTATTACTCCATATAACCCTCCCTTTAACTTCTCCTATTACTCCATATAACCCTCCCTATAACTCCTCCTATTACTCCACATAACCCTCCCTATACCTCCTCCTATTACTCCATATAACCCTCCCTATAACTCCTCCTATTACTCCATATAACCCTCTCTATAACTCCTCCTATTACTCCATATAACCCTCCCTATAACTCCTCCTATTACTCCATATGACCCTCTCTATACCTCCTCCTATTACTCCATATAACCCTCCCTATAACTCCTCCTATTACTCCATATAACCCTCCCTATACCTCCTCCTATTACTCCATATAACCCTCCCTATAACTCCTCCTATTACTCCATATAACTCCTCCTATTACTCCATATAATCCTCCCTATAACTCCATATAACTCCTCCCTATAACTCCTCCGATTACTCCAAATAAACCTCTCTATAGCTCCTCCCATTACTCCATATAACCCTCCCTATACCTCCTCCTATTACTCCATATAACTCCTCCCTATAACTCCTCCTATTACTCCATATAACCCTCCCTATAACTCCTCTTATTACTAGATACAATCCTCCCTATAACTCCTCCTATTACTCCATATAACTCCTCCTATTACTCCATAATTAATACTGTGCGTGCACTGATACTTGTGCAATAGAGCTGTCTCTTTGTCTGTTGGGAGGTGTGCTATAGCCCCTCCTACTGCGCCATAGACATTGCCATTCCCTTTCATGCTCTTGCAGCAATCTTACACAATGTGTTGATGTGTCGCGTGGAAAGGGTTAAATGTGCTTTTTTCGGGAGGTTTGTCTGTGTTCCTTTTATTAAGTTCACTTGATGGATTTACTGAGGGGGAATTAATGGCGAATTCGCGAGAAGGAATAAAAATAAGCAGCTCGGCTCCAGACAGCGATGGCAGAGAAATCCGTCTGATCAGAGACAGAGTTTGCACACATCTGCTTTCCCCTCGGGGGCAGGACTGCAAGCTCTTGTGCCAAATAATTTCCTCTAATTATTGTCTCCTGAATGACCAAGAGCCCTGTATACATCTCTCATTACATGACACGGCCCCCTGGAGGATGCAGAGTGGGAGTCACAGCGCGGGACACACGGGAAGGACTCTGAGAAGATTTATCATGCGGGATGTATTTATATTAAATCTCTCTCACTGCTGACAATACTCCCCGATTATTAACTAATCTCGTCAGCATTTCAAGTCTCTGCACAACAAACTGCTACTGCTGTAAGAGCTTAGTATTATAATCAATATTACAGGACTATCAGTCCCACAAATCAAACAGGATGCCCCATCAGTGTAACTACAGCGACATGTTTAATGGGTTAAAGGGACAGTCCCATGTAACGTGACATAATGACAGTGACATGTTTAATGGGTTAAAGGGACAGTCCCATGTAAAGTGACCTAATGACAGTGACATGTATAATGGGTTAAAGGGACAGTCCCATGTAAAGTGACCTAATGACAGTGACATGTATAATGGGTTAAAGGGACAGTCCCATGTAACGTGACCTAATGACAGGGACATGTTTAATGGGTTAAAGGGACAGTCCCATGTAAAGTGACCTAATGACAGTGACATGTTTAATGGGTTAAAGGGACAGTCCCATGTAACGTGATCTAATGACAGTGACATGTTTAATGAGTTAAAGGGACAGTCTCATGTAACGTGACCTAATGTCAGTGACATGTTTAATGGGTTAAAGGGACAGTCCCATGTAGCGTGACCTAATGACAGTGACATGTATAATGGGTTAAAGGGACAGTCCCATGTAACGTGACCTAATGACAGGGACATGTTTAATGGGTTAAAGGGACAGTCCCATGTAACGTGACCTAATGACAGGGACATGTTTAATGGGTTAAAGGGACAGTCCCATGTAACGTGACCTAATGACAGTGACATTTTTAATGGGTTAAAGGGACAGTCCCATGTAAAGTGACCTAATGACAGTGACATGTGTAATGGGTTAAAGGGACAGTCCCATGTAACGTGACCTAATGACAGTGACATGTTTAATGGGTTAAAGGGACAGTCCCATGTAAAGTGACCTAATGACAGGGACATGTTTAATGGGTTAAAGGGACAGTCCCATGTAAAGTGACCTAATGACAAGGACATGTTTAATGGGTTAAAGGGACAGTCCCAAGTAAAGTGTCTTAATGACAGTGACATGTTTAATGGGTTAAAGGGACAGTCCCATGTAACGTGACCTAATGACAGGGACATGTTTAATGGGTTAAAGGGACAGTCCCATGTAACATCACCTAATGACAGTGACATGTTTAATGGGTTAAAGGGACAGTCCCATGTAACGTGACCTAATGACAGTGACATGTTTAATGGGTTAAAGGGACAGTCCCATGTAACGTGACCTAATGACAGTGACATGTTTAATGGGTTAAAGGGACAGTCCCATGTAAAGTGACCTAATGACAGGGACATGTTTAATAGGTTAAAGGGACAGTCCCATGTAAAGTGACCTAATGACAAGGACATGTTTAATGGGTTAAAGGGACAGTCCCAAGTAAAGTGTCTTAATGACAGTGACATGTTTAATGGGTTAAAGGGACAGTCCCATGTAACGTGACCTAATGACAGGGACATGTTTAATGGGTTAAAGGGACAGTCCCATGTAACATCACCTAATGACAGTGACATGTTTAATGGGTTAAAGGGACAGTCCCATGTAACGTGACCTAATGACAGTGACATGTTTAATGGGTTAAAGGGACAGTCCCATGTAACGTGACCTAATGACAGTGACATGTTTAATGGGTTAAAGGGACAGTCCCATGTAACGTGACCTAATGACAGTGACATGTTTAATGGGTTAAAGGGACAGTCCCATGTAACGTGACCTAATGACAGTGACATGTTTAATGGGTTAAAGGGACAGTCCCATGTAACGTGACCTAATGACAGGGACATGTTTAATTCGTTAAAGGGACAGTCCCATGTAACGTGACCTAATGACAGGGACACGTTTAATTCGTTAAAGGGACAGTCCCATGTAAAGTGACCTAATGACAGTGACATGTTTAATGGGTTAAAGGGACAGTCCCATGTAACGTGACCTAATGACAGTGACATGTTTAATGGGTGAAAGGGACAGTCCCATGTAACGTGACCTAATGACAGGGACATGTTTAATGGGTTAAAGGGACAGTCCCATGTAACGTGACCTAATGACAGTGACATGTTTAATGGGTTAAAGGGACAGTCCCATGTAACGTGACCTAATGACAGGGACATGTTTAATTCGTTAAAGGGACAGTCCCCTGTAAAATGCTAAATGCGAGGAGGGCAGGAGTCTTATCAAGCACCCTGCTGCTGCCTGCAGAGGAAAGTTACCGTAGACACGGATACACAATTCTATAGCACTATTTTTTATGATGTCATCCCCATGATAAGAGTAAGAAAAGACAAGTAAGATAACACTACAGCACTATAAAATAACAGCCCTAATTTAAACAAAAATAACAGACTACTGCTTTAAAACAAGTTTAAAATGGTGGATTATTTCTTTAGATTAATACACTCTAAGTAGTCTGTATACTTCTCAAGGATACTGATGCTCTGTCTTTTATAGTCACTTTTTTGGTAATTGTTTCTGTTGTCAGGCTTGTTGATTGTGGTTTACATCTTGAAGACTCTTCCTGGACTGATAATTACTCAAGGAATTTGGTCAATTCTATTGACTCCTCAAATATGTACTACTCCCTCACAATCTGTGCTTCAGAAATAGTTTTTTTGACCTCTTCCCAGGGTCAGAAATGGCATTTTTTTTAGCATTAAATTGGTGATGGGTACTTTAAAAAATAAGTTTATGTCAAGGGAGCTTCGACATAAAAATATCTGATAATTATTCATACTTGGATAAATATACACATGGTAATGAGAGAGCTATGCTTCCTTGATTTGGAGTAGCCAAATGGAAACTTACAAAATATATATGTCCAATCATTCCGTATACAATCTGTTCGGATTATTGTGCAGATATGAATCACAGTTAAAATAAATAGCAGAACAGTAGGGCTGACGGGACTGAAATCCATAACCATTTACCAAGAACTCATAAGAGAAAACATGCATTGATTACAAACGCGTCCATAGCACGTCTACCTTACTGATAGGGTTCTAAATTTCAGGAACAGCCATCTATCCTAGGTCAGAAGACGAAAAGATGACATGTCAGGAGCAGGAGCTGAATTTCAGAGGATGTGTCTAGATGGAAGTAAAACGTTTGGTAGCGGTTTCATCTATTGAAGTTTTAACAAACAAGCCTATGACTAAGGAACGGACTCAGGGTAAGGTCGACCCTCTGTTTGTATCACTCCAAGGTTCATTTCATCCTCCGCTGCTTTCGGATTTGACAAACAAGCACCTTGGACCTCCACAGAGTCCCAGGCGTTTTCAGGGATTTGAGACTTCGTGGACGATCGAATGGTTATTTCACATTCGAGGAGCTCAGTGCGAGAAGGCACTTCATCCCATGGTGATCTAGAAGACTCAAGCACCAATGAGCAATGAAAGAGACTGTCTACACCGGTAGTAACATGTGTTTTTCTTTGTACAGGTGAAAGTAGAGTGTTTTAGATGATTAGGAAATGTGCCTGCATGACAATATTTGGGGATCACAAGGTACCGTTGCTCAATCACTTATTTCCGATCATGCTACCAAAAACCTTCAGGTCTGGTGGAATGTCTAAACAATTCTGTTGAGAGCCAAGTAACACTGCTTACCCAACCTGTCCCCTCCATCACTGAATAAGAGAAAGCTAGCAATATTTTGGTTGATAGTTAAAGTAATGGGAAAGAAACAAAGACTTATATCTTACATTACGACTTGTCTTCGACGTTGACCCATTCGGACATCTCTCTCTTAATAAAGACGTCTTCGACGAGTAGCACTGACTCGCAGGTGACGTATTTTCTATTCAAAATGGCCGTCCTCTCTTTTTGGGTGGTTTTGACTATTCTCGTTGCTCTTGAGAGGCTCTGTTCAGAGAAGAGTGTCCTCATTAATGTAATACGTTAGGTTCGAGAAAGACCAAAGCCCACCAAACTCAACATTTTTAACACCTCCAGTTCATGGCTGTCAATAGAGATATTATATTATCTCACTGAAGCAGTGTCCAAATTTGATATTTAAAAAGTGTCTTTATTGAGCCCAAAATGGCAGTCGGATTTCATCCTTGATCCGCAAGATACTAACTCTAAGAATACAAAAAAATAAAAACTCCACTCATCACACTAACAAAGTAAGCAACACGTGTATAAACTCACAATCTCAATAGGGTGAGACTCTAACCTCACCTATGATCTACTGGACACACAAATCAGTCCATACTGTGACCAAAACCCTTCCAATTAAGCCTCATCCCAATAAACCTCTGAACAGCCACCGGACAAAACGAACAAGAAGATGCTTGCACCCTCAACTAAGGGATTTATTCATGAATGACAGAATTACAGGGGATTGGCAAGGCAATTTCAAAACGTAAGGCCAAAGTAGTCGAGTTGGAAAAATTCTCCAATGCCGCTGAACTCGGCTACTTTGGCCTTACGTTTGAAATCGCTTCCTCGATTCCCTGGAATTCTCTCTTTCTTGACTAAAGCCCATATTCTAAAAATGAGAGAAAATTATTATTTTTGTATAATTAAAGGTAAAAAACTAAAAAGCTTTGATGAGATGCTCTTTGACACAGATGCTCTTATTTTTATTTATTATTATTCTACATACTGCACTATGATAGATCCTATTTCTTTTTTTTTTCTTTTTTTCTTTCTCTCTCTCTTGTGTAAAATAGTGTGTCCCATAAAGTGTTCGTAACAAGGGATGAGCACATTTAACTTGGCCTGATCACAATTCCTTTAGGCTTACACTATGCGAGTACATTGAAGTGCTAAGACTCATTTAGCATTATCATAATGGATAGAGCCAAGTGATGCAGCTGTATAATACACACTAAATAAATCCGAGCTATTGTAACCAAAGTGGCAAATGCATAAAATTGCACATAATTGTCTGTACACAATTCATCTCATGAAAAAAAAAAAATTACAGCCTGTCAGGTTTCTGCCCACAAGATACCATTTTCTTTCCCACTATTAAATGGAGAGAGATTTATTAACATAAATTTAAAGGAAAGGGGAAAGCTGACTCCTCTTCTCTTTCTCTCTCTCCTGTATTACGAATGGTTATGAGCTGAAATCTCTAAGGATTTTTCGGAGAGAATGGAGTAATTTAGCTATTGTTAAATCTTCCATTTTCCATCTCATTCTGTCTCTGGTGTGATAAAGGAAGAAAATATTGTTTTATCAGTGCAATTAGAAATGACATAGACTCTCTCTGGCTGTATAATAACAGTTTTGATTAAATATATCCCCAGAAAAAAAAAAAAAAAGAATGAGTGGGATTTTCTTTTTATTTCTGAGATATCCTTGAAGACTTTTTTTTATATGGAGGAGATCCTTGTTTTTCTAGCAGACTATGGCATACCGTTTTAGCTCCCTTAGAACCAGATATATAATAGATATAGACATGCATAGAAAGATAGAAACATAGAAACATAGAATGTGTCGGCAGATAAGAACCATTCGGTCCATCTAGTCTGCCCAATTTTTTTTTGAATACTCTTATTAGTCCCCCGTTCCCGGTCTTATAGCTAGGATAGCCTTATGCCTATCCCACGCATGCTTAAACTCCTTGACTGTGTTTACCTCTACCACTTCTGCTGGCAGGCTATTCCATACATACACTACCCTCTCAGTAAAGTAATACTTAATGATATTACTTTTAAATCGTTGCCCCCCTAATTTAAGACTATGTCCTCTAGTTGTGGTAGTTTATCTCCATATAAATATACTCTTCTCCGTTACTGTGTTGATTCCCTTTATGTATATAAATGTTTCTATCATATCCCCCTGTTACGTCTTTCCTCCAAGCTATACATGTTAAGATGCTTTAACCTTTCCTGGTAAGATTTATCCTTCAACCCATGAACCAGTTTAGTAGCCCTTCTCTGAACTCTCTCCAAAGTATCAATATCCTTCTGGAGATACGGTCTCCAGTACTGTGTACAATACTCCAAGTGAGGTCTCACCAGTGCTCTGTACAATGGCATGAGCACTTCCCTCTTCCTACTGCTAATACCTCTCCCTAAACTGGTACATTTTGTTCTTTTGGAAAATGTAGTTTTAATCGGAATATAACTGATTTAATTCATCATAGTTTTATCATTTACTTTGTTTGAGACAATGCAGGAACCTCCAGTAAAAATATTATTTATTTGCAAGTGTTGCTCAAATATACTGCAGTCTATTTATTAAAGAGAGGTTTAATGGTGGTGAACTGACAAGGGATTTGCCAAATATCAGCCATTAATAATTTTCCCAATTTAGGGGGGTCATGTACTAAACAAGTGCAGTGGGGAAAAAAAAAAGTAGGTGAAACATGAGTAAGGAGCAATTTGCGACTATTTGTAACATTCTGCGCTTTTTTTCATTTAGCGTGCATTTTTTCCGGTTGCGCTAATAAATTGCGATCATATTTGCGCACGCTAAAGAGCTTTGCGAATATTTTGTGAAATATACCGTATCTGCTCGAATATAAGACGACCCTGATTATAAGACGACCCCCCCCCCCCCCCAAACTTTGTATATTCCTTTAGGAAAAAAAACTAAAAGCCTGAATATAAGACGACCCTATAGGAAAAAAAAAATAGACAATGTTGGATATTTTGGTATTCTCTACGTTCTCAGAATAAACAGCACTTAAAGGAACTTGAATACCATGCACAGGTGATGTCATAAGGTGATGTCATAAGGTGATGTCATAAGGTGATGTCATAAGGTGATGTCATAAGCAGGCACACAGACACATTTTCCCCCTAATTCATTTTCTTGCAGTTTTGCTAACACAATATATAGATCATTTTCAATCACTTTTTCTGCTCTACATTCCCAGTAAATCCAATGTTCTGGTGATACCGTCCCTTTAAGCGAGACAGTCCCATTTATATTCTTGCACGTTGTAAATACTTTAATGTGTGCCTTTGGGTTACTAACTCATTTCTTGGACCAAATTTGCCCCTTTAATGAAATGTCCTTTTTATTTATCATAAAATCCATAAAGTGGAAGGTTAAGGGCAATATTCATGAAAGAGGTAGCTGAGAAGGGAAATGCAAACTTAAGACCAAAGTAAACGAGTTGGGAACATTCTCTCCGGTTCAGCTCCTTCAAACGCTGCTACTTTGGCCTTAATTTAGCAGTTCCTTTGTCAATTATCCTGCAATTCCCTCTTTTCATAGATCAAGCCCTATCCGTGCAGGTTATTCTCTATGGAGACTAATACATATAATATATATACATTAATATCCACTAGGTTTGTATTCTCATGATAAGGGTTTTTGGGGGGAGTTTGATACAATGTCACAGTTACTGGACTGATTTGAGAGATCTCGGCTGCATTATCATTGTGTAGCAAACAGGTTTAAGTGTGTCTGCCTTATTGTTCTATCCCAGTGATCAGATACTTATTGACACTCTCAGAAGCCTTGGGAATATGTCCCACTTTACAATAAATTACATGTGCAGATGAGGCTGGTATTTCTCAGAATAAAGCTAATCCTGATTGATGGGGACAATGTGTCACTGTCTGTCTCACTGTCTCCTCATCTGTCTTACGTCTTGAAAGCGGTGACAGAAAAATACACACTCGATATGATTATAAATCATAAATATACTCCGGGCCACGGGGGTTTTATTAACTCATTCACGGACAGAGAGCTGCAGTGCTTTTGGAAGACAGGGTCAGATCTCAGATGGATGAGTTTCACTGATAGAGAGCTCATGTGTGACTCGTACAAGTAAAATTAGCTTGATAAAGATTTATGATGATGAGATGAGTGGTTACATGTGTAAGAGCAAAGATTCAAAGCCAGGACTGAGACAAGAGAGACAGGCAATATATATATATATATATATATATATATATATATATATATATATATATATATATATATATATACACTATCTATCTGCAGTACTTACCTGTACATGTCAGTGGGGCGGGATGCTCCCTCTCATCTGCTCTCTGATCCTAAACAGTCTCCCATATTACATATTGTAGATATGTCCATCCTTTACATCCATTAAACATGTCACTGTCATTAGGTCACATTACGTGGGACTGTCCCTTTAACCCATTAAACATGTCGCTGTCATTAGGTCACGTTACATGGGACTGTCCCTTTAACCCATTAAACATGTCACTGTCATTAGGTCATGTTACATGAGACTCTCCCTTTAACCCATTAAACATGTCACTGTCATTAGGTCACGTTACATGGGACTGTCCCTTTAACCCATTAAACATGTCACTGTCATTAGGTCACTTTACATGGGACTGTCCCTTTGACCCATTAAACATGTCACTGTCATTAGGTCACGTTACATGGGACTGTCCCTTTAACCCATTACACATGTCACTGTCATTAGGTCATGTTACATGGGACTGTCCCTTTAACCCATTACACATGTCACTGTCATTAGGTCACTTTACATGGGACTGTCCCTTTAACCCATTCAACATGTCACTGTCATTAGGTCACTTTACATGGGACTGTCCCTTTAACCCATTACACATGTCACTGTCATTAGGTCACATTACATGGGACTGTCCCTTTAACCCATTAAACATGTCACTGTCATTAGGTCACATAACATGGGACTGTCCCTTTAACCCATTAAACAGGTCACTGTCATTAGGTCACGTTACATGGGACTGTCCCTTTAACCCATTAAACATGTCACTGTCATTAGGTCACTTTACATGGGACTGTCCCTTTAACCCATTAAACATGTCATTGTCATTAGGTCACATTACATGGGACTGTCCCTTTAACCCATTAAACATGTCTCTGTCATTAGGTCACGTTACATGGGACTGTCCCTTTAACATATTACACATGTCACTGTCATTAGGTCACGTTACATGGGACTGTCCCTTTAACCCATTAAACATGTCACTGTCATTAGGTCATGTTACATGGGACTGTCCCTTTAACCCATTAAACATGTCACTGTCATTAGGTCATGTTACATGGGACTGTCCATTTAACTCATTACACATGTCACTGTCATTGGGTCATGTTACATGGGACTGTCCCTTTAACCCATTGGCCATGTTGTTAGATGACCTCACACAGTACTGTCCCATGTAATCTCAGTATTATCCGGTTATTTTATTAGTAGTTCATTAATGAAGTCACAGTGCGGTGGAATTGGGCTTTAATGAGATAAACTCATCCAGTGTTTGTTTGACGGGAACTTTCTCATAATTCTCTCCCCTCGGGGTCTCTTACTTTGAAATGCAGATAATCCTATTATTTGATGATACAAATGTCATCTGTGTCTGAGGCTTTAATCAGTTTACACACGCGCTATCTTGGCAGCAGAAGAGACATGAGCAGTATTAAAGTCATGTCGAAAGGCAGCATTGTAATGACTCATCACAGCGATTCCGTCAGTGGTCCTGCACATCCCACCCACCTCCAAATGGAGACTAACTGCAGTCATTTCAACATGAAACCTGGGACAAAAGTGTTCTCCCGGCACTCAACACGCGTGTAAAGTGATCGGGGGGAGATACTGTGACCGGCTTCCCAGCTGAAAGTGTTTTTAAGGGTAGTCGTTATAATAGCAGGGTGGGGAGGACTGGTCACCAAACAGCGCTCATACGGTGAATGCAGAGAATGAAAATATACATGAAGAAGTATCTATCCATCAAACAAGAGAAATGCGTCTGCGCCATCTCCTGCTTATGACATCACCTTGCGTCTTCAAATGCAAATGACACTTTGAAAATTAGTTCATTTATGTAACAAGCCGCCGGTGATGTCATAAGCAGGAGATGGCATTTTTTTTTTTTCAAATTGACTGCGACGGCGCACTGAGCACCATCACAACCCAAAAGTGCCTTTATGGAGCAGGCAGCAATAATCACTACTGGCGGATAGTTTATATGGATAGTTTATCATTTTTTTTTATCCCCTGCATTCACAGTATTAGTATTGGTTCGACAAACGCCCCCCTCCGACCCCCTCAGAACTATAACTTTACCTACCGACCAAGCGTTTGAAAAATCCGAGTGTACAGCTGTACACTCACAGCCAGGATCACCTATGCTCATAGCTTCATCTATTGAATGATATAACGGGGGTTACATTTGGCAGAAAAGATTTAAGTGTCTACTCAATAAAGAGAGAACTGCAGTGAAACGAGACGTGAATTTCAAACTTAAAGCCAAAGTTGCAGAGTTGGAAAAATTCAGCTACCTTGGCCTGAAGTTTCAAAATTTCTATCTCGATTACCTGCGATTTTTTCTTTATTGAGCACACCCTATACAACCTCTAAAGACTGCTGCTTTTTTTCTGCATGAATGATTCCTATTTCAGTATCACAGTACAGTTCACTACCACAATATATCTTTGTTTCAGAATATTACCATTAAGCGATGTTTGTGACTAAGTACTAAAAAATGGGGGGCAAGAAAAGGAGACAATTCTATACGACCTCTATTTGGTATGGAGGATGTTTATATGAAGGTCAATTATTCATAATGAGTTATCAGAGAGATGAAGAACATGACTGACCCCTGTGTCAAATAATGAATAATACAAATCAATGGATTACAATGGATTACTATTACTATAAGTGATCAAATCAAACCAATCAGACTTGTGCACTCCGACTTGTGGACCTCACTGTATATATTAAATTGTTTAAATATCTTTGCTTGTCTATAGTCTTGGAGGAACCTGCTTTATACACAAGGAAAAAAAACTA
>CM069861.1:6889441-7009441 GCA_036172795.1 Pelodytes ibericus | reverse complement strand
GCTATTATATACAGAGCCTGCCCCTCCGACTGCGGGGCGACACAGACAGAAGGGAGCTATTATATACAGAGCCTGCCCCTCCCACTGCGGGGCGACACAGACAGGAGGGAGCTATTATATACAGAGCCTGCCCCTCCCACTACCGGGGGACACAGACAGGAGGGAGCTATTATATACAGAGCCTGCCCCTCCCACTGCGGGGCGACACAGACAGGAGAGAGCTATTATATACAGACCCTGCCCCTCCCACTACCGGGCGACACAGACAGAAGGGAGCTATTATATACAGAGCCTGCCCCTCCCACTGCGGGGCGACACAGACAGGAGAGAGCTATTATATACAGACCCTGCCCCTCCCACTACCGGGCGACACAGACAGAAGGGAGTTATTATATACAGAGCCTGCCCCTCCCACTGCGGGGCGACACAGACAGGAGAGAGCTATTATATACAGACCCTGCCCCTCCCACTACCGGGCGACACAGACAGAAGGGAGCTATTATATACAGAGCCTGCCCCTCCCACTACCGGGGGACACAGACAGGAGGGAGCTATTATATACAGAGCCTGCCCCTCCGACTGCAGGGCGACACAGACAGGAGGGAGCTATGGGACATGGAGTCTGCTCCTCCCACTGCAGGGCGACACAGACAGGAGGGAGCTATGGGACATGGAGTCTGCTCCTCCCACTGCAGGGCGACACAGACAGGAGGGAGCTATGGGACATAGAGTCTGCTCCTCCCACTGCAGGGTGACACAGACTGTAATGAGCAGGTTGATGTGCTGTCAGGAGGGTGTATATCGTGTGATGCGGTTGTTTGTACAGATATATGGGGTACATGGGGACCCTCAAAATGCGGGGGAAGACGTAGGGACATGGCTGGCCGTGCATCCTGGGATATAATGACTATTACAGCCCTGGAGCGAGCATTGTGTATACGGGTCACTGAGTAAAGCTGACCCCCACCCCCCCCCCCCCCCCCCCCCCCCCCCCCCCCCCCCCCCCCAGCATTTAATGAAATGCTTCCTGCATGGCTTCCTGGGGCGTGTCGGGTCACCAGGAGTAAAAATCCTGAACCATGAGAGTTTCCCAGCAGTGATCACTGGACAGGAATCCATTACTCAGTAAACGAGCCCCTTTCCAGTGAGAGATGGGGGGGGGGGGGGTCTCATGGGGGAGTGCTTTCTCTAATTACACCTCAGTCTCACTCTCTGGGTTGCAGTTTCACCAAACCTCTGGCCTTATGACCACACCTCGGCTGTACAGACCCCCCCCCCCCCCCCTCTATTATCTTGTCTGCAGCGGACACATAGCGCTCATTAAGTTAATGAATGATGGGAAGTGCACTAAGGCTTTGGTGTAAATTGGTTTCCCCCCTCTGAGGGTCCTCATGCTGGTCCATTTATTGTGTAGTGTGGGAACCTAATCTAAAGGAATGTCCCTGCAGATTGATCCACATTTGGAAATCACCATGGAAACCAAATGAATGATCCTGCTGATAGCTCCACTTTTAGAACTTTGCCCCCGATTTTGTTTGAATGCACAGCCCCCCATAATCTCAGATCGAGTACCAGCCCCCTACTAGCTGTCCCTCACGGTGCGTTCTCTTACAGAGCTCTTCATATGTGGAATTAGCCTCCCAGATTTGGTCATTCTATAGTCTGTATAGTATATTCCGCAGTATATGCTATTATTAGATTCCAGCCTTCTATATACTCTGTACATGTTTATTGTTGTTGGTTGTGCTGATTCATTTATGATCTTTTGTTCTTTTATCAGATATATTTTAGCCTTGTTTTGGGGGGGGGGGGGGGGGGGGGGGGGGGTGCATTTAGCAATGTCTCTTAGATCCTGCAAGGTACATGAAAGGGATAATGGCATTAGGGGTCCTTTAGCAGTATTCAAGGCATCTAAAGTGGAACATGGAGGGGATTGTATTGTTCAATTCACCATGAGATACCCCCACAGGATAGGTAATGAGCCAGATAGAGCCTCAGAGATCAAACACCAGCTACAAACCAGCAGTCATAATAGCCGGTTAGAAAAGGGGGCGAGGTTCAGGTGAGGTGGGAGGAAAGGGAGAACTACGACAAAGGGCAGGTGAGAATAGAGGGGGTCACAGGACGAGGGAGAGAGAACAGAGGGGGGTCACAGGATGAGAGAGAAGGAGAGAAAAGAGAATACAGGGGGTCACAGGACGAGGCAGAGAGAATAGAGGGGGTCACAGGATGAGAGAGAGGGAGAGAAAAGAGAATACAGGGGGTCACAGGGCGAGGGAGAGAGAATAGAGGGGGTCACAGGATGAGAGAGAGGGAGAGAAAAGAGAATACAGGGGGTCACAGGGCGAGGGAGAGAGAACAGAGGGGGGTCACAGGATGAGGGAGAGAGAATATAGGGGGGTCACAGGATGAGGGAGAGAGAATAGAGGGGGGTCACAGGACGAGGAAAGAATAGAGGGGGTCACAGGATGAGAGAGAGAGAATAGAGGGGTCACAGGATGAGAGAGAGAGAATAGAGGGGGTCACAGGATGAGGGAGAGAGAATAGAGGGGTCACAGGATAAGGGAGAGAGAATAGAGGGGGTCACAGGATGAGGGAGAGAGAATAGAGGGGGTCACAGGATGAGGGAGAGAGAATAGAGGGGGTCATAGGATGAGGGAGAGAGAATAGAGGGGTCACAGGATGAGGGAGAGAGAATAGAGGGGTCACAGGATAAGGGAGAGAGAATAGAGGGGGTCACAGGATGAGGGAAAGAATAGAGGGGGTCACAGGATGAGGGAGAGAGAATAGAGGGGGTCACAGGATGAGGGAGAGAGAATAGAGGGGTCACAGGATAAGGGAGAGAGAATAGAGGGGGTCACAGGATGAGGGAAAGAATAGAGGGGGTCACAGGATGAGGGAGAGAGAATAGAGGGGGTCACAGGATGAGGGAGAGAGAATAGAGGGGGTCACAGGATGAGGGAGAGAGAATAGAGGGGGTCACAGGATGAGGGAGAGAGAATAGAGGGGGTCACAGGATGAGGGAGAGAGAATAGAGGGGGGTCATAGGATGAGGGAGAGAGAATAAAGGGGTCACAGGATGAGGGAGAGAGAATAGAGAGGGTCACAGGATGAGGGAGAGAGAATAGAGAGGGTCACAGGATGAGAGAGAGAATAGAGAGGGTCACAGGATGAGAGAGAGAAGAGAGGGGGGTCACAGGATGAGGGAGAGAGAATAGAGAGGGTCACAGGACGAGGGAGAGAATAGGGGATTGACTTAGAGGCAAGGTGTAAGAATTAAAGAATAGAATGATAGAAGATTCTAAAGGGGCAGAATAAGGATAGAGAGTAAATCATAACAGAAGAGTCTACTCAATAAAGAGAGTTGCAGGGAATTGAGAAGGGAATTTCAAACTTTAGGTCAATGTAGCCGAGTTACAAAAATTCTCCAATACAGGTAAATAGAGGAATTTGACCAACTCGGCTACTTTGGCCTTACGTTTTAAATTCCTTTAAAGGCAGGGGTAAAAGAGAGCAGGAGGGGGCTATAACTGTAAGGCGGGGGTAAAAGAGAGCAGGAGGGGGCTATAACGGTAAGGCAGGGGTAAAAGAGAGCACGAGGGGGCTATAACGGTAAGGCAGGGGTGAAAGAGAGCAGGAGGGGGCTATAACGTTAAGGCGGGGGTGAAAAAGAGCAGGAGGGGGCTATAACGGTAAGACGGGGTGAAAGAGAGCAGGAGGGGCTATAACGGTAAGGCGGGGGTAAAAGAGAGCAGGAGGGGGCTATAACGGTAAGGCGGGGGTGAAAGAGAGCAGGAGGGGGCTATAACGGTAAGGCAGGGGTAAAAGAGAGCAGGAGGGGGCTGTAACAGTAAGGTGGGGGTAAAAGAGAGCAGGAGGGGGCTATAAAGGTAAGGCGGGGTGAATGAGAGAAGAGGGGGCTTACAAGAAAAGATAATATGGGGGGCGTGAGCCAGACGGTAGAGAGAAGGGGACAAAAGAGAGTGAGAGACAGGAGAGAGATATAAAATGTCACACAGTGGGGGTTGCATGTGAAGGTAAAGGTATAATGCTTGAGCTGAGGTGATTAAATGGGGCACAGGACTGTTTATTTATATCAGAGTGTCTCAGTATATATAAAATAAGGCTTTTGGAAAGTTATAATTAAAGAGACAATATTTAGTGTTGGGACCCACCAGTATTGGGGTACTTTAGCGTAGTGGTGGGCTAATCCGGCCATAGAAGGTGATTTTACTGATGATAACTGTATCTGAGATTTCTACCCTGTATACTGTGAGTGCTGTGTATTGTGTATAGCTGCTCGCGCTCCTCTCCACAGAGGTTGTTATATATAGATGGAGTGTTACAGACACTTTGTGTCCTGCAATAGTCTGTGTTATTATTTTCCAGAAGCCTTGTTATCTGATTCCTTCCTCCCTGATAGTGATGGGGAGGGAGAGATGATGAGAACAATGTCAGCCTGGCTTATTTTGGGAACTGTTTTGTCTTCCCTGACTGTCCTTTCCCATGTGATTAATGAGGGGAAACAATGAGGGGGGGGGGGGGACGAGACCAAAACTTGCTTCCAGCCGTTTACAGCCTCCTCCAATTTTTCACACAATAGCGGGACCCTCCACGGGCAGCCCACCTCACACATCCACATCCTAGTGATCCTTCAACCACATTGGGTTAGTTTAATAAACCAAACCACAGGAGGAGGGCATGGTGCCCCCCTGCAGCTCTTATCAGACTACACTCGCTTGTCCAGGATCAATAAAGTTCCCATGTTACTGCGGGCATGGGGGGGGGGGGCTGCAGATTTAGAAACAAGGGGCTTCACTCATTAAAGAGGGAATTGTGAAGGGAATTTTAAACTTCGGGCCAAAGCAGTTCACTTGAATAGAAGACTTTTTCCAACACAGCTACTTTGGGCTGAAGTTTAAAATTCCCCTTTTTCAGTCACCTTCAGTTCTCTGTTTCATGTATGTTACTTTGCTTATCACCCTCAGCCAGCCACAACTGACTAAATAGAAATTAGATAATGATTTAACTCCTCGTCTTATGTTCCAGACCATCTTATAATCAGACCTCAAATAGAGTTTGGACTATAAGACTAGGATCCAGCTCCCCCACAGAGTATCAGGGGCGCTGGATCCTCCTCGCAGGCAGCCGGTGGGTTTCTGCGCACAGACATCCCCTGATGCTCCGCAACACTTCTGCCAGGCGATCTATTGCAGGGCGTCGGGGTCATGAGACAGACATCTTCCAGCTGCCCCCACTAGACACCAGGGAAGCCTGTGGGTGCTTTGGCAGTCCTGGGAGGCGCATTGGCAGTCCTGGGAGGCGCATTGGCAAGTATAGTGGGAGATTGGCAAGTCTGGGAATGCATTATCAAGTCTGTGGGGCAGACTGGCAAGTCTGAGGGACAGCTTGGCAAGTCTGAGGATGCAATGGCAAGTCTGGGTATGTATTGGCAAGTCTGGGCATGTATTGGCAAGTCTGGGCATGTATTGGCAAGTCTGGGGATGCAATGGCAAGTCTGGGGATGCAATGGCAAGTCTGGGGATGTATTGGCAAGTCTGGGGGTGTATTGGCAAGTCTGGGGATGTATTGGCAAGTCTGGGGGTGTATTGGCAAGTCTGGGGATGCAATGGTAAGTCTTGGGGTGCAATGGCAAGTCTGGGGATGCAATGGCAAGTCTTGGGGTGCAATGGCAAGTCTGGGGGTGCAATGACAAGTTTGCTAACAGATTGGCAAATAAAAGGGAAAAAAACACGAAGTGCATTTTTTTCAATCACAGTTTTTATTACATTTGAACTAGTAGAACTTTTCTTACATTTAGACTTTTTCTTTATTTCCTAAATGAATATTATCTTTTATTCACACAAATACGGTAAAATGTCTACACTTGCTGGAACCTTTCCTTAGTGTTCTAGCGCCTGTCCCTTCCATAGGACATTGTGATCAGGTTTAATTATAAATGTCTATTTCTGGGGCAAAGTTCTGAAAATGGAACAATCGGCAAGAACATTGCATCCGTTTCCATGGCAGCCGCTCCACTTTTAAGAACCTCACCCCCAGAACTGATTTTTCCACATAACCCTAGGGGCTTTATTCATGCAAGGCCAAAGTAGCCAAGTTAGAAAAAATCTCTCATTCAGCTATGCTTCAAACTCGGCTACTTTGGCCTTAAGTTTGAAATTCGCTTGTCAATTCCCTCTTTCGTGAATAAATCCCATAATATTTCATGCAGGAGTCAGTCCAACCAAGGCTGGAATTTGGGGAGATCTGGTCGCCCCCCCCCCCTTGCCAGTAGCGTCTTTGGGTAACCGGCGCGTCTGTTGTTGATGGAGCTGTACATTCTTTTCGCCTCTGGTTACGCAATTTGGGTTCTGATCAGACAGACGGATAAACACAGCCGCTCTATGGCTTTCTCTTTCATACGAGGAGTTACTATCGGTGGAATAATATTATGTGTTTATGACAGCTGTATTCTTACTCCCCGGGATGTCAGTGTAATCTCTCTGCTCCTGTAATTAGCCCTTAACGAGCAAGATTCCTTACCCGACTGATCTCGCAACAATGTCCTCACCAACTTCAGTTCAATCAATGATTGGGCTGCACCCCGAGGGAGGGTGGGAATGTGACAAAAAATAAGTTCTGTTTAAAGAGCCATGAAACTTTATTTTTTTTTTACTTTGCTTCTAATTTTTGGAATTCTCTTTGTTGCATGTATTTTACTTTTGGTGATGGTGGTATAATTGTGTTTAGCTTCATAATCACTGCTTTTTCCGATGAAGTAGGTAGGGTTGCCACCTTTTCCTCCAAAAAATACCGGCCTTGGTACTGTCTCCATAGACTTAACATTGGCCTGATGCTAAGTTTTTACCGGCCTGCCGGTAAAATAGCGGCCAGGTGGCAACCCTAGAAGTAGGCCTCAACCTTTGAAATGCGTCGGATCTGTATGGTTAGTCCAGTCCTGTCTTCCGCCACGTCTCTTCCAGTTTCTATTTTCCTGTATCGTCTCACATCGGCGGTCCTGGGGGGTTGCGGATTGTATTCAGTGGCTTTTTCCTGGATTGTCCGTACCTAACCTAACCTTTATCATTAAGAATAAACACTCTCCTCTCTGGTGCGTATGTGACCCGGCTCTCGCACCAGGATTTGTGGGTTATTCCTTGCACGAGGCCACTTTCGATAGACTGTTGGGATATGAATGTTTTTATTGCCCTATTGGACTTTTATATTTATTGTCTTTATGGCCCATTGGTCAGGTCCAGCGGTGCCAGGTCTTTTGATTGGTCTGTTCTATAGATAGGGAGTATGATGTCAGCGATCAGACACTTGTATAACAGATTCTACCAAGAGGCACAGATAGACCATCACAGTGAGTGAGCCAGTGAATGACTCATTGGTACTGAAGGCATGATGATGACCTCACATTCTCTCCTGGGCAGGTGGTGGTCTGTGCCAGATGATGACCTTCAGGTCTCCACCGTCTCAGGTGAATCACATTTCTCTCCCTCAGCCAGAGACGCAGCTGGCGAGACCTTATCTTCTCCCTGAAAACAATCCCCCCACCGTGGAAGAGAGTCCTCACCCCCTCATTACCTGTCCTTCCAGCGGCCCAGACACGTTTAAAGTGTTAGTCATTATTGGAACAAGTGAAGTCCTCTCCTGCTCTGACACATGCCTGTTCCACCTGGGTAGTTAGGTGACCCACTAAACATCTCTTAGCCTTTTGATAACACATGCTTTTTCCATTGACCTGTCATTGTAGGATGTCTCCATGAGATGGAAAATAATATGATCTCACCTCCCGGGAATTCCTTTTCCTGTTTTTTTTTTTTTGCACATCAATTTAATTTTCCGATTTACCCCTCATTTACCTTTCAGGGCAGGCCATGGGGGGGACTGTATGAACCCTTTCCTGTCCTGTTTTCCTCTTTGGTGGAGACTTTCTCTAGTTACTCATTGCCCTGTTTATTAGCCTAGAAGATAACAAGGCATGCTAGTGAATGGATAAGAATAATATTACCCTGTTGCTCTATCTGCAATAGATTATTATAATAATAATTAGCTTGTTTATATAATAATAGGGAGGTACTCAGATGGATGGTGTTTAATGGAATAATTCTGTGCTCAATAAATAGTGCTAGTTTTTTAATGGTCTGTGTTACATTTAATAATAATGACACGTGTATTAAATAAAAGCCTGGTATCCGATAAAAAGATGCCAGTATAGCTATAATTACTGTGCCAGTATAGCTATAATTACTGTGCCAGTATTACAGCCCCCTCTCTGTATAGTACATGTAATTACACTGCTAGCTGTGTATAATACAGCTGCCTCTCTGTATAGTAAATATAATTGCCCAGCTAGTTGTGTATAATACAGCCCCCTCTCTGTATAGTACATATAATTGCCATGCTGTGTATAACACAGGCCCCTCTCTGTATAGTACATTTGGTAACATTATATAGCATGTGACCCTGTGATATTAGCATGCAGAGCATGTGATCATCTCACATGGTACAGTCACATGTAACATGTTAACACATTCCACTCTGCTAACATGATGTATGTAACTGATATAATACTGATACCGGGTCAGACATGGCTCTAATCCTCTATACTATAATGGGGCTATACACCCACAATCTATCTAGACTGTATGCCCCCCCCCCCCCCCCCCCGCAAATCCCAAAATGGGGAAATCAGAGGGGAAAATCAAGTTCATCACTTAAAAGGACAACTGTCAACACAAAGTGAACTTCTGTTTAATTAAAAGATTGAATCAAACTTAGGAAGTTCTGAAATTCTTTAATGAAAGAACACAAATATGGTACCATAGAAAAAGGACCCAAGACGTCCGCCCCCTGCAATACCAGCACAGGGGGCTCAATAAGGTTCTGCATTGGTATGGAATCTATACATTACCAGTGGTGTATCTTGATTTTGTGCTGCCCTAGGCAGACAAAATCCGGGCACCCCCCTACCCAAGCTGCACACCCACGTTACACACCTAAGACATGCCCCATCATTCAGACTCACATCAAGCTTACACTCCCATCACACTCAGTCACACACTCCTACTCCCATCACACTCAGTCACACACTCCTACTCCCATCACGCACACACACTCTCTCCCATCACACACACTCTGACTCCCATCACACTCAGTCACACACACTGTCTCCCATCACACACAGGTCACACACACTGTCTCCCATCACACACACTCTGACTCCCATCACACTCAGTCACACACAGTCTCCCATCACGCTCAGTCACACACACTGTTTCCCATCACACACACTCTGACTCCCATCACACTCAGTCACACACACTGTCTCCCATCACACACACTCTGACTCCCATCACACTCATTCACACACACTGTCTCCAATCACACACACTCTGACTCCCATCACACTCAGTCACACACACTGTCTCCCATCACACACACTCTGACTCCCATCACACTCATTCACACACACTGTCTCCAATCACACACACTCTGACTCCCATCACACTCAGTCACACACACTGTCTCCCATCACACACACTCTGACTCCCATCACACTCAGTCACACACACTGTCTCCCATCACACACAGTCACACACACACACACACACACACATCCCATCAGCACTTACCTTTCCCTGGCAGGCAGGCAGCATGGTCCCTCCATGCTGCCTGTTCGGCTTCCCGGCGATTGTGCCGACAGGTCACGTGACCGGGCGCGCATATGACGTCAGCTCGCCCGTCACGTGACCTGTCGGCACTTCCGTGTCGGCACACTGCACTGGGAGCCGAACAGGCAGCACGGAGGTTTCTCTGTGCTGCCTGTTCGGCTCCCCGTGCAGCCTGGCAGGCAGAGCGTTGGTGAGGGGGGATCTTGCGATCCCCTCTCACCTCCGTCTCTGCCTGCAAGCGCGGTGGGGTTTTTTTTTTTTTTTTTAAAGGGCCAGATTTTTTTTTTTTTTTTTTTTTAATTTTTTTTTTTTCCAGTGCTGGGGGGCGCTGCCGCCCCCCAAAATTTGCCGCCATAGGCATCCGCCTAGGATGCCTCGCGGTAAATACAGCACTGTACATTACACAGAATGTTTTCTCATTGCCCAGTCACACTACAGTGTCTTCAATAAAGAACAAACGTAGCATTCATGCTATTAATCCTGCAGGTACAATGCCAGGTGAGTGACACCCATAGCATGTGCCCAGGGTCACCTTCCAGCATAGCAGCCCCAGCTCAGGTGCCCTCTGACCTCACATGCTATATATAGTCCTATATGATATCCTGACCCCAGGCACATCCTGTGACTGTAGCAGCTTCAGACTACTGTCTTTAGGATGTAGGGGCAGGTCAGGGTTAATGATCCCTTCCGGTGACCTCCTCAGCCCAGGATACAGGTCACTCAAAGCCCCTCTCACTATTGAGCTTTCCACCCCTCCCCTCCCTGGAGGGGGTATGATTACCCTGACACAGAAAGGGCCACTCAAGTCTAACAAAAAAAAAAAAGCTTTTGCTCCTTTTAAAGAAACTAAAAGTTACATCTCCACCCGCTCTCCCCCTCTAAGACAGAAGACCCCCCGCCCTGTACCTGTAAAGCTGTGACTTACACCCTTCTCGTTTGCTGTTAATTGGTTGTCAGATTGGGATTCTGCAAAGTCTCAAACACCCTATGGAATTGATTTGCATATCCAGCCGCAGGTGATGTCATAGACATGAGAGACCAGAGAGCATCAGGCCAATGTTAAGTCTATGGAGACAGTACCAAGGCCGGTATTTTTCTGAAGAAAAGGTGGCAACCCTAGGGAAGGGGGGCTTGGGAGGTTAGATGCCAGTGCAAAGCAGGACAGTTACATCCTACATACTGCACTTTGCATGCTCTTTCTGCAGCGTGTGGAACACCTATATGTCCCTGGTAACATGGCCCATGTTGGCTGCCATGCAGGAGTATTATTATAGAGAAGCTGTACAGGATATAGCTATATTGGGATCTTATACCTATCATTCTGGGACTGTCCCATTTATTCCCTGGAGGCTCCGCTGAGTTCAGATAACAATATTGTTTCCAAGAAATAAATATAACATCCGCAGTTTCGGTTGATTCACCTTATCGCAGAGTCCGGCGTCTGCAGGTCTATAAATTCCCAGGCTTTGTAGTAGATGGAGATAAGAGGTCAGTGTGATAGCTCTCTTATCTATATACCAGCTGTGTCAGCCATATCTGTGTGTGTCTGCGTACTTCTAAGGGGTGCGAGCATGCCTCCTTGTAAGTACGCATTAATATCTATAGGTGGCCTGCGCCTTCCCCGTATAGAGAGCACGCCAGGGACTAATGAAAGTATTACATTACTGAGAGGGTAGTGGATGCATGGAATAGTCTTCCAGTAGAAGTGGTAGAGGTTAATACAGTGAAGGAGTTTAAGCATGCATGGGATAGGTATAAGGCTATCCTAGATATAAGATAAGGCCAGGGACTAATGAAAGTATTACATTACTGAGAGGGTAGTGGATGTATGGAATAGCCTTCCAGTAGAGGTGGTAGAGGTTAATACAGTGAAGGAGTTTAAGCATGCATGGGATAGGTATAAGGCTACCCTAGATATAAGATAAGGCCAGAGACTAATGAAAGTATTACTTTACTGAGAGGGTAGTGGATGTATGGAATAGTCTTCCAGTAAAAGTGGTAGAGGTTAATACAGTGAAGGAGTTTAAGCATGCATGGGATAGGTATAAGGCTATCCTAGATATAAGATAAGGCCAGGGACTAATGAAAGTATTACATTACTGAGAGGGTAGTGGATGTATGGAATAGTCTTCCAGTAGAAGTGGTAGAGGTTAATACAGTGAAGGAGTTTAAGCATGCATGGGATAGGTATAAGGCTATCCTAGATATAAGATAAGGTCAGGGACTAATGAAAGTATTACATTACTGAGAGGGTAGTGGATGCATGGAATAGTCTTCCAGTAGAAGTGGTAGAGGTTAATACAGTAAAGGAGTTTAAGCATGCATGGGATAGGGATAAGGCTATCCTAGATATAAGATAAGGGCAGGGACTAATGAAAGTATTACATTACTGAGAGGGTAGTTGATGCATGGAATAGTCTTCCAGTAGAAGTGGTAGAGGTTAATACAGTGAAGGAGTTTAAGCATGCATGGGATAGGTATAAGGCTGTCCTAGATATAAGATAAGGTCAGGGACTAATGAAAGTATTACATTACTGAGAGGGTAGTGGATGCATGGAATAGTCTTCCAGTAGAAGTGGTAGAGGTTAATACAGTGAAGGAGTTTAAGCATGCATGGGATAGGTATAAGGCTATCCTAGATATAAGATAAGGCCAGGGACTAATGAAAGTATTACATTACTGAGAGGGTAGTGGATGCATGGAATAGTCTTCCAGTAGAAGTGGTAGAGGTTAATACAGTGAAGGAGTTTAAGCATGCGTGGGATAGGTATAAGGCTATCCTAGATTTAAGATAAGGCCAGGGACTAATGAAAGTATTACTTTACTGAGAGGGTAGTGGATGCATGGAATAGTCTTCCAGTAGAAGTGGTAGAGGTTAATACAGTGAAGGAGTTTAAGCATGCGTGGGATAGGTATAATGCTATCCTAGATATAAGATAAGGTCAGGGACTAATGAAAGTATTACATTACTGAGAGGGTAGTGGATGCATGGAATAGTCTTCCAGTAGAAGTGGTAGAGGTTAATACAGTGAAGGAGTTTAAGCATACATGGGATAGGTATAAGGCTATCCTAGATATAAGATAAGGCCAGGGACTAATGAAAGTATTACATTACTGAGAGGGTAGTGGATGTATGGAATAGTCTTCCAGTAGAAGTGGTAGAGATTAATACAGTGAAGGAGTTTAAGCATGCATGGGATAGGTATAAGGCTATCCTAGATATAAGATAAGGCCAGGGTCTAATGAAAGTATTACATTACTGAGAGGGTAGTGGATGTATGGAATAGTCTTCCAGTAGAAGTGGTAGAGGTTAATACAGTGAAGGAGTTTAAGCATGCGTGGGATAGGTATAAGGCTATCCTAGATTTAAGATAAGGCCAGGGACTAATGAAAGTATTACTTTACTGAGAGGGTAGTGGATGCATGGAATAGTCTTCCAGTAGAAGTGGTAGAGGTTAATACAGTGAAGGAGTTTAAGCATGCGTGGGATAGGTATAAGGCTATCCTAGATATAAGATAAGGTCAGGGACTAATGAAAGTATTACATTACTGAGAGGGTAGTGGATGCATGGAATAGTCTTCCAGTAGAAGTGGTAGAGGTTAATACAGTGAAGGAGTTTAAGCATACATGGGATAGGTATAAGGCTATCCTAGATATAAGATAAGGCCAGGGACTAATGAAAGTATTACATTACTGAGAGGGTAGTGGATGCATGGAATAGTCTTCCAGTAGAAGTGGTAGAGGTTAATACAGTGAAGGAGTTTAAGCATGCATGGGATAGGTATAAGGCTATCCTAGATATAAGATAAGGCCAGGGACTAATGAAAGTATTACATTACTGAGAGGGTAGTGGATGTATGGAATAGCCTTCCAGTAGAGGTGGTAGAGGTTAATACAGTGAAGGAGTTTAAGCATGCATGGGATAGGTATAAGGCTACCCTAGATATAAGATAAGGCCAGAGACTAATGAAAGTATTACTTTACTGAGAGGGTAGTGGATGTATGGAATAGTCTTCCAGTAAAAGTGGTAGAGGTTAATACAGTGAAGGAGTTTAAGCATGCATGGGATAGGTATAAGGCTATCCTAGATATAAGATAAGGCCAGGGACTAATGAAAGTATTACATTACTGAGAGGGTAGTGGATGTATGGAATAGTCTTCCAGTAGAAGTGGTAGAGGTTAATACAGTGAAGGAGTTTAAGCATGCATGGGATAGGTATAAGGCTATCCTAGATATAAGATAAGGTCAGGGACTAATGAAAGTATTACATTACTGAGAGGGTAGTGGATGCATGGAATAGTCTTCCAGTAGAAGTGGTAGAGGTTAATACAGTAAAGGAGTTTAAGCATGCATGGGATAGGGATAAGGCTATCCTAGATATAAGATAAGGGCAGGGACTAATGAAAGTATTACATTACTGAGAGGGTAGTTGATGCATGGAATAGTCTTCCAGTAGAAGTGGTAGAGGTTAATACAGTGAAGGAGTTTAAGCATGCATGGGATAGGTATAAGGCTGTCCTAGATATAAGATAAGGTCAGGGACTAATGAAAGTATTACATTACTGAGAGGGTAGTGGATGCATGGAATAGTCTTCCAGTAGAAGTGGTAGAGGTTAATACAGTGAAGGAGTTTAAGCATGCATGGGATAGGTATAAGGCTATCCTAGATATAAGATAAGGCCAGGGACTAATGAAAGTATTACATTACTGAGAGGGTAGTGGATGCATGGAATAGTCTTCCAGTAGAAGTGGTAGAGGTTAATACAGTGAAGGAGTTTAAGCATGCGTGGGATAGGTATAAGGCTATCCTAGATTTAAGATAAGGCCAGGGACTAATGAAAGTATTACTTTACTGAGAGGGTAGTGGATGCATGGAATAGTCTTCCAGTAGAAGTGGTAGAGGTTAATACAGTGAAGGAGTTTAAGCATGCGTGGGATAGGTATAATGCTATCCTAGATATAAGATAAGGTCAGGGACTAATGAAAGTATTACATTACTGAGAGGGTAGTGGATGCATGGAATAGTCTTCCAGTAGAAGTGGTAGAGGTTAATACAGTGAAGGAGTTTAAGCATACATGGGATAGGTATAAGGCTATCCTAGATATAAGATAAGGCCAGGGACTAATGAAAGTATTACATTACTGAGAGGGTAGTGGATGTATGGAATAGTCTTCCAGTAGAAGTGGTAGAGATTAATACAGTGAAGGAGTTTAAGCATGCATGGGATAGGTATAAGGCTATCCTAGATATAAGATAAGGCCAGGGTCTAATGAAAGTATTACATTACTGAGAGGGTAGTGGATGTATGGAATAGTCTTCCAGTAGAAGTGGTAGAGGTTAATACAGTGAAGGAGTTTAAGCATGCGTGGGATAGGTATAAGGCTATCCTAGATTTAAGATAAGGCCAGGGACTAATGAAAGTATTACTTTACTGAGAGGGTAGTGGATGCATGGAATAGTCTTCCAGTAGAAGTGGTAGAGGTTAATACAGTGAAGGAGTTTAAGCATGCGTGGGATAGGTATAAGGCTATCCTAGATATAAGATAAGGTCAGGGACTAATGAAAGTATTACATTACTGAGAGGGTAGTGGATGCATGGAATAGTCTTCCAGTAGAAGTGGTAGAGGTTAATACAGTGAAGGAGTTTAAGCATACATGGGATAGGTATAAGGCTATCCTAGATATAAGATAAGGCCAGGGACTAATGAAAGTATTACATTACTGAGAGGGTAGTGGATGCATGGAATAGTCTTCCAGTAGAAGTGGTAGAGGTTAATACAGTGAAGGCGTTTAAGCATGCATGGGATAGGTATAAGGCTATCCTAGATATAAGATAAGTCCAGGGACTAATGAAAGTATTACATTACTGAGAGGGTAGTGAATGCATGGAATAGTCTTCCAGTAGAAGTGGTAGAGGTTAATACAGTGAAGGAGTTTAAGCATGCATGGGATAGGTATAAGGCTATCCTAGATATAAGATAAGGTCAGGGACTAATGAAAGTATTACATTACTGAGAGGGTAGTGGATGCATGGAATAGTCTTCCAGTAGAAGTGGTAGAGGTTAATACAGTGAAGGAGTTTAAGCATACATGGGATAGGTATAAGGCTATCCTAGATATAAGATAAGGCCAGGGACTAATGAAAGTATTACATTACTGAGAGGGTAGTGGATGCATGGAATAGTCTTCCAGTAGAAGTGGTAGAGGTTAATACAGTGAAGGAGTTTAAGCATGCGTGGGATAGGTATAAGGCTATCCTAGATATAAGATAAGGCCAGGGACTAATGAAAGTATTACATTACTGAGAGGGTAGTGGATGTATGGAATAGTCTTCCAGTAGAAGTGGTAGAGGTTAATACAGTGAAGGAGTTTAAGCATGCATGGGATAGGTATAAGGCTATCCTAGATATAAGATAAGACCAGGGACTAATGAAAGTATTACATTACTGAGAGGGTAGTGGATGCATGGAATAGTCTTCCAGTAGAAGTGGTAGAGGTTAATACAGTGAAGGAGTTTAAGCATGCATGGGATAGGTATAAGGCTATCCTAGATATAAGATAAGGCCAGGGACTAATGAAAGTACTTAGATTTTATTGTTTAACATTTAGACACAAATTAGGCAGACTAGATGAGCGTAATGATTCTTATCTACTGGTGGTCACACATTTTATGTTCCTATGTACAAATCTCTGAATATAGAAGTCCCGTTAAAACAATTTTCCGTACAATACAGGAGAGCTGGGAGTTAATGTAAAACATACTGTTAACACATGCACAGTAATCCAGGTAATAAACCAGGGGGAAATGCTAATTTATAAATCTTGCAGCTGGGAGTTATTTTTATTAACGTCAGAGTAGAGGATGTTCCCATTTCTCAATCCCCCCGGGGCATAGCTTAGCTGGCACACGAGGGCAGATTTAGGGATGGGTAGGAACGTGCATCAGAATGATTCCAAGCCAACGCTAGAGTAATCCATGCCCAGTACATTGGAGCCTCATCCAGCACCTTGTCAGCGCAGACAGGTGGTAAGGGTGCTCTCTGCATGTCCTGTGCTGGGAAAATCCAGCCAACGGTTAATCATTAAATCCTGGAAGAGGCAGAGAGAGAATTTCAGGTTTTCCAAGGACTGTGTGTGACCTTTAAAGAAAAAAAAGGGAGAAATCGGCCCCTTGATGGTCCAACCTCAGAGGGTGCAATGACCTCCCCCAAAACCAGCTCTGCACTGCAGTGCTGTATAATGATACCGAGTATCACTGGCATACAGTGCTGTATAATGATACTGAGTATCACTGGCATGCTGTGCTGTATAATGATACAGAGTATCACTGGCATACAGTGCTGTATAATGATACTGAGTATCACTGGCATACAGTGCTGTATAATGATACTGAGTATCACTGGCATGCTGTGCTGTATAATGATACAGAGTATCACTGGCATGCTGTGCTGGATAATGATACTGAGTATCACTGGCATGCTGTGCTGTATAATGATACTGAGTATCACTGGCATACAGTGCTGTATAATGATACTGAGTATCACTGGCATGCTGTGCTGTATAATGATACAGAGTATCACTGGCATGCTGTGCTGTATAATGATACTGAGTATCACTGGCATGCTGTGCTGTATAATGATACTGAGTATCACTGGCATACAGTGCTGTATAATGATACTGAGTATCACTAGCATGCTGTGCTGTATAATGATACAGAGTATCACTGGCATGCTGTGCTGTATAATGATACCGAGTATCACTGGCATGCTGTGCTGTATAATGATACCGAGTATCACTGGCATACAGTGCTGTATAATGATACCGAGTATCACTGGCATGCTGTGCTGTATAATGATACAGAGTATCACTGGCATACAGTGCTGTATAATGATACTGAGTATCACTGGCATACAGTGCTGTATAATGATACTGAGTATCACTGGCATATAGTGCTGTATAATGATACTGAGTATCACTGGCATGCTGTGCTGTATAATGATACCGAGTATCACTGGCATACAGTGCTGTATAATGATACAGAGTATCACTGGCATGCTGTGCTGTATAATGATACAGAGTATCACTGGCATGCTGTGCTGGATAATGATACTGAGTATCACTGGCATGCTGTGCTGTATAATGATACAGAGTATCACTGGCATGCTGTGCTGTATAATGATACAGAGTATCACTGGCATGCTGTGCTGTATAATGATACAGAGTATCACTGGCATGCTGTGCTGGAAAATGATACTGAGTATCACTGGCATGCTGTGCTGTATAATGATACAGAGTATCATTGGCATGCTGTGCTGTATAATGATACAGAGTATCACTGGCATGCAGTGCTGGATAATGATACTGAGTATCACTGGCATGCAGTGCTGGATAATGATACTGAGTATCACTGGCATGCTGTGCTGTATAATGATACAGAGTATCACTGGCATGCAGTGCTGGATAATGATACTGAGTATCACTGGCATGCTGTGCTGTATAATGATACAGAGTATCACTGGCATGCAGTGCTGGATAATGATACTGAGTATCACTGGCATGCTGTGCTGTATAATGATACAGAGTATCATTGGCATGCTGTGCTGTATAATGATACAGAGTATCACTGGCATGCAGTGCTGGATAATGATACTGAGTATCACTGGCATGCTGTGCTGTATAATGATACAGAGTATCACTGGCATGCAGTGCTGTATAATGATACTGAGTATCACTGGCATGCTGTGCTGTATAATGATACAGAGTATCACTGGCATGCAGTGCTGGATAATGACACTGAGTATCACTGGCATGCAGTGCTGGATAATGATACTGAGTATCACTGGCATGCTGTGCTGTATAATGATACAGAGTATCATTGGCATGCTGTGCTGTATAATGATACAGAGTATCACTGGCATGCTGTGCTGTATAATGATACCGAGTATCACTGGCATGCTGTGCTGTATAATGATACAGAGTATCACTGGCATGCAGTGCTGGATAATGATACTGAGTATCACTGGCATGCTGTGCTGTATAATGATACAGAGTATCACTGGCATGCTGTGCTGTATAATGATACAGAGTATCATTGGCATGCTGTGCTGTATAATGATACAGAGTATCACTGGCATGCTGTGCTGTATAATGATACAGAGTATCACTGGCATGCTGTGCTGTATAATGATACAGAGTATCATTGGCATGCTGTGCTGTATAATGATACAGAGTATCACTGGCATACAGTGCTGGATAATGATACTGAGTATCACTGGCATACAGTGCTGTATAGTGATACAGAGTATCGCTGACATTAAGTGCTGTATAATGATACAGAGTATCACTGGCATACAGTGCTCGGTACAGTACAGACACACACACTGTACACTGCACAGGTACAGTACAGACACACACACTACTACACTGCACAGGCACAGTACACACACACACATTGCTACACTGCACAGGTACAGTACAGACATACACACTGCTACACTGCACAGGTACAGTATAGACTAACACACTACTACACTGCACAGGTACAGTACAGACACACACACTGCACAGGTACAGTACAGACACACACACACACAATGCTACACTGCACAGGTACAGTACAGACACACACTCTGCTACACTGCACAGGTACAGTATAGACTAACACACTACTACACTGCACAGGTACAGTACAGACACACACACTGTACAGGTACAGTACAGACACACACACTGCACAGGTACAGTACAGACACACACACTGCACAGGCACAGTACAGACACACACACTGTTACACTGTTACACCATGACATGTATACACAGCACATACAGCGGCAGTGCCAGTCTCCCCCTCACACACACTACTACACCATGACATGTATACACTACACAGTGCCAGCCTCCCCCTAACACACACTACACCATGACATGTATACACAGCACAGTGCCAGTCTCCCCCTCACACACCATGACATGTATACACAGCACTGTGCCAGTCTCCCCCTCACACACCATGACATGTATACACAGCACAGTGCCAGTCTCCCCCTCACACACCATGACATGTATACACAGCACAGTGCCAGTCTCCCCCTCACACACCATGACATGTATATACAGCACAGTGCCAGTCTCCCCCTCACACACCATGACATGTATACACAGCACAGTGCCAGTCTCCCCCTCACACACCATGACATGTATACACAGCACAGTGCCAGTCTCCCCCTCACACACCATGACATGTATACACAGCACAGTGCCAGTCTCCCCCTCACACACACTGCTACACCATGACATGTATACACAACACAGTGCCAGCCTCCCCCTCACACACTACTACACCATGACATGTATACACAGCACAGTGCCAGTCTCCCCCTCACACACCATGACATTTATACACAGCACAGTGCCAGTCTCCCCCTCACACACCATGACATGTATACACAGCACAGTGCCAGTCTCCCCCTCACACACTCTGTCTGTAATAACAGTTTGGCACAAAACATTTTCTTTATAGTGATTTTATTTCCTGAAAATAATGGCATTAAATGGACACATCATGCCCACAAATGTGCTTATAAAGCAATCATTCTCTGAGACAAATAATTAGGGGATCTGGTGTGGTGGGGGGTCCGGGGAGATCCCACATAGGAACACAGCATGACCCCCCCAGAGGCGGATCAATGAGCAGATTCTAACAGGGCATAATCAGCATTGAGTTCCTCCCACTCTGTCCCACGAGGACACAGATCCCCCTATTACAGTTTGTATGGCACGCTCCTTACAACAGAAGCTGAACAAAGAGTTTCATCCATCCGAGAGGGACAGCAAATCAAACATTAATGCCTATTAGCACTTTGGTTTCCACAAAGTCTGTAATTGTAGAAGAGCCTTGTGGAAGAAGCCACGGGTAGTCCATGATGAGTTGGTGTTTGCCCCCAGGCGACCAAAGTCCTTCTTCCAACGGGACTGCCCAAGCCTCACCCAAAGCAATCAACATCTCTGATGCCATCAGTGGTCAAGTCATGTGTTATACTCAATGTGCAAAGAGCACATCTTGGTCCAGGAGGACTTTATCTTCTGTCCTTCAGTGGAGGAACTCAACGATCCACATATGGACATGCGTTTGTTGACGGCCAAGGAACCCGACCTCACGGTTTGGTGGTTCCATATGGAATATGTCATAGTCTTCCCCTTTGTCAGATGCACACGTACTTTTTCCACCAAGCCTTAGAGAGGGTCTTCATCTTGTTGGCCATTTTACGCTCCCTTTGGCCGCGGAGTTCGGAGTAGCGCAGACCTGATATGATGGCGGTGTCAAAAACCTCCTTAAGGTTCTTCTGGGTCAAGGCCGAGCACTCCACGTAAGCCACCGCCCCAATCTTTTCCGCCAGGGCCTGCGCAGAAGACGGATTTACGGGTTTCTCCCGGTACCTGGCCAACTGGATCAAAACCTTGACATCTTCCCTTAAGTCGCACTGAGTTCCAACCAAGACCAAGGGCACGTCGGGGCAATGACCCTCGATCTCCGCGATCCACTTCTCCGAGATGTTCTGGAACGAGGACGGGCTCACCACACTGAAACACAGGATCAGGACGTCCGTCTTCGGATAACAGAAGTGCCGGAGTTTGTCAAACTCATCCTAGGAAAGAAGGAGAAGAGACACACCTTGAGAATCTGTGTTTTGGGAGATTAGTAGACAGGGATATATTAGGATATTAAAAAGGCAGTAAAACCCTGCCAGAGTTTTAGAATTTCTTTGCTCAAAACCTAATTAAAATGGTCTCTGTCACCTAAACACCCGCTTATTATACTGTGACTATAGAGAAACGAAAATAATGAATCATGATCTATACACAGTGTTAGCAGAAAATGAGAGAGAGAGATGTTATAAGGTGTCGTGGGATAGACACAAGACTATCCTAGCTATAAGACGGGGGACTAATAAAAGTACTCAAAAAAAATTGGGCAGACTGGATGGACCGAATGGTTCTTATCTGCCGACACATTCTATGTTTCTATGTCTCCCACTTATGACATCACTTGTGACTTGATATGCAAAGTATCCCAAGTCACAGGGTGATGTCATAAGTATGAGACAGACACATCTAATACAAACTATGCTCGTACTTTACTCATTTGCTGCCATTCTGCCCACACAATGTATAGATCATGTTTTATTCCCTGCACTGGCCGTATATTAAGCAGTGTTTAGGTGAATTCTGCACATTGCGCCCCAGCTTGTGTTTTATCCCCTGCTCCAGTATATTCGGCCCTTCTCCTGAAGGCAGAGATTTTCCACTGTAACTGGATCCCAGCATCATGACGAGGCTGCAGATCTCACTGGGAAGGACTCGGTTACTGTGTTTTCCGGGTGAAAAGCAAACAGACTCTTTCATTAACCCGAAATGAGATTGTGGCTTTAAAGGGACAGTCCCACCAAAAGTGTCCGGAAAGATATCCTTATCCCAGCTCTGCATCCTGCACATGTACCGCATGAGAAACTATATGTATCCTCCTCATCTTCCTATCTTCTAAACATTGCAAGTGAATTCTATTAGAGCCGGACTCCCTGCCCCCTGCGCCAGCCCGTCACCCTGTCCCCTGCTCCAGCCCGTCACCCTGCCCCCTGCGCCACCCTGTCCCCTGCACCAGCCCGTCACCCTGCCCCCTGCGCCACCCTGTCACCTGCCTCCTGCGCCAGCCTGTCACCCTGCCTCCTGTGCCAGCCCGTCACCCTGCCTCCTGTGCCAGCCTGTCACCCTGCCTCCTGCGCCAGCCTGTCACCCTGCCTCCTGCGCCAGCCCGTCACCCTGCTCCCTGTGCCAGCCCGTCACCCTGCTCCCTGTGCCAGCCTGTCACCCTGCTCCCTGTGCCTGCCTGTCACCCTGCTCCCTGTGCCAGCCTGTCACCCTGCCTCCTGCGCCAGCACTTCACCCTGCTCCCTGTGCCAGCCCGTCACCCTGCCTCCTGCGCCAGCCCGTCACCCTGCCCCCTGTGCCAGCCCGTCACCCTGCCTCCTGTGCCAGCCTGTCACCCTGCGCCACCCTGCCTCCTGCGCCAGCCCATCACCCTGCCTCCTGCACCAGCCCGTCACCCTGCCCCCTGCGCCACCCTGTCACCCTGCCTCCTGCGCCAGCCTGTCACCCTGCCCTCTGTGCCACCCTGTCACCCTGCCTCCTGCGGCAGCCTGTCACCCTGCTCCCTGCGCCAGCCCGTCACCCTGCCTCCGGCGCCAGCCCGTCACCCTGCCTCCTGCGCCAGCCCGTCACCCTGCTCCCTGTGCCAGCCCGTCACCCTGCTCCCTGCGCCAGCCCGTCACCCTGCTCCCTGTGCCAGCCTGTCACCCTGCCTCCTGTGCCAGCCCATCACCCTGCTCCCTGTGTCAGCCCGTCACCCTGCCTCCTGCGCCATCCTGTCACCCTGCCTCCTGCGCCATCCTGTCACCCTGCCTCCTGTGCCAGCCTGTCACCCTGCCTCCTGTGCCAGCCCATCACCCTGCTCCCTGTGTCAGCCCGTCACCCTGCTCCCTGCGCCATCCTGTCACCCTGCCTCCTGCGCCATCCTGTCACCCTGCCCCCTGTGCCAGCCCGTCACCCTGCCTCCTGTGCCAGCCCGTCACCCTGCTCCCTGCGCCAGCCCGTCACCCTGCTCCCTGTGCCAGCCTGTCACCCTGCCCCCTGTGCCAGCCCGTCACCCTGCCCCCTGTGCCAGCCCGTCACCCTGCTCCCTGTGCCAGCCCGTCACCCTGCTCCCTGTGCCAGCCTGTCACCCTGCCCCCTGTGCCAGCCCGTCACCCTGCTCCCTGTGTCAGCCCGTCACCCTGCCTCCTGCGCCATCCTGTCACCCTGCCTCCTGCGCCAGCCCGTCACCCTGCCTCCTGCGCCATCCTGTCACCCTGCCTCCTGCGCCAGCCCGTCACCCTGCCTCCTGCACTACATTTGTTGGCATTATATATATATAAACATTAATGTAATAGAGGTATTGCTGTTCTCCTAGTACCAGTCCCGCCCATCTCATTACGCTCCGCCTTGCTGAATGTCACTGAATTAAGAAGCCCCGGAGAAATTATTTTCAATGTAAAACTACAGGAGATCTGGAACTTGAATGAAAGTGAAAAATGCATTGCATATACCGGTATATATATATTACACGCACAACATACAGAAATATAAGCCAGGTGGAATCTGTGGAGAACACAAAATAAAAAGGAACCAGTGACAGTCAGAGGGGGGCGACCGTGCGTCTCCCGGGGGGATTTCACACACATTTAATTGGCTGCTGTGCACGCAGCCCCCAGCACTTTGGGGATTGTGATTAAAATCTCAAACTCCTCTAGTGGCCCCCCATCCCGTTACAGACGGCTGGAAGTGTTGTGACTGACACGCAGACTTGTTTGTATGCAGTCCCATCAGTGCAACACAATATAAGGTTAAGGAGGGTAGTGGATGCATGGGATAGTCTTCCAGTAGAAGTGGTAGAGGTTAATACAGTGAAGCAGTTTAAGCATGCATGGGATAGGTATAAGGCTATCCTAGATATAAGATAAGGCCAGGGACTAATGAAAGTATTACATTACTGTGAGTGTAGTGGATGTATGGAATAGTCTTCCAGTAGAAGTGGTAGAGGTTAATACAGTGAAGGAGTTTAAGCATGCATGGGATAGGTATAAGGCTATCCTAGATATAAGATAAGGTCAGGGACTAATGAAAGTATTACATTACTGAGAGGGTAGTGGATGTATGGAATAGTCTTCCAGTAGAAGTGGTAGAGGTTAATACAGTGAAGGAGTTTAAGCATGCATGGGATAGGTATAAGGCTATCCTAGATATAAGATAAGGTCAGGGACTAATGAAAGTATTACTTTACTGAGAGGGTAGTGGATGTATGGAATAGTCTTCCAGTAGAAGTGGTAGAGGGTAATACAGTGAAGGAGTTTAAGCATGCATGGGATAGGTATAAGGCTATCCTAGATATAAGATAAGGCCAGGGACTAATGAAAGTATTACATTACTGAGAGGGTAGTGGATGTATGGAATAGTCTTCCAGTAGAACTGGTAGAGGTTAATACAGTGAAGGAGTTTAAGCATGCATGGGATAGGTATAAGGCTATCCTAGATATAAGAGAAGGCCATAATGAAAGTATTACATTACTGAGAGGGTAGTGGATGTATGGAACAGTCTTCCAGTAGAAGTGGTAGAGGTTAATACAGTGAAGGAGTTTAAGCATGCATGGGATAGGTATAAGGCTATCCTAGATATAAGATAAGGTCAGGGACTAATGTAAGTATTACTTTACTGAGAGGGTAGTGGATGTATGGAATAGTCTTCCAGTAGAAGTGGTAGAGGTTAATACAGTGAAGGAGTTTAAGCATGCATGGGATAGGTATAAGGCTATCCTAGATATAAGGTAAGGTCAGGGACTAATGAAAGTATTACTTTACTGAGAGGGTAGTGGATGTATGGAATAGTCTTCCAGTAGAAGTGGTAGAGGTTAATACAGTGAAGGAGTTTAAGCATGCATGGGATAGGTATAAGGCTATCCTAGATATAAGGTAAGGTCAGGGACTAATGAAAGTATTACTTTACTGAGAGGGTAGTGGATGCATGGAATAGTCTTCCAGTAGAAGTGGTAGAGGTTAATACAGTGAAGGAGTTTAAGCATGCATGGGATAGGTATAAGGCTATCCTAGATATAAGATAAGGTCAGGGACTAATGTAAGTATTACTTTACTGAGAGGGTAGTGGATGTATGGAATAGTCTTCCAGTAGAAGTGGTAGAGGTTAATACAGTGAAGGAGTTTAAGCATGCATGGGATAGGTATAAGGCTATCCTAGATATAAGGTAAGGTCAGGGACTAATGAAAGTATTACTTTACTGAGAGGGTAGTGGATGCATGGAATAGTCTTCCAGTAGAAGTGGTAGAGGGTAATACAGTGAAGGAGTTTAAGCATGCATGGGATAGGTATAAGGCTATCCTAGATATAAGATAAGGTCAGGGACTAATGTAAGTATTACTTTACTGAGAGGGTAGTGGATGTATGGAATAGTCTTCCAGTAGAAGTGGTAGAGGTTAATACAGTGAAGGAGTTTAAGCATGCATGGGATAGGTATAAGGCTATCCTAGATATAAGGTAAGGTCAGGGACTAATGAAAGTATTACTTTACTGAGAGGGTAGTGGATGCATGGAATAGTCTTCCAGTAGAAGTGGTAGAGGGTAATACAGTGAAGGAGTTTAAGCATGCATGGGACAGGTATAAGGCTATCCTAGATGTAAGATAAGGCCAGGGACTAATGAAAGTATTACATTACTGAGAGGGTAGTGGATGTATGGAATAGTCTTCCAGTAGAAGTGGTAGAGGGTAATACAGTGAAGCAGTTTAAGCATGCATGGGATAGGTATAAGGCTATCCTAGATGTAAGATAAGGCCAGGGACTAATGAAAGTATTACTTTACTGAGAGGGTAGTGGGTGCATGGAATAGTCTTCCAGTAGAAGTGGTAGAGGTTAATACAGTGAAGGAGTTTAAGCATGCATGGGATAGGTATAAGGCTATCCTAGATATAAGATAAGGTCAGGGACTAATGAAAGTATTACTTTACTGAGAGGGTAGTGGATGTATGGAATAGTGTTCCAGTAGAAGTGGTAGAGGTTAATACAGTGAAGGAGTTTAAGCTTGCGTGGGATAGGTATAAGGCTATCCTAGATATAAGATAAGGCCAGGGACTAATGAAAGTATTACTTTACTGAGAGGGTAGTGGATGCATGGAATAGCCTTCCAGTAGAAGTGGTAGAGGTTAATTCAGTGAAGGAGTTTAAGCATGCATGGGATAGGTATAAGGCTATCCTAGATATAAGGTAAGGTCAGGGACTAATGAAAGTATTCAGTTTATTTATTTAGTTTTATTAATTTGGCAGACTAGATGACTGGTTCTTATCTGCCAATAACATTCTATTTTTCTAGATTAAATGTCCTATATCCTTTCCTGTTCCCCTATACTTCCCATCATAGTTTCTTTAGTTTGTGATAAGTATTAAACTACATTGTCTGCATCATAGTAAAGAAAATAAAACAGATCTGTCTGATAAGATTGTTTGTCCAACACTTGCTGTCGCCTAAACACTGCAAACAAACCAGTAACAGTCCTGCCCATCTCCCTAAGCCCCTCCCATCTCCCTAAGCCCCTCCCTATCAGAATGTCAGTGAATTAAGAAGCCCCGGCAAAATTACTTTGAATGTAAAACTACAGAAGAACTGCAAATAGTTGCAAAGTAAAAATAACTTCTTTTCACATACGTATAATGGATAATATGTATCATTAAGAGACTTGAGGGTCCAAAAGTCAGGGGATTCTATTTAAAAAGGGGATAGGTAAGAACACACACAGAGAAAACACGCGTGTGCCGTGTACTGACCTGTCCTGCTGTGTCGCACAGCTGCAGTTTTACGGGAATATTCCCCACTTCCACCGATGCTGCAAAAATAAAGAAAGAAGCGTTATAAGGATGCGCCTAGCAGTGAAACGCGGCAATAAAAACACGAGCGCTAGCGCTGTGACAAGGGTCTTTATTTGTCTTTCCATCTCAGCCCTGTTTTCCTTCCTCTGTGTAAATATGTCTGTCAGGCTGACAGGGGGGGAGTCACACTCCTGTGACGCACGGCTCCCCCCACCGTGGAGACGTGGCTCAGATTTCTATACACGCCGCTCTGTACTGCGAATCCCTCCTATAAACACTTTACTGGACGTAAATAAACTAATCCAAAAATCACACGGCTTTATCAAGCCGGGAGGCCGCAGAGGAGATATTAATTATTATTATTATTATACGCAAATCTACACACAGCCCATCGACCAGAAGATCTGCTTCTGCCACCGCTGCAAGGGATTCTGGGTAGGCATACGCGAATAAGGCTAACTGATCACCATTTGCCTCTATACCCACTTTATACACGGACCCCTTGGAGCACATTGCTGCTGTGCAGGACAGACTATATTATACATAGGCCGGGACAGATTTCTGTGAGAGAAGCAGGTCTTCTGCCTTGTCTGCTGTGTGTTTGTGTTTATTAATAATAATAATTCCTCTGGTGCCTCCTGAATTTGCCTTGGAGAAGTGTCCCCATCACCTTTACCCCCACTGTAACTTGTTTTGTGTTATCAACCTAAGAAACCAGTGTGACCGCCTTGAGAAGCAGCTTGTTTTAATTTAGTGGGCCTAACCCAGAGATCGCCCACTCCTTGTCTTCCTAAAGTTTATTAAGTGCTTGAAATGAAAGGGAGAATTTGTCTATTTTGGCCTCAAGGTTGCAACTGCCTTCTCAATGTCCTCTATCATGAAAAAAAAAAAAGTCCTGAGATCTGCAGGGGCAGGCAGGCGCTAGGTTTGGTTACAAAGCGCCGTGCTAGCAAAGAGTTAATCCCTGCAGCTCACAGTCCATCTGAATGTTAAAGCTGCCATCACATGAAATTTCCCCTGTAAATGGTTCCAACTGGGTGGAGCCGCCGAGGACACATGACCTTTGGTCAGTGACAAGCAGTGCAATGCGTTGGGTCTGAGCCTGTTCTAGTCAGATTATAAAAGATTCCTAGTGATTTCATATTACAAATGCATGGCACAGAGCAGCAGTGATAATCTGCCCTGCCGTGGGCATTTACCATAATCTGCTCTCTTTTTCCAGGGGTTAATAGCAGGATTTCAGCCCCACACAGGAAGTTGAGAGATGTGATTCTGTCCAGGACACAGGCCTTATTAATAAGCACTCCCCAAACTCCCATCACCCTTAGCTAGCCAGTCTAAAAGCTATATTTTGGAACGGACTCCTGACTCCAACATGAGCTCAGTGAGGAAGCCAGAGTATACACTGTGTGCATGATCAGATAAATAATATGTATAGAAACATAGGATCTGTTATCAGATAAGACCTATTCGGGCCATATAGCCTGTCAAGTTTCTGCCTAAAAATCTGAATACTCTCATTAGTCCCTGGCCTTATCTTACATCTAGGATAGCCTTATACCTATCCCATGCATGCTTAAACTCCATCACTGTATTAACCTCTACCACTTCTACTGGAAGACTATTCCATACATCCACTACCCTCTCAGTAAAGTAATACTTTCATTAGTCCCTGGCCTTATCTTACATCTAGGATAGCCTTATACCTATCCCACGCATGCTTAAACTCCTTCACTGTATTAACCTCTACCACTTCTACTGGAAGACTATTCCATACATCCACTACCCTCTCAGTAATGTACTACTTTCATTAGTCCCTGTCCTTATCTTATATCTAGGATAGCCTTATACCTATCCCATGCATGCTTAAACTCCTTCACTGTATTACCCTCTACCACTTCTACTGGAAGACTATTCCATGCATCCACTACCCTCTCAGTAAAGTAATACTTTCATTAGTCCCTGACCTTATCTTATATCTAGTATAGCCTTATACCTATCCCATGCATGCTTAAACTCCTTCACTGTATTAACCTCTACCACTTCTACTGGAAGACTATTCCATACATCCACTACCCTCTCAGTAAAGTAATACTTTCATTAGTCCCTGGCCTTATCTTATATCTAGGATAGCCTTATACCTATCCCATGCATGCTTAAACTCCTTCACTGTATTAACCTCTACCACTTCTACTGGAAGACTATTCCATACATCCACTACCCTCTCAGTAATGTAATACTTTCATTAGTCCCTGGCCTTATCTTATATCTAGGATAGCCTTATACCTATCCCACGCATGCTTAAACTCCTTCACTGTATTAACCTCTACCACTTCTACTGGAAGACTATTCGATGTATCCACTACCCTCTCAGTAATGTAATACTTTCATTAGTCCCTGGCCTCATCTTATATCTAGGATAGCCTAATACCTATCCTATGCATTCTTAAACTCCTTCACTGTATTAACCTCTACCACTTCTACTTGAAGACTATTCCATGCATCCACTACCCTCTCAGTAAAGTAATACTATCATTAGTCCCTGACCTTATCTTATATCTAGGATAGCCTTATACCTATCCCATGCATGCTTAAACTCCCTCACTGTATTAACCTCTACAACTTCTACTGGAAGACTATTCCATACATCCACTACCCTCTCAGTAATGTAATACTTTCATTAGTCCCTGACCTTATCTTATATATAGGATAGCCTTATACCTATCCCATGCATGCTTAAACTGCTTTACTGTATTAACCTCTACCACTTCTACTGGAAGACTATTCCATACATCCACTACTCTCTCAGTAATGTAATACTTTCATTAGTCCCTGGCCTTATCTTATATCTAGGATAGCCTTATACCTATCCCACGCATGCTTAAACTCCTTCACTGTATTAACCTCTACCACTTCTACTGGAAGACTATTCCATACATCCACTACCCTCTCAGTAATGTAATACTTTCATTAGTCCCTGACCTTATCTTATATCTAGGATAGCCTTATACCTATCCCATGCATGCTTAAACTGCTTTACTGTATTAACCTCTACCACTTCTACTGGAAGACTATTCCATACATCCACTACTCTCTCAGTAATGTAATACTTTCATTAGTCCCTGGCCTTATCTTATATCTAGGATAGCCTTATACCTATCCCATGCATGCTTAAACTCCTTCACTGTATTAACCTCTACCACTTCTACTGGAAGGCTATTCCATACACACACTACCCTCTCAGTAATGTAATACTTTCATTAGTCCCTGACCTTATCTTATATCTAGGATAGCCTTATACCTATCCCATGCATGCTTAAACTCCTTCACTGTATTAACCTCTACCACTTCTACTGGAAGACTATTCCATGCCTCCACTACCCTCTCAGTAATGTAATACTTTCATTAGTCCCTGGTCGTATCTTATATCTAGGATAGCCTTATACCTATGCCACGCATGCTTAAACTCCTTCACTGTATTAACCTCTACCACTTCTGCTGGAAGACTATTCCATGCATCCACTACCCTCTCAGTAATGTAATACTTTCATTAGTCCCTGGCCTTATCTTATATCTAGGATAGCCTTATACCTATCCCATGCATGCTTAAACTCCTTCTGCTGGAAGGTCATTCCATAAATCCACTACCCTCTCAGTAAAGTAATACTTATTGATATTATTTTTAATCCTTTGCCCCTCTAATTTAATGCAAAACTGCAAAATCCCTGATTATTCTGTATAAAGAGCAAAAGTCTAGACCTTTACCCCAGGACTGCTCCTGATACAAGTGTCACCAGCACCATGACAAGCCGAGGTAAGGGGGCAGTTTCCACACACACTCTTCCTGTGCTTTACTGTCACTGGGTTTAGACAATATTATTGTGCCCTGTGGAATTACTAATAACAGGGGGTGAAATCATTATTACCCCCACCCAGCAAGATGAAAACACTGCTACTTTCTGTAGTCTAGCTATAATAAAAGTGTGGTGTGATCTAATGACGCACATGCAGAGATACAGACCAGAGTGCAGATAGATCATGACATCATACAGACACATAATAACAAACAGAAAGATAAAGCTGCAGATATATAATAACAAACAGAAAGATAAAGCTGCAGATATATAATAACAAACAGAAAGATAAAGCTGCAGATATATAATAACAAACAGAAAGATAAAGCTGCAGATATATAATAACAAACCAACAGGTAAAGCTGCAGATATATAATAACAAACCAACAGGTAAAGCTGCAGATATATAATAACAAACCAACAGGTAAAGCTGCAGATATATAATAACAAACCAACAGGTAAAGCTGCAGATATATAATAACAAACCAACAGGTAAAGCTGCAGATATATAATAACAAACCAACAGGTAAAGCTGCAGATATATAATAACAAACCAACAGCTAAAGCTGCAGATATATAATAACAAACCAACAGGTAAAGCTGCAGATATATAATAACAAACCAACAGGTAAAGCTGCAGATATATAATAACAAACCAACAGGTAAAGCTGCAGATATATAATAACAAACCAACAGGTAAAGCTGCCGATATATAATAACAAACCAACAGGTAAAGCTGCAGATATATAATAACACACAGAAAGATAAAGCTGCAGATATATAATAACAAACCAACAGGTAAAGCTGCAGATATATAATAACACACAGAAAGATAAAGCTGCAGATATATAATAACAAACCAACAGGTAAAGCTGCAGATATATAATAACACACAGAAATATAAAGCTGTAGATATATAACAAACCAACAAGTAAAGCTGCAGATATATAATAACAAACCAACAGGTAAAGCTGCCGATATATAATAACAAACAGAAAGATAAAGCTGCAGATATATAATAACAAACCAACAGGTAAAGCTGCAGATATATAATAACAAACCAACAAGTAAAGCTGCAGATATATAATAACAAACCAACAGGTAAAGCTGCAGATATATAATAACAAACCAACAGGTAAAGCTGCAGATATATAATAACAAACCAAAAGGTAAAGCTACAGATATATAATGAAACACAGAAAGATAAAGCTGCAGATATATAATAACACACAGAATTATAAAGCTGTAGATATATAACAAACCAACAAGTAAAGCTGCAGATATATAATAACAAACCAACAGGTAAAGCTGCAGATATATAATAACAAACAGCTCGATCTGCAGATTGACAAAACAATAAGATGCAGATAAAATAAACATTTATAATATGTATACAACTCAGAATTAATGTGGCTGTATAATATAACATGTAGCAATATAGTAATATGCAAGTATATACAGTTATAAACGTATGTAACATTCAGATAATCAATACAATGTAGATATATCATGGTGAAGATCAAATCACATATATTGATACAGTATCTCTGCCTATCCCATGCATGCTTAAACTCCTTCACTGTATTAACCACTACCTCTTCTACTGGAAGACTATTCCATGCATCCACTACCCTCTCAGTAATGTTATACTTTCATTAGTCCCTGGTCTTATCTTATATCTAGGATAGCCTTATACCTATCCCATCCATGCTTAAACTCCTTCACTGTATTAACCTCTACCACTTCTACTGGAAGACTATTCCATGCATCCACTAACCTCTCAGTACTGTAATACTTTCATTAGTCCCTGGTCTTATCTTATATCTAGGATAGCCTTATACCTATCCCATGCATGCTTAAACTCCTTCACTGTATTAACCTCTACCACTTCTACTGGAAGACTATTCCATGTATCCACTACCCTCTCAGTAATGTAATACTTTCATTAGTCCCTGGCCTTATCTTATATCTAGGATAGCCTTATACCTATCCCATGCATGCTTAAACTCCTTCACTGTATTAACCTCTACCACTTCTACTGGAAGACTATTCCATGTACCCACTACCCTCTCAGTAATGTAATACTTTCATTAGTCCCTGGCCTTATCTTATATCTAGGATAGCCTTATACCTATCCCATGCATGCTTAAACTCCTTCACTGTATTAACCTCTACCACTTCTGCTGGCAGACTATTCCATACATCCACTACCCTCTCAGTAAAGTAATACTTCCTGATATTACATTAAATCGTTGCCCCTCTAATTTCAGACTATGTCCTCTAGTTGTGGTAGTTTTTCTTCATATAAATATACTCTCCTCCGTTACTGTGTTGATTCCCTTTATGTATATAAATGTTTCTATCATATCCCCCCTGTTACGTCTTTCCTCCAAGCTATACATGTTAAGATGCATTAACCTTTCCTGGTAAGTTTTATCCTTCATCCCATGAACCAGTTTAGTAGCCCTTCTCGGAACTCTTTCCCAGTAACTTGCCCCCAGCAGGGGTACTTTGGGGATTTTTGGGGCGGTGTTAGTATAGGGTCCCATCTTGGTGTGAACCAGACCCCAATCTCATGTGACGTACCTGAGAAGTCGTCGAAGGCGGTGGGGATGTAACGGGTTGGGTAGCCATTGGTGGTGTAACTGACCAGAAGGCTGGTCTTGCCCACTGCCCCGTCCCCCAGTAACACACATTTAAGGTCCTTCTCCAGGCAGCCGGTGGGTGGATCAGGTGTGGGATTGTGGGGAGGCACAGGGGGTGCAAAGTGGGACAAGTAATCCATAGATCTCTCTTGAGGGGGCATTTTATCCAGAAGCTGATCTGCTCCAGAGGTGACAACCTTGCTAAGTGTCTACAGGTTTCCTGCTCAGAGAAGTAGGGGTTACTTTTTAAAATCCACACCCCTCCTCCTGAGTGCAAGAGCCCCACCTCCTGCTTCTGGGAGCTATCCAGACAGGGAGGCCAGGGAGAGGAGGCAGGAGGGGGGCTGGACCTCCGGGCAGGACACCTCTCACTAATCTGGCTTTATCATTATATGCGACCCATGTGCAGATATAGAGAGTGGGGGGGCACAGCCCACAGAGTTTACAGTCTAATGTACAGAGATACATAGGCATGATGCAGAGAATAGGAAATCCTGACCTGCAGAGCTTACAATCTAATCTACAGAAATACACAGGTATAGTACAGAGAGAAGTGAATCCTGACCAGCAGAGTTTTGCAGTCTAATACTCATACACTATATAATATAGAGAGATTGGAGTCCTGACCCAAAGAGCTTACAGTCTGATATTTAGAAATACATGGTCTAATAGAGAGAGTGGAGTCCTGACCCGTAGAGCTTACAGTCTAATACTCATACACTGTATAATATAGAGAGAGTGGAGTCCTGACCTGCAGAGCTTACAGTCTAATACTCATACACTATATAATATAGAGAGAGTGGAGTCCTGACCTGTAGAGCTTACAGTCTAATACTCATACACTATATAATATAGAGAGAGTGGAGTCCTGACCTGTAGAGCTTACAGTCTAATACTCATACACTGTATAATATAGAGAGAGTGGAGTCCTGACCTGTAGAGCTTACAGTCTAATACTCATACACTATATAATACAGAGAGAGGGGAGTCCTGACCTGTAGAGCTTACAGTCTAATACTCATACACTATATAATACAGAGAGAGTGGAGTCCTGACCTGTAGAGCTTACAGTCTAATACTCATACACTATATAATATAGAGAGAGTGGAGTCCTGACCTGCAGAGCTTACAGTCTAATACTCATACACTATATAATATAGAGAGAGTGGAGTCCTGACCTGCAGAGCTTACAGTCTAATACTCATACACTATATAATATAGAGAGAGTGGAGTCCTGACCTGTAGAGCTTACAGTCTAATACTCATACACTGTATAATATAGAGAGAGTGGAGTCCTGACCTGTAGAGCTTACAGTCTAATACTCATACACTATATAATATATAGAGAGTGGAGTCCTGACCTGCAGAGCTTACAGTCTAATAGTTATAGAGGTTCTCCACTGTGATATGTACACAGCATGTTTAATTTTGGGAGTAACAAGCCTGCACTCGTCCAGCTGCCAAATACTGCAGAGAGAGCAGAGCTGCCGCAGGCTGCGACGAATGATGTCATCAAACACAGGAAAACACCTCTATATAGCGTCCTTCATGAATATATCTATACAGCGTCCCTTATATATATCTATACAGCGTCCTTCATATAAATATCTATACAGCGTCCCTTATATATATATATATCTATATACAGCACCCCTCAACCCCATATATAGATCTATACAGCGTCCCTCAACCCCATATATAGATCTATACAGCACCCCTCAATCCCATATATAGATCTATACAGCGTCCCTCAAACCCAAATCTATTCAGCCAAACTCTGAGATGTTGGCTTTAAGTTTGAAATTCCCTTGTCAATTCCCTTTGTCATGACTAAAGTTCATAATAATGCTTTATTTTCTAGTCTGTGCTCTGAGCAGCCGCCCCCCGGCCCCTGTGTGTGTGCTGGGTGGGGATCCCCGGGGCTTCTGAGGGCACTTTAATCTCATGCACACGTTACCAAGACATCAGAGGTGCAGATTTTGACACATCTGCAGATCCCCAGAGTCGCCCCCTGCAAACTCTGCATCTGTCTATCTACTTGAAGACAAACAGCTGTGTGTCTGTCTGCATGCATGACCACCCAGACTGAGCCATACACTGCACGATACCACCTCCGCCTGGCAGCTGCGCCATGGAGCCATTTCCTTTTTATTTTGACATTTGCACTAGAGAAATGTTTATTTCTGTAGCAGGCGTGACAAGCAGGACTATAATGGCGGCACTCTGGATGTGACATCATTAGGAGGGCAAAAATCCAGCTTAACCAGAATCCCAGTTCTGGATCACATGATGCTGCTGGGAGGGAAGCTATTACCCAGAATCCTTCGCTGCACTGTGCGATGCTGCTGGGAGGGAAGCGATTACCCAGAATCCTTAGCTGCACTGCGTGATGCTGCTGGGAGGGAAGCGATTACCCAGAATCCTTAGCTGCACTGCGTGATGCTGCTGGGAGGGAAGCGATTACCCAGAATCCTTCGCTGCACTGTGCGATGCTGCTGGGAGGGAACCTATTACCCAGAATCCTTAGCTGCACTGTGCGCTGCTGCTGGGAGGGAAGCTATTACCCAGAATCCTTCGCTGCACTGTGCGATGCTGCTGGGAGGGAAGCGATTACCCAGAATCCTTAGCTGCACTGTGTGATGCTGATGGGAGAGAAGCTATTACCCAGAATCCTTCGCTGCACTGTGCGATGCTGCTGGGAGGGAACCTATTACCCAGAATCCTTAGCTGCACTGTGCGCTGCTGCTGGGAGAGAAGCTATTACCCAGAATCCTTAGCTTCACTGTTCGATGCTGATGGGAGAGAAGCTATTACCCAGAATCCTTAGCTGCACTGTGTGATGCTGCTAAGAGGGAAGTTATTACCCAGAATCCTTAGCTGCACTGTGCAATGCTGCTGGGAGGGAAGTTATTACCCAGAATCCTTAGCTGCACTGTGTGATGCTGATGGGAGAGAAGCTATTACCCAGAATCCTTAGCTGCACTGTGTGATGCTGTTGGGAGAGAAGCTATTACCCAGAATCCTTAGATGCACTGTGCGATGCTGCTGGGAGGGACAATATTACCCAGAATCCTTAGCTGCACTGTTGGATGCTGCTGGGAGAGAAGTTATTACCCAGAATCCTTAGCTGCACTGTGTGATGCTGCTGGGAGAGAAGTTATTACCCAGAATCCTTAGCTGCACTGTTGGATGCTGCTGGGAGAGAAGTTATTACCCAGAATCCTTAGCTGCACTGTGCGATGCTGCTGGGAGAGAAGCTATTACCCAGAATCCTTAGCTGCACTGTGCGATGCTGCTGGGAGGGACGCTATTACCCAGAATCCTTAGCTGCACTGTGCAATGCTGCTGGGAGAGAAGTTATTACCCAGAATCCTTAGCTGCACTGTGTGATGCTGATGGGAGAGAAGCTATTACCCAGAATCCTTAGCTGCACTGTGTGATGCTGTTGGGAGAGAAGCTATTACCCAGAATCCTTAGATGCACTGTGCGATGCTGCTGGGAGGGACAATATTACCCAGAATCCTTAGCTGCACTGTTGGATGCTGCTGGGAGAGAAGTTATTACCCAGAATCCTTAGCTGCACTGTGTGATGCTGCTGGGAGAGAAGTTATTACCCAGAATCCTTAGCTGCACTGTTGGATGCTGCTGGGAGAGAAGTTATTACCCAGAATCCTTAGCTGCACTGTGTGATGCTGATGGGTGAGAAGCTATAACCCAGAATCCTTAGCTGCACTGTGCGATGCTGCTGGGAGGGACGCTATTACCCAGAATCCTTAGCTGCACTGTTGGATGCTGCTGGGAGAGAAGTTATTACCCAGAATCCTTAGCTGCACTGTGTGATGCTGATAGAGAGAAGCTATAACCCAGAATCCTTAGCTGCACTGTGCGATGCTGATGGGAGAGAAGTTATTACCCAGGATCCTTCGCTGTGGCAGGAGTGCACTACGTAATGCTGCTAGAAGGCAGGTTATTATGTTATGTCTGACATGGAAGGAGAGGTCATTACCCAGAATGCTCAGCTCCAGCACAGTGCGCTGCTTGCAGACAGGTTGGGACATGTTTAAATGAGCTCATCAGAAATGCCGGTGATTTTCTTTTTTTTAAATCCTTTTTTTTCTCCTGGTTTAACTGCTGGACAAGAGATTAAATGACAACTGGCAGCAAAAGACTTCTGTTTAACTGAAAGATTACATCAAGTGTAGAAATTTTTAATAAAAATGTTTTAATGAAAAAATACAAATAAATCACTTTATTGAGCCCTTTTGCTCTGTATAGCATAGCTGCCAACATTGGCCATGTTTCCAGAGACACGTAACTGTTTCACATGCTGCAGAAAGAGCATGCAAAGTGCAGCCCGGCAGTATGTAGGATGTATATACACACACACAATCCAATTCATGTAAAGTGCAGCCCGGCAGTATGTAGGATGTATATACACACACACAATCCAATTCATGTAAAGTGCAGCCCAGCAGTATGTAGGATGTATACACACACACACACACACACACACACACACACAATCCAATTCATGTAAAGTGCAGCCCGGCAGTATGTAGGATGTATATACACACACACAATCCAATTCATGTAAAGTGCAGCCCGGCAGTATGTAGGATGTATACACACACACACACAATCCAATTCATGTAAAGTGCAGCCCAGCAGTATGTAGGATGTATATACACACACACACAATCCAATTCATGTAAAGTACAGCCCGGCAGTATGTAGGATGTATATACACACACACACACACTCACAATCCAATTCATGTACAGAGCAGCCTGCAGTATGTAGGATGTATATACACACACACAATCCAATTCATGTAAAGTACAGCCCGGCAGTATGTAGGATGTATATACACACAGACACAATCCAATTCATGTAAAGTGCAGCCCGGCAGTATGTAGGATGTATATACACACAGACACAATCCAATTCATGTAAAGTGCAGCCCGGCAGTATGTAGGATGTATATACACACACACACAATCCAATTCATGTAAAGTGCAGCCCGGCAGTATGTAGGATGTATATACACACACACAGACACAATCCAATTCATGTAACGTGCAGCCCGGCAGTATGTAGGATGTATATATACACACACACACAATCCAATTCATGTAAAGTGCAGCCCGGCAGTATGTAGGATGTATATATACACACACACACACACACACAATCCAGTTCATGTAAAGTGCAGCCCGGCAGTATGTAGGATGTATATACACACACACAATCCAATCCATGTAAAGTGCAGCCCGGCAGTATGTAGGATGTATATACACACACACACAATCCAATTCATATAAAGTGCAGCCCTGCAGTATGTAGGATGTATATACACACACACACACAATCCAATTCATGTAAAGTGCAGCCCGGCAGTATGTAGGATGTATATACACACACACACACACAATCCAATTCATGTAAAGTGCAGCCCGGCAGTATGTAGGATGTATTTACACACACACAATCCAATTCATGTAAAGTGCAGCCTGGCAGTATGTAGGATGTATATACACACACACACAATCCAATTCATGTAAAGTGCAGCCTGGCAGTATGTAGGATGTATATACACACACACAATCCAATTCATGTAAAGTGCAGCCCGGCAGTATGTAGGATGTATATACACACACACACAATCCAATTGATGTAAAGTGCAGCCCGGTAGTATGTAGGATGTATATACACACACACACAATCCAATTGATGTAAAGTGCAGCCCGGCAGTATGTAGGATGTATATACACACACACACAATCCAATTGATGTAAAATGCAGCCCGGCAGTATGTAGGATGTATATACATACACACACAAACCAATTCATGTAAAGTGCAGCCCGGCAGTATGTAGGATGTATATACACACACACACACACACACACACACACACACACACACACACACACACACACAATCCAATTGATGTAAAGTGCAGCCCGGCAGTATGTAGGATGTATATACACACACACACAATCCAATTGATGTAAAGTGCAGCCCGGCAGTATGTAGGATGTATATACACACACACACAATCCAATTGATGTAAAGTGCAGCCAGGTAGTATGTAGGATGTATATACACACGCACACAATCCAATTGATGTAAAGTGCAGCCCGGCAGTATGTAGGATGTATATACACACACACATTATCCAATTCATGTAAAGTGCAGCCTGGCATTATGTAGGATGTATATACACAGACACAATCCAATTCATGTAAAGTGCAGCCCGGCAGTATGTAGGATGTATATACACACACACACACAATCCAATTCATGGAAAGTGCAGCCCGGCTGTATGTAGGATGTATATACACAGACACAATCCAATTCATGTAAAGTGCAGCCCGGCAGTATGTAGGATGTATATACACACACAATCCAATTCATGTAAAGTGCAGCCCGGCAGTATGTAGGATGTATATACACACACACACACACACACACAATCCAATTCATGTAAAGTGCAGCCTGGCAGTATGTAGGATGTATATACACACACACACACAATCCAATTCATGTAAAGTGCAGCCCGGCAGTATGTAGGATGTATATACACACAGACACAATCCAATTCATGTAAAGTGCAGGCCGGCTGTATGAAGGATGTATATACACACACACACACAAACCAATTCATGTAAAGTGCAGCCCGGCAGTATGTAGGATGTATATACACACACACACAATCCAATTCATGTAAAGTGCAGCCTGGCAGTATGTAGGATGTATATACACAGACACACAATCCAATTCATGTAAAGTGCAGCCTGGCAGTAAGTACAATGTATATACACAGACACACAATCCAATTCATGTAAAGTGCAGCCTGGCATTATGTAGGATGTATATACACAGACACAATCCAATTCATGTAAAGTGCAGCCCGGCAGTATGTAGGATGTATATACACACACACACACAATCCAATTCATGTAAAGTGCAGCCCGGCTGTATGTAGGATGTATATACACAGACACAATCCAATTCATGTAAAGTGCAGCCCGGCAGTATGTAGGATGTATATACACACACACACACACACACACACACACACACACACAATCCAATTCATGTAAAGTGCAGCCTGGCAGTATGTAGGATGTATATACACACAGACACAATCCAATTCATGTAAAGTGCAGGCCGGCTGTATGAAGGATGTATATACACACACACACACAAACCAATTCATGTAAAGTGCAGCCCGGCAGTATGTAGGATGTATATACACACACACACAATCCAATTCATGTAAAGTGCAGCCCGGCAGTATGTAGGATGTATATACACACACACACAATCCAATTCATGTAAAGTGCAGCCCGGCAGTATGTAGGATGTATATACACACACACAATCCAATTCATGTAAAGTGCAGCCTGGCAGTATGTAGGATGTATATACACACACACAATCCAATTCATGTAAAGTGCAGCCCGGCAGTATGTAGGATGTATATACACACACAATCCAATTCATGTAAAGTGCAGCCCGGCAGTATGTAGGATGTATATACACACAGACACACAATCCAATTCATGTAAAGTGCAGCCCGGCAGTATGTAGGATGTATATACACACACAATCCAATTCATGTAAAGTGCAGCCCGGCAGTATGTAGGATGTATATACACACACAGACACACAATCCAATTCATGTAAAGTGCAGCCCGGCAGTATGTAGGATGTATATACACACACACACAATCCAATTCATGTAAAGTACAGCCCGGCAGTATGTAGGATGTATATACACACAGACAATCCAATTCATGTAAAGTGCAGCCTGGCAGTATGTAGGATGTATATACACACACACACAATCCAATTCATGTAAAGTGCAGCCCGGCAGTATGTAGGATGTATACACACACACACACACAATCCAATTCATGTAAAGTGCAGCCCGGCAGTATGTAGGATGTATATACACACACAGACACACAATCCAATTCATGTAAAGTGCAGTCCGGCAGTATGTAGGATGTATATACACACACACACAATCCAATTCATGTAAAGTACAGCCCGGCAGGATGTAGGATGTATATACACACACACACAATCCAATTCATGTAAAGTGCAGCCCGGCAGTATGTAGGATGTATATACACACAGACAATCCAATTCATGTAAAGTGCAGCCTGGCAGTATGTAGGATGTATATACACACACACACACAATCCAATTCATGTAAAGTGCAGCCTGGCAGTATGTAGGATGTATATACACACAGACAATCCAATTCATGTAAAGTGCAGCCTGGCAGTATGTAGGATGTATATACACACAGACAATCCAATTCATGTAAAGTGCAGCCTGGCAGTATGTAGGATGTATATACACACACACACACACAATCCAATTCATGTAAAGTACAGCCCGGCAGTATGTAGGATGTATATACACAAACACACAATCCAATTCATGTAAAGTGCAGCCCGGCAGTATGTAGGATGTATACACACACACACACACAATCCAATTCATGTAAAGCGCAGCCCGGCAGTATGTAGGATGTATATACACACACAGACACACAATCCAATTCATGTAAAGTGCAGCCCGGCAGTATGTAGGATGTATATACACACAGACAATCCAATTCATGTAAAGTGCAGCCTGGCAGTATGTAGGATGTATATACACACACACACACAATCCAATTCATGTAAAGTGCAGCCTGGCAGTATGTAGGATGTATATACACACACACACAATCCAATTCATGTAAAGTGCAGCCCGGCAGTATGTAGGATGTATATACACTCAGACAATCCAATTCATGTAAAGTGCAGCCTGGCAGTATGTAGGATGTATATACACACAGACAATCCAATTCATGTAAAGTACAGCCTGGCATTATGTAGGATGTATATACACAGACACAATCCAATTCATGTAAAGTGCAGCCCGGCAGTATGTAGGATGTATATACACACACACACACAATCCAATTCATGTAAAGTGCAGCCCGGCAGTATGTAGGATGTATATACACAGACACACACAATCCAATTCATGTAAAGTGCAGCCTGGCAGTATGTAGGATGTATATACACACACACACACACACAATCCAATTCATGTAAAGTACAGCCCGGCAGTATGTAGGATGTATATACACACACACACAATCCAATTCATGTAAAGTGCAGCCCGGCAGTATGTAGGATGTATATACACACACACAATCCAATTCATGTAAAGTGCAGCCCGGCAGTATGTAGGATGTATATACACACACACACACACACACACACACACACACACAATCCAATTCATGTAAAGTGCAGCCCGGCAGTATGTAGGATGTATATACACACACAGACACACAATCCAATTCATGTAAAGTGCAGCCCAGCAGTATGTAGGATGTATATACACACACAGACACACAATCCAATTCATTTAAAGTGCAGCCTGGCAGTATGTAAGATTTATATACACACAGACACAATCCAAGGGGGCAGACATGTTGATTAGAATCTTTGCTCTGTATAGCTCTATCAGGGGTGGACATGTTGTTTAGAATCTTTGCTCTGTATGGCTCTATCAGGGGGGTGGACATGTTGTTTAGAATCTTTGCTCTGTATAGCTCTATCAGGGGGAGGACATGTTGTTTAGACTCTTTTGCTCTGTATAGCTCTATCAGGGGGCGGACATGTTGTTTAGACTCTTTGCTCTGTATAGCTCTATCAGGGGCGGGCATGTTGTTTAGAATCTTTGCTCTGTATAGCTCTATCAGGAGGCGGACATGTTGTTTAGAATCTTTGCTCTGTATAGCTCTATCAGGGGGCGGACATGTTGTTTAGAATCTTTGCTCCGTATAGCTCTATCAGGGGGAAGACATGTTGCTTAGAATCTTTGCTCTGTGTAGCTCTATCAGGGGACGGACATGTTGTTTAGAATCTTTGCTCTGTATAGCTCTATCAGGGGAAGACATGTTGCTTAGAATCTTTGCTCTGTGTAGCTCTATCAGGGGACGGACATGTTGTTTAGAATCTTTGCTCTGTATAGCTCTATCAGGGGCGGACATGTTGTTTAGACTCTTTGCTCTGTATAGCTCTATCAGGGGGCGGACATGTTGTTTAGAATCTTTGCTCTGTATAGCTCTATCAGGGGGCAGACATGTTGTTTAGAATCTTTGCTCTGTATAGCTCTATCAGGGGACGGACATGTTGTTTAGAATCTTTGCTCTGTATAGCTCTATCAGGAGGCGGACATGTTGTTTAGAATCTTTGCTCTGTATAGCTCTATCAGGGGGCGGACATGTTGTTTAGAATCTTTGCTCTGGATAGCTCTATCAGGGGCAGACGTGTTTAGAATCTTTGCTCTGTATAGCTCTATCAGGGGGCGGACATGTTGTTTAGACTCTTTGCTCTGTATAGCTCTATCAGGGGGCGGACATGTTGTTTAGAATCTTTGCTCTGTATACCTCTATCAGGGGCAGACATGTGTTTAGAATCTTTGCTCTGTATAGCTCTATCAGGGGGCAGACATGTTGTTTAGAATCTTTGCTCTGTATAGCTCTATCAGGGGGCGGACATGTTGTTTAGAATCTTTGCTCTGTATAGCTCTATCAGGGGAGGACATGTTGTTTACAATCTTTGCTCTGTATAGTTCTATCAGGGGACGGACATGTTGTTTAGACTCTTTGCTCTGTATAGCTCTATCAGGGGGCGGACATGTTGAAACCATATTTTTCTCTTACTTTCTGCATGTTCTGTGTCTTATTATAATGTATAGATCATTGTATGTATTTTTTATTCGCCTTTCCCCAAAGAGCAGAACATTTCCTGTTATCTCCCTGTCCCAGCACATTGACATTGGAGGAAAGGTGGATTCTGGGAGATGATGTTCCCGCCAGCATAGAAGATTTACATTTCCCAGTATTGTGACCCCCATGATCTGCACCTCCCTCTCTCCCCAAAACTGTCATTTCCTCTTACGCCAGAGGTCAAGAGCCACTGTATCCGCTGAGGACAGACTTTCCGGCATACGTGGAGTATATCATTCAAATGATGCCACACTTGGTCTCAACTGAACTGCAGCAATCAGGCATTAGCCAGGGGCCAGCCCTCCCGGATAAACCTTCAAACTTCAGGCCAAAATAGCCGAGTTGGAAAAATTCTCCCATTCTGCTGATTTTGCAACTCCCTTCTCAATTCCCGGCAATTCTCTCCTTCAGGAATAAAGTAAAAATAAGTGCGATACACTGGGTGGTACTGCTCATTTAATAGCTGAGTTAGAAAGCTGGCTGGGGAGTTTTTCCAACTCTTACCGCTATTCCTGCCTGTTTTTTGCAGTTCCCCTTTCAGTGCCCAGATGCCGTAGTGTTGTGTAACTGTGTTTTATACAAGGACTTATTAGTAAATAATGCTGTGTTACTGACCATTGTGTTTATGGATTGGATGTGACAGAGATAGGTATTCTTATCTCTCCAGCCCAAGCACCAAGTCCCTTTCAGCAGCATTGTTTTACTTTGTCACAGTATGACATCCACTAATTAGTGTGATAGGAAAAGTCCAGATCTAAACAGAATCCTTTTTAAATCAGTTCCCAGGATTAGTTCACTTCACTTTACCCAGATTGGATATCATGAGGTCACAGTGTGACTACAGATAACACAGTGCTGATAGCATGGGACAGGCAGCAGATCCCTTGTCCTCTCTTACCCATGGGAACTCTCCAAATGTTGGCCTCTTGTGTAGGCTGCAAGATCCATGTAAACTAAACAACATATAAACCTCATTATTGGCTTTGTTCTACTTTAGACCAACACAGAAAGGTAAAAGGCACTAGACTGGGGTGACCACCCTCTCCCTTTAAAACACAACAAAGTGTAGACGTTTCAACTAGAAAGGCTTTAATGAAAAAATATAAATAAACTACCTTATTGAGCCCTCTGTGCTTCTATAGCTCTACCAGGGGACTGACATGTTTGGACAGATCTGTTGGGTCATTCACCTGACCCAAGATTCTAAACAACATGTCCGCCCCCTGATAGAGCTATACAGAGCAAAGATACTAAACAACATGTCCGCCCCCTGATAGAGCTATACAGAGCAAAGATTCTAAACAACATGTCTGCCCCCTGATAGAGCTATACAGAGCAAAGATTCTAAACAACATGTCCGCCCCCTGATAGAGCTATACAGAGCAGAGATTCTAAACAACATGTCCGCCCCCTGATAGAGCTATACAGAGCAAAGATTCTAAACAACATGTCTGCCCCCTGATAGAGCTATACAGAGCAAAGATTCTAAACAACATGTCTGCCCCCTGATAGAGCTATACAGAGCAAAGATTCTAAACAACATGTCTGCCCCCTGATAGAGCTATACAGAGCAAAGATTCTAAACAACATGTCCGCCCCCTGATAGAGCTGTACAGAGCAAAGATTCTAAACAACATGTCTGCCCCCTGATAGAGCTATACAGAGCAAAGATTCTAAACAACATGTCTGCCCCCTGATAGAGCTATACAGAGCAAAGATTCTAACCAACATGTCCACCCCTGATAGAGCTTTACAGAGCAAAGATTCTAAACATCATGTCCACCCCCTGATAGAGCTATACAGAGCAAAGATTCCAAATAACATGCCCCCCCCGATAGAGCTATACAGAGCAAACATTCTAAACAACATGTCCGCCCCCTGATAGAGCTATACAGAGCAAAGATTCTAAACAACATGTCCACTCCTGATAGAGCTATACAGAGCAAAGATTCTAAACAACATGTCCGCCCCCTTGTAGAGCTATACAGAGCAAAGATTCTAAACAACATGTCCGCCCCCTGGTAGAGCTATACAGAGCAAAGATTCTAAACAACATGTCCGCCCCCTGATAGAGCTATACAGAGCAAAGATTCTAAACAACATGTCCGCCCCCTGATAGAGCTATACAGAGCAAAGATCTAAACAACATGTCCACCCCCTGATAGAGCTATACAGAGCAAAGATTCTAAACAACATGTCCTCCCCCTGATAGAGCTATACAGAGCAAAGATCTAAACAACATGTCCACCCCCTGATAGAGCTATACAGAGCAAAGATTCTAAACAACATGTCCTCCCCCCGATAGAGCTATACAGAGCGAAGATTATAAACAACATGTCCACCCCCTGATAGAGCTATACAGAGCAAAGATTCTAAACAACATGTCCTCCCCCCGATAGAGCTATACAGAGCGAAGATTATAAACAACATGTCCACCCCCTGATAGAGCTATACAGAGCAAAGATTATAAACAACATGTCCACCCCCTGATAGAGCTATACAGAGCAAAGGTTCTAACCAACATGTCCGCCCCCTGATAGAGCTATACAGAGCAAAGATTCTAAACAACATGTCCGACCCCTGATAGAGCTATACAGAGCAAAGATTCTAACCAACATGTCCGCCCCCTGATAGAGCTATACAGAGCAAAGATTCTAAACAACATGTCCGCCCCCTGATAGAGCTATACAGAGCAAAGATTCTAAACAACATGTCCATCCCCTGATAGAGCTATACAGAGCAAAGATTCTAAACAACATGTCCGCCCCCTGATAGAGCTATACAGAGCAAAGATTCTAAACAACATGTCCACCCCCTGATAGAGCTATACAGAGCAAAGGTTCTAACCAACATGTCCGCCCCCTGATAGAGCTATACAGAGCAAAGATTCTAAACAACATGTCCGACCCCTGATAGAGCTATACAGAGCAAAGATTCTAAACAACATGTCCGCCCCCTGATAGAGCTATACAGAGCAAAGATTCTAACCAACATGTCCGCCCCCTGATAGAGCTATACAGAGCAAAGATTCTAAACAACATGTCCGCCCCCTGATAGAGCTATACAGGGCGGAGAGGGCTCAATAAGCTGCTTTATTAACTTTCTTTGATTAAAGCATTTGTATTTAAAATGTCTACACTTTATACAATATTTATGTTAAACCAAATTTAAGTGTTACTCTAAAGATAGAGGGGAATCTGCCACCCTCCTCACTGTATCAGACACCAGTGATTTCTGTATCTTTGTGTTATGGGGGCAGCTATTTCCATACAATCCCATATATCTCATAAACCTGTGTTTGCCAGTCTTATCTGCCCAGCCCACCACAACAAATCTCTATCAGTGTTACAGCATGGGTTTATAACCCAGTGTTTAGGATGCTGATACTGCGATTAACTGTCAGCATTTAGCACTGTGCGCCCCCAATCCACCAAATCCAGAACATTTACTAGGCTTTAAAGGGACAGCCCTCTAAATGATCATTTCATATGTTTTGCATTTGCTAGTGAAGGTGTCACTTCATGTTAGTCTCTACCACCATCCAGTGGCGGTAGGTAAGTATTACACCTAGCTTAAACCTATCCCATGCATGCGGATACGCCTTTACTGTATTAACCTCTACCACTTCTGCTGGAAGACTATTCCATACATCCACTACCCTCTCAGTAATGTAATACTTTCATTAGTCCCTGGCCTTATCTTTTATCTAGGATAGCCTTATACCTATCCCATGCATGCTTAAACTCCTTCACTGTATTAACCTCTACCACTTCTACTGGAAGACTATTCCATACATCCACTACCCTCTCAGTAAAGTAATACTTTCATTAGTCCCTGGCCTTATCTTATATCTAGGATAGCCTTATACCTATCCCACGCATGCTTAAACTCCTTCACTGTATTAACCTCTACCACTTCTACTGGAAGACAATTCCATACATCCACTACCCTCTCAGTAATGTAATACTTTCATTAGTCCCTGACCTTATCTTATATCTAGGATAGCCTTATACCTATCCCACGCGTGCTTAAACTCCTTCACTGTATTAACCTCTACCACTTCTACTGGAAGACAATTCCATACATCCACTACCCTCTCAGTAATGTAATACTTTCATTAGTCCCTGACCTTATCTTATATCTAGGATAGCCTTATACCTATCCCATGCGTGCTTAAACTCCTTCGCTGTATTAACCTCTACCACTTCTACTGCAAGACTATTCCATACATCCACTACCCTCTCAGTAATGTAATACTTTCATTAGTCCCTGGCCTTATCTTATATCTAGGATAGCCTTATACCTATCCCATGCATGCTTAAACTCCTTCACTGTATTAACCTCTACCACTTCTACTGGAAGGCTATTCCATACATCCACTACACTCTCAGTAAAGTAATACTTTCATTAGTCCCTGGTCTTATCTTATATCTAGGATAGCCTTATACCTATCCCATGCATGCTTAAACTCCTTCACTGTATTAACCTCTACCACTTCTGCTGGCAGGCTATTCCATACATCCACTACCCTCTCAGTAAAGTAATACTTCCTGATATTACATTAAATCGTTGCCCCTCTAATTTCAGACTATGTCCTCTAGTTGTGGCAGTTTTCCTTCTTTGGTATATACTCTCCTCCGTTACTGATATCGGTTTATTCAGCTGGATAGAGATATTTATTGATGAGTACTATACAGGATATACATCGCTATGTACAGCTAGAAAGCCACCAAGAAGCATGTGATCTGCAGCCGGCTCCAGGTTTCTGTTGTGCCGGTGTGAACAGGTCTGGTCCCTGACCGGATTCACTGGCAGCTGAAATCCCACTGCTGATTGGACAAGAAGAGAGAGTCTGATGTCAGCTCGATGCACTTCATATACAGAGGGGACAGTTTGTGGACTGAGAGGAGAGAGCCATTGAATGTACACATAATATACTTGGCATATTAGGGGAATCTGTCACCTAAACATGGTTTATACTGTGAGAAAATAAATACATTTGGAACATTGATCTATACATTGTGTCGGCAGAATTCCAGCAAATGCATCAAATAAGAGAAATCTATGTGTTCAGTGCGTCTGTGTCTCCTGGTTATCACATCACTTGTAGCCCAACATGCAAATTACACATTTTCCACTGAAAATAAGTTCTACAGAAAATAATTTGCATATCAGGCCACAAGTGATGTCATAAGGAGGAGACACAGACACTGAAAATATATATCGCTCTTATTTTATACATTTGCACAATACACCAGTCATTTTTCATCCGTTTGTATTCTCTATATTCACAGTATAGGCAGTGTTTAGGTGACACAGTCACAGTATAAGCAGTGTTTAGGTGATACAGTCACAGTATAAGCACTGTTTAGGTGATACAGTCACAGTATAAGCAGTGTTTAGGTGATACAGTCACAGTATAAGCAGTGTTTAGGTGATACAGTCACAGTATAAGCAGTGTTTGGGTGATACAGTCACAGTATCCGCAGTGTTTGGGTGATACAGTCACAGTATAAGCAGTGTTTAGGTGATACAGTCACAGTATAAGCAGTGTTTAGGTGATACAGTCACAGTATGAGCAGTGTTTAGGTGATACAGTCACAGTATAAGCAGTGTTTAGGTGATACAGTCACAGTATAAGCAGTGTTTAGGTGATACAGTCACAGTATAAGCAGTGTTTAGGTGATACAGTCACAGTATAAGCAGTGTTTAGGTGATACAGTCACAGTATAAGCAGTGTTTAGGTGATACAGTCACAGTATAAGCAGTGTTTAGGTGATACAGTCACAGTATAAGCAGTGTTTGGGTGATACAGTCACAGTATCCGCAGTGTTTGGGTGATACAGTCACAGTATAAGCAGTGTTTAGGTGATACAGTCACAGTATAAGCAGTGTTTAGGTGATACAGTCACAGTATGAGCAGTGTTTAGGTGATACAGTCACAGTATAAGCAGTGTTTAGGTGATACAGTCACAGTATAAGCAGTGTTTAGGTGATACAGTCACAGTATAAGCAGTGTTTAGGTGATACAGTCACAGTATAAGCAGTGTTTAGGTGATACAGTCACAGTATAAGCAGTGTTTAGGTGATACAGTCACAGTATAAGCAGTGTTTAGGTGATACAGTCACAGTATAAGAAGTGTTTAGCTGATACAGTCACAGTATAAGCGGTGTTTACGTGATACAATCACAGTATTAGCAGTGTTTGGGTGATACAGTCACAGTATAAGCAGTGTTTGGGTGACACAGTCACAGTATAAGCAGTGTTTGGGTGATACAGTCACAGTATAAGCAGTGTTTGGGTGATACAGTCACAGTATAAGCAGTGTTTAGGCGATACAGTCACAGTATAAGCAGTGTTTAGGCGACACAGTCACAGTATAAGCAGTGTTTAGGTGATACAGTCACAGTATAAGCAGTGTTTAGGTGATACAGTCACAGTATAAGCAGTGTTTGGGTGATACAGTCACAGTTTAAGCAGTGTTTGGGTGATACAGTCACAGTCTGAGCAGTGTTTAGGTGATACAGTCACAGTATAAGCAGTGTTTAGCTGATACAGTCACAGTATAAGCAGTGTTTGGGTGATACAGTCACAGTATAAGCAGTGTTTGGGTGATACAGTCACAGTATAAGCAGTGTTTAGCTGATACAGTCACAGTATAAGCAGTGTTTAGCTGATACAGTCACAGTATAAGCAGTGTTTAGCTGATACAGTCACAGTATAAGCAGTGTTTAGCTGATACAGTCACAGTATAAGCAGTGTTTGGGTGATACAGTCACAGTATAAGCAGTGTTTGGGTGATACAGTCACAGTATAAGCAGTGTTTAGCTGATACAGTCACAGTATAAGCAGTGTTTAGCTTATACAGTCACAGTATAAGCAGTGTTTAGCTGATACAGTCACAGTATAAGCAGTGTTTGGGTGATACAGTCACAGTATAAGCAGTGTTTAGCTGATACAGTCACAGTATAAGCAGTGTTTGGGTGATACAGTCACAGTATAAGCAGTGTTTAGCTGATACAGTCACAGTATAAGCAGTGCTTAGCTGATACAGTCACAGTATAAGCAGTGCTTAGCTGATACAGTCACAGTATAAGCAGTGTTTGGGTGATACAGTCGCAGTATAAGAAGTGTTTTACAGTATAAGCAGTGTTTAGGTGATACAGTCACAGTATAAGCAGTGTTTAGGTGATACAGTCACAGTATAAGCAGTGTTTAGGTGATACAGTCACAGTATAAGCGGTGTTTGGGTGACACAGTCACAGTATGAGCAGTGTTTGGGTGATACAGTCACAGTATAAGCAGTGTTTGGGTGATACAGTCACAGTATAAGCAGTGTTTGGGTGATACAGTCACAGTATAAGCAGTGTTTAGGTGATACAGTCACAGTATAAGCAGTGTTTAGGTTATACAGTCACAGTATAAGCAGTGTTTAGGTGATACAGTCACAGTATAAGCAGTGTTTGGGTTATACAGTCACAGTATAAGCAGTGTTTAGGTTATACAGTCACAGTATAAGCAGTGTTTGGGTGATACAGTCACAGTATAAGCAGTGTTTAGGTGACACAGTCACAGTATAAGCAGTGTTTAGGTTATACAGTCACAGTATAAGCAGTGGTTAGGTGATACAGTCACAGTATAAGCAGTGTTTAGGTGATACAGTCACAGTATAAGCAGTGTTTGGGTGATACAGTCACAGTATAAGCAGTGTTTGTGTGATACAGTCACAGTATAAGCAGTGTTTAGGTGATACAGTCACAGTATAAGCAGTGTTTAGGTGATGAGGTCCCTTTCAGAAATGCTGGAAATTACATAGAAAGTAATTCAGGGCGATGGTGTAAAATTGGTCAAGTTGCCATAGAAGCCAGCGGAATGTTCCTGCTGATAACATCACTTTTAGAACGTTGCCCCAGTAGTCTCTATCCTGAGTGTACTATGGACTGATAGAGCTGCCTGCGCTGCCTCCTCCTAGTGCCTCTTTTCCAACATACTCACATCAGTTTTCACCTCCACCTTCCCAGGCATCAGATAATGTTCCTCCTGCACGATGGAGCTGGGGAAATAACCCAGCCGGGCCTCCTGCTCCCCACCCTCCACCTGGAGAAGAGAAACATAACATTGTACTATAGTACGGTGTGTGTCTGTCACGGCGTAATACAGTGTGTGTCTCTCACGGTGTAATACAGTGAGTGTCTGTCACGGTGTAATACAGTGTGTGTCCGTCACAGTGTAATACAGTGTGTGTCTGTCACGGTGTAATACAGTGTGTGTGTGTCCGTCACAGTGTAATACAGTGTGTGTCCGTCACGTTGTAATACAGTGTGTGTCTCTCACGGTGTAATATAGTGTGTGTCCGTCACACACTATATTACACTGTGTGTCTGTCACGGTGTAATACAGTGTGTGTGTGTCCGTCACAGTGTAATACAGTGTGTGTCCGTCACGTTGTAATACAGTGTGTGTCTCTCACGGTGTAATACAGTGTGTGTGTCTGTCACGGTGTAATAGAGTGAGTGTGTCCATCACGGTGTAATACAGTGTGTGTCTGTCACAGTGTAATACAGTGTGTGTCTGTCACGGTGTAATACAGTGTGTGTGTCTGTCACTGTGTAATACAGTGTGTGTGTCCATCACGGTGTAATACAGTGTGTGTCCGTCACGGTGTAATACAGTGTGTGTCTGTCACGGTGTAATACAGTGTGTGTGTGTCCATCACGGTGTAATACAGTGTGTGTCCGTCACGGTGTAATACAGTGTGTGTCTGTCACGGTGTAATACAGTGTGTGTGTCTGTCACGGTGTAATACAGTGTGTGTGTCCATCACGGTGTAATACAGTGTGTGTCTGTCACGGTGTAATACAGTGTGTGTGTGTGTGTCCATCACGGTGTAATACAGTGTGTGTCCGTCACGGTATAATACAGTGTGTGTGTGTCCATCACGGTGTAATACAGTGTGTGTGTGTCCATCACGGTGTAATACAGTGTGTGTGTCCATCACGGTGTAGTACAGTGTGTGTCCGTCACGTTGTAATACAGTGAGTGTCTGTCACGGTTTAATATAGTGTGTGTCCGTCACGTTGTAATACAGTGAGTGTCTGTCACGGTGTAATACAGTGTGTGTCCGTCACAGTGTAATACAGTGTGTGTCCGTCACGTTGTAATACAGTGTGTGTCCGTCACGGTGTAATACAGTGTGTGTCTGTCACGGTGTAATACAGTGTGTGTCTGTCACGGTGTAATACAGTGTGTGTCTGTCACGGTGTAATACAGTGTGTTATAGGGTCATGGTGCGTTGGTGTGTCACAGTGTTATGGTGCATCACAGTGTTATAGGGTCATGGTGTGTTGGTGTGTCACAGTGTTATGGTGCGTTGGTGTGTCACAGTGTTATAGGGTCATGGTGCGTTGGTGTGTCACAGTGTTATAGAGTCATGGTGTGTTGGTGTGTCACAGTGTTATAGAGTCATGGTGCGTTGGTGTGTCATAGTGTTATAGGGTTATGGTGCGTTGGTGTGTCACAGTGTTATAGAGTCATGGTGCGTTGGTGTGTCACAGTGTTATAGGGTCATGGTGCGTTGGTGTGTCACAGTGTTATGGTACGTTGGTGTGTCATAGTGTTATAGAGTCATGGTACGTTGGTGTGTCATAGTGTTATAGGGTCATGGTGCGTTGGTGTGTCAGTGTTATAGAGTCATGGTGCGTTGGTGTGTCACAGTGTTATAGAGTCATGGTGCGTTGGTGTGTCACAGTGTTATAGAGTCATGGTGCGTTGGTGTGTCACAGTGTTATAGAGTCATGGTGCATTGGTGTGTCACAGTGTTATAGGGTCATGGTGCGTTGGTGTGTCACAGTGTTATAGGGTCATGGTGCGTTGGTGTGTCACAGTGTTATAGAGTCATGGTGCGTTGGTGTGTCATAGTGTTATAGGGTCATGGTGCGTTGGTGTGTCACAGTGTTATAGAGTCATGGTGCGTTGGTGTGTCACAGTGTTATAGAGTCATGGTGCGTTGGTGTGTCACAGTGTTATAGGGTCATGGTGCGTTGGTGTGTCACTGTGTTATAGGGTCATGGTGCGTTGGTGTGTCACAGTGTTATAGGGTCATGGTGCGTTGGTGTGTCACTGTGTTATAGGGTCATGGTGCGTTGGTGTGTCACAGTGTTATAGAGTCATGGTGCGTTGGTGTGTCACAGTGTTATAGAGTCATGGTGCGTTGGTGTGTCACTGTGTTATAGGGTCATGGTGCGTTGGTGTGTCACAGTGTTATAGAGTCATGGTGCGTTCGTATCAGTGTATTAACCCTTCAGGTACTCACACTTCCCGACCAGAAGAGCCTCCCCCTTCCTTTCAGTTTGGAGAAGATGTAGAGCGTTTGGCCTCGTCTGATGGGGATGAAGCGACAGTCGGGTGGGATGTAATCAGCTAAAGCCACCGCTATAGAGATGGGATCTGAGGACAGCAAAGAGAGACCCAGAGCTGAGAAAAGAGTCTCCCATGTAACATACAAATCTATCCATGTCACGTCTACTCACGGCTGCACTCCTCGTCTGCGCACAGCTTCCTCTCCGCTAGCTTGGGCATCTTCCTGCCCCCTGCGGCATCTGCCAGCAGGAGACAGAGGAAAAGACACAGCACCTTCCAAACCATGATCTTCACACTGGACACTCAAACGCTCAAACCACCACCAGAAGCATTTCTTAACTTACTTTCCGGCTGTAGGTCCCCGCCTCACCCGTTTCCACTATCTCGCTAGGGTACTGGCATTTAGGTGAATTCAGCTGCACTCTGAGGACTGACAAAACATACAAAGAAAAAAATACCCACACATTTCACATTTCAGCAATTCCTGCACAGTATACAGAGAAAACAAAAATCTAGATAAAAACGAAACCTTTGGACACATTCAGACACTGTCTGGGATTCTTATATCCAGTATTTCTTTCCATCTGTTTGAAAGCTCCCATCAGGTTAATGTGATTATTTTTGGTTAGTTTGTGATTTCTCTCTTGCAATGAATGACGCAGTCTGTATGATTTGATGAAAATAATTTCGGACGCTCGTCTGATTCAATCCCTCCCGCGCAGCTCTGACTTTTTTTTAAACTAGACGGGACACATAAACTTTTCCTGCCGGTCCTCACCCTCCCCAGTGTCGGTAATACACAGAGCCTGCTCTGTTCACTCTGCTGTAAACATAGACATTCACACTGGCTTTTTAATTCCAAGTCAACAACTCCCTTCACTGCTCGGATTTCACAGGAAAAAGCTAATTCCCCAAACTCACAGCTTTATTCACGAAGGAGAGAACTGCAGAGAATTTCAAACTTAAAGGGCCAGTCTAGTCCCCAAACTCACTTTGGTGCAAGATGCAGATCACTGCTTGTATAACGCACAGGCTTTTATCTCTGTGTGATTTGATGCAGGCATTCTGTATACATCACATGTTTAATATTTGATCCAAGCCCTCCCCAGTGATTACTCTGCATGTTTACTGCAGGTGCGGCAGTACTGATTATATAGACCAGGGGTGTCCAAGTTTGTTCTGCAGTGGGCCACTTCACTATACATGTATTTTTGCGTGGGCCGCATTCATGTTTCATTGAAAGGAGGTGTGTGTGTGTGTATATATATATATATATATATATATATATGTATACACACACAAATAGTCCCGCTTCCATACACACGACACACAGTCCCACTTGCGCACACACACACACACACAGGGTCCCACTTGCACACACAGAGTCCCACTTGCACACACACAGACATTGCCTTTTCTTTTTTTCAAGAACAAAAAAAACATACCGATATTTTGTTTGTTCCCCCTCCCTGCTCTTTTACCTTGTAACTGGAGGGAGGGGGGATGTCCCATCTGTGGTCCGCTATCTTCCTTCAGAGCACCGGGATGTCACTGACAAGCTCCGCACCCTTGCACTCTGACCCTGTTGGGAGTACCGGTGACATCCCGGTGCACACTTTGTTTGAGCGGCTCAGAGTTGCGGCTACCACTGCTCAAAAACACTATTTTTGGTTTTTGCCTTGTAACTCGCAAAAAACTGCAGAGTAAAATGGAAACAAACATATTTCTGAACTCGGGACAACATTTAGAAACTATTTAGACAGGGTCTTTTTTTTAAGGATTGTATTTGTGTAAATTATTTTTAGGTCAAATTTAGAAAAAGTGTTTCTTGTTTTTATTTCATCATATTTTATGATTTTTTTGTTGTAAATTATACGATATGATGAACATAATGGTATCTAACGAAAGCCCTTCTTATGATGAGAGAAACGCCATATAATTTGTGTGGGTACAGGATGTGAGAGAGAAGAAAATTACGGCTAAACACAAACACCCCAGAAATGTCAAAACAGCCCTCGTCACCAAGGGAAAGTCAAGGTGAAAATTTCTTGTCACTAAGGGTTAATAAGGCACGTAATTTGTATTCCGTCATTAAAGAAATTCTTTATAAATCATCTACACTTGATACAATCGTTCAATAAACATAACTTTTTTTTTTTTGCTACAGTTGTCCAGTTCTTGTTCTCAGTTCTCTTTCATTAGAGCCCTGGCTCTTTACACAAGTAAAATATCCAATAGCCCTAGTCGGAGGAGAATCTGGGGTGTACTTCTTAAAGGTACATGCCAGTTTATCCTCTGACCCCAGGAAGCATCATGGTTGTGCCAACGGACAGAGTGCGCAGTGAGACCGCCATTTTCATATGTGACCACGTGTCCTTAATAAGGTCCCTTCTGATGGTGTCATGAGAAAACAAAAAGATCTCTCTGATCGACCCCCCCCCCCCCCCCCCCCCCCGATTGGCTGAACACACCCTCAGGTGAGCCCCCACTCTTATTGGCTGTATACAGACACGCCCTCAGGTGAGCCCCCACTCTTATAGGCTGAATACACTGACACGCCCTCAGACGAGCCCCCACTATTATTGGCTGAATACACTGACACGCCCTCAGGTGAGCCCCACTCTGATTGGCTGAACACATTGACACGCCCTCAGATGAGCCCCCACTCCGATTGGCTGAACATACTGACACTGTCAGCATGTACCAGCTTCGGACGAGTGGTCTCAGAGCTCGGAGTATCGCTGTGTGTAATGTGGCATGACGTGTCTGGTTCATCCCGGAGCATCATTGGAAACTTCTATTAAAGTTAAAAAAATAAAATGTATTGTATGTATTGAAACATTGGAAACGCTCGTATCAGAACACGACAGGAAAAAACACCAACCAACTGGGGCTACCTGGCTCCTGATGTACCACAAATCAGTCCACAGTTTAGTGGCACCATATCAGCGCAGATTGAGCCGACCCCACTATATTTATTGGAGTCTCACCGCGGGAAGCAAAGAGGGGCCCAATCTGGGAATATCAGACTAGGAGGAGCAGATCTGTAGGAGCCAAATACTACACCTTGAACTGGAGGGGTCTTCCCATCACCTTCACCCACCGTAACTGGTGTGTGCTTCTCATACGGCTTCATGCCCCCAAACCAAGATCCAGTATCTGCGCTGAGGTTATCTGACTCTGCACCGGGCTATGTGTACAGACTGTCTAGTACAGCTGTGCATGAGAGGTTATCTGACTCTGCACCTCTGTCCCAGGCTATGTGTATAGACTGTCTAGTACAGCTGTGCATGAGAGGTTATCTGACTCTGCGCCTCTGTCCCGGGCTATGTGTATAGACTGTCTAGTACAGCCGTGCATGAGAGGTTATCTGACTCTGCGCCTCTGTCCCGGGCTATGTGTACAGACGTGCATGAGAGGTTATCTGACTCTGCGCCTCTGTCCCGGGCTATGTGTATAGACTGTCTAGTACAGCCGTGCATGAGAGGTTATCTGACTCTGTACCTCTGTCCCGGGCTATGTGTATAGACTGTCTAGTACAGCTGTGCATGAGAGGTTATCTGACTCTGCACCTCTGTCCCGGGCTATGTGTACAGACTGTCTAGTATAGCTGTGCATGAGAGGTTATCTGACTCTGCGCCTCTGTCCCGGGCTATGTGTATAGACTGTCTAGTACAGCCGTGCATGAGAGGTTATCTGACTCTGCGCCTCTGTCCCGGGCTATGTGTACAGACGTGCATGAGAGGTTATCTGACTCTGCGCCTCTGTCCCGGGCTATGTGTATAGACTGTCTAGTACAGCCGTGCATGAGAGGTTATCTGACTCTGCACCTCTGTCCTGGGCTATGTGTATAGACTGTCTAGTACAGCTGTGCATGAGAGGTTATCTGACTCTGCACCTCTGTCCTGGGCTATGTGTATAGACTGTCTAGTACAGCTGTGCATGAGAGGTTATCTGACTCTGCACCTCTGTCCCGGGCTATGTGTATAGACTATCTAGTATAGCAGGCATCCATGTATAAAGAAGCAAAAAGGTGATCAGTGGAAACCTTATATGAATTTGCCTACCCAGAATCCCTTGCAGCAGTGGTACCATAGATTGTTAAAATTTGTGGGAAAATAAATTCTCTGGGTTTAATAATAATAAATATCATATAAACAAACAAATACACACAAGTTTTTTTTTTTTTTTAAGAGTTTTATTTAACAGAAGCTCCAGGTACAATGTCTGACAGGCAGACCCTGGGTGCAATGCTTGTCAGCCAGTAAAAAAACAAATCGTCATACTCACCAACAAGACACGCTGGATGAGAGGTTAAAATATAAACAGCCGCCCCTGCCAGCTAAACGGTGCTCAACAGGATCACAAGAGTTCATGGCAGCAGCAGACACTCCTCCATTGGAGGGAGGGTGCAGATAAATATTCCCCACTTGGGTCACACCTTCTCCTAAATCTCACCACAGTTGGAGACATTGCGGTGTGTGAGGTCCAGTACTCTGCACTATTTCTTTGCAAATGAGATCTTCATGGAGTTGCTCTGTGTGATCTTAAATCCTTGGAGAGACTCTCTGGCAGCACCGGCCTGCACCTCATTATCAAACTCCACAAAGGCGATATCGTGGCGGCCAGGAACCAAACGCACCTCCTTGAAGCCAGGGAACCTGGAACGATTAGGAGTAGATTAGAAATGGGAATTGCAGTAGGTAACAGACTGAAAGGAATCAGGACAGGTGAGAAGAATACTCACTGGTTGAACAACATGGACAGCATCAGCTCGTTGGTTTCCTCGGGTAGGTTGGTGAGGAAGAGGATGTGATTGGGTGGATTCTCTGAGATCTAAAGGGACAGAGCAGACATTAGACGCAGTCTATAGATAAACCGTACTGTAGCCAAGAGCTAAACTGGCTGCACTAACACTGCTTGAGGGTAATACCCCTTTAATCTAGAGACTGGGTTACACTGGAGGCCAAATGAAGCAAGCACAGGATCTCGTACACCCAGCCCCTGAGCAGCCTTTCCAATTGGATATCCAAAGTATACAAAAATCAGCAGGCATGCACACGAATAAATAAGTCTGAATGGATTTTTATCATGGCCTTAGAAGGAGCGTTAACTCCGAGCACGTTTCCCCATCCAATCTATCCTGCATTACAGCTTTGAACATTGTTACCCTATGGATGGACTCATCCTTACTCGCCTCAACTGTACCACCAACGGATTTAAATACTGCATATGGGCGAGATAGAGTCCATTTATATGGACCACTTCAGAACTTTTCTCAATACCGATTGATTTACCTGTTTTTCCCGCACTCTTGGCTGTCTATTGCAGTGTCCTGATATTTATTGCAAGAGGCATCTTTTTGTTTATTGTTTTGTGCTTTGAGCTATTTCTCGATGTCTCTATTTTTTCCATATTCTTGTGGTTAGGACTATTTCTCCCCGATACTATATTTACTGGTTTCGTACCTTATATAGCCACAATATTATATATTATATATATGCTCGTGTATAGATTTAGCTTGTTTTGTATGGTTTTCTAGCCTTTCATCCACAGCTTTAACCATATACGTATATTGATTCATTTTTTTTGTATTCGTGTCTTTATGATGACATATTGCCTACGCTTATCTAATAGTTGATACATTAACCTAATAAAAATACATTCAGACTTATCAGTGTACTTTGGATTTTCATACACATGCCCTTTTGGAGAGAGCATATTAGCAGTACGGATTCTGCACCTGTACAGTTCTTTTCAGACTCCGCTCCAGCTGGTCTGTTCTCAATCCCATATTTTTTCCAATTAGATAAGTCACTTACTGGCTGCATTGGCGCCATCTGTCCAGGTAACATCTGTCCATGGGGCATACCGCCAGGGGGCATTTGTCCAGGGGCAATTCCTGGTGGAGGCATCATGCCAGGATGGTGCATGTAAGGAGTCTGCCCGGGTATGTGCATCATACGTGGTCCCTGTGCCATTCCTGGAATATTTTGCATGCCCTAAAACAAACAAACAATATGATAAAGAAAAAAATCCATAGAACAAAAAAAAAAGACAAGACAGACAGATGTACACAGTGCCAGTAATCCAGCCAACAGATTCTAATATACTCACCGGCATCTGTCCTGGCACACCAGCCACCACCGCAGCACCTGGCAGAGCTTTCTTTGCGGCCGCAGCTTCTTGGCCCTTCACCACCTTTCTCTTCTCCTGTCTCTTGCGGTCTCTCTCCACGAAGGTACCTTTCATTTTGGCAATGATGTCGGAGTCCATCTTGGAGTACTGAATTCTCTGTGGGACAAAGAGGCTGTGAACTCAATGCGATATTTACATGAACTAATTCAATTTATCCAAGCTGAGAACATGCACTTTTCCCCACAGTAAAAATGGTAGAAAATAAACAGTTCAGGAAAAGACCTTAATCCTATTGCTGACCTGCAAATACAAGAATATGTAGCTATATAATATATGTTAAATAAAAATATAAAATAATATGTTAAAAAAATAATGTACATACATACATATAAAAAAAATTTTTTTTTTTTTTTAATTAATTCTCCAAATCAGAGTGACTGATCTATTAAAATCAGTTCTTATATAGCTCTATTTTACTCAAAAATATGAAATCTTCATCCGATTGATAATATTAAACTTAAACAACCAGCAAGAATAAGTCTTTACAATTTAATATCACAATTTAAATTGACTCTACTTTAATCCAATCCACCCTCGCCCCATATGATCCACAGCCCAGCATGTTGGGAATCTCACTGCCGTAGAGATTATATAGAATCGCTCTAGGGTGGTCTCTGGTCCCCCATCGGGACACTATGGCATAATTAATTAAGAAATGATTTTATATGGAAATCCAGTTTGGGGAAAGAATACCCACCATTGGCTTGTCATAGAAGGGGAATCCTTGCATTGAGCGCAACGCGTTGGTAGCACTGGTCACCTCTTTAAATATGACAAACGCCTGTCCTCTCATTTTCAAACTCCGAGAAACCAAGATATCAAGAATCTGGCCAAACTGGGAGAAGATGGCGTAGAGAGACTTCTTCAACTCTACCGGGAGGAGAAAAAGCCAGAGTTATAAAGATCAGACATGCCTTACAAAGTCTCCATCTTAAACACCATACACAATAAAGGCACAGTCATCATAAACATTACATTCACAGTAGGAGATATATAAGGAAATTGTGCTTTATGCATTTGCAGGTTTTAAATGTGTCGTTGGCATCTCCTGCATCCAACATCACTTGTTGCTCGTTAAACACATGAACTGCTAGTCAATGGGAAATGTGTCATTTGCATTTCAAGCCACAAGGTGATGTCATAAGCAGGAGACACAGATACTGAAAACATATTCCTCATATTTGCTGTAATTACACCAACTCAATGTACAGATCATGGTCATTCTCTATGATCACAGTACAAGCAGAGTCTCTTTAATACTTAGAACAAAAACCCAAAAGATCCAGAAATTCACATCAATATAATCAAATGTCTCACTCCAGCAAGGCAGCTTCACAGACAGCCAGGGAAGGTTTAATAAGCATACATGCAAATAGTTTAACAGGAAAACTAATGTCTTAATAAAAAGAAAGTATTACATGCCTTATGGTCTATATGTAGTCTGAATTAGAGGAGAGACATTCTCAGAAGGGATTTAATAAACAGATGTTATACCAGCCAATCATATTAGACAGGGTTTCTGATGTTTTACACACACAACCCCCCCCCCCCCCCCCCCCCGGCATGGATTGTACCCATCCTGCGGACAACAAAACAGGTTGAACGCAATGTGAGGACTTGTACAAAAGAACGTTTGCATTTAGTTATGGTGGGTTTCTGTACTGGATGAGGAAAGAGTTCACTTTCTATATTAAAATCTGGCTACAGGAAGCCGGTCAGTGAGTAAAACAAGACGCATCTCCCAATGTTTCAACCGGTCAAAGAGGGACACTTTATTTCAAGGCAGTGGTTAGCGGGATGGCAATGGGCGAGACGTTACTGAAAATCACATGAATTTTATGGCCCATTGGAAACAAATACCACGAGCTCCCAGAAAAAGAGGGATATGGCTGTAAAATAAGGAGTGTGCCCCCTAGACAGGGCTGCTTGGGTGGTCCGCAGACATGCCCCCCTCCCCATTCACACTCACCATCCTTTTTAATCTTCTCATTGAGATTGTTGATGTAGATGGTGTTGTTCGGTCTGGTCTCCGGGACAGACATGTTTCACAATAGTCTGGAAGACAAAGCATTATATGGAGAGGTGTAAAGAGCATGAAGCCATTGGTCAATGTGATATATAGCTAGTAACACATGCTGCATAATACAGACTCCCAGCACACTCAGCCAACCAGTTTCCTAATCCACAGCAAATATCCCATTATAACTTCCATCACTCCCCCCAGTCCAGCTCCGGTGGGCTGCGAGCCCCATCACTCCCCCGGTGGGCTGCGAGCCCCATCACTCCCCCGGTGGGCTGCGAGCCCCATCACTCCCCCGGTGGGCTGCGAGCCCCATCACTCCCCCGGTGGGCTGCGAGCCCCATCACTCCCCCGGTGGGCTGCGAGCCCCATCACTCCCCCGGTGGGCTGCGAGCCCCATCACTCCCCCGGTGGGCTGCGAGCCCCATCACTCCCCCAGTGGGCTGCGAGCCCCATCAACCCCCCCGTCAAGCTACGGTGGGCTGCGATACCCATGACTGCCCTCTAGGATCAGCAGTGGCGTTGGAGACCCCCATACTGCAATTCCCCCCCACCCCGTTGTACATACAATAGGGTCACACAGCAAGCTCTGCGGATCACTCCCAGGCAGGCTCCATGCCAGCTCCTAGGCCTCAGACACCAACATGGCGGCGCCCGAGTGACCCGGAGGGGGATATATGACACACAGATACATGGGACGGCAGGTCATACCTCGCAGGCAGCGCGTACACAGGCTCCGGATTCCCGGCCGGGGTAGAGTATCTCTGGATGGCTGGCACAGGCCGCGATTCCGCACGGATTGTAACTAGGCCGCGTTACTACAGCAACCGAGCGCGCCGCTCTCAATTTCACAAAGCAAGCCCCGCCCCGCAAGCCGCTGCTGATTGGTCGCTTGCTCGGCCCGCCCATTACTATATCAGGCTACTACGATGGACAGGGCGGTTATCCAATAGTCAAAGAGAGGAGGCAGCTTCCGGCCCGCCCAACGACAAACCGGAAGCCAGCTTCAGAATCCGTCCCCCCGGAAACAAGAGCTGTATGAGCTGCTCCTGCACACCGGAATATTAATGTTTAACGTGTTTTACCGGGAGGGAGTTTAGTAAGTACACGTTATAGAAGTGCTGAGAGGCCCTGTGAGGTAAGACGATCACAGGCCAAGTAACACAAATCTCACCCCTGGTGGTAACATGAGTAGGGCTCAGTCACCTAAACAGTGTTCATACAGTGACTAGGGGGAAATATTACTGTGTTACACAAGGAAACAAAGAATGCTTTGCTTCTGCCCCAAAATGTATCTGGATTTAAAAAAATAAATCACAACACTAAATCCCGGACGCTCTCTATTAACTCGCCGCCGCCACTGGAAAAAACACTGCGACGTGAAAATGGCGTAACTTTATTTTTAAAAAAAATCCAGATTAAACATCAAAAATTATTTTATTAACAGCTTTAATGGTATTCCAGACACGCAGCTTCCACTGATCCACTCGTCTCATTACCACGTTCCAGAAATGTAACAAGGAATGTTTTCAGAGACGAGGATGGCGTCCGACACCCTTCAGGCTGCGGATTAGACACGGAGGGGCGCTGGAGTTAAACTTCCTTTCCTGTATTTCGGCAGGACCCATGGCGTCAGAAGATGGAGAGACCCCTGCTCCCAGAGAGGTACCTCCGCCGCCATTACCGCCACCTGCTTTAGCGCCGCCCCCTGCGCCATCCGTGGTGAAAAGCAAGTTCTTTAAGACGGTAGCGGACGGCAGCGACCCATCTGCCGGGGGATGCGAAGAATTAAAGAGGATGATCAGGAACAGACAGGGCAGGTGTGTATAAAGGTGAGGGGCGGGGGGCTTTAGCAGAGGAATTTTCCACCTAATGGTTTATCACATTTCAGGTTCAAAGAGGATCTGAAATACCTGCTTTATAACAATCACGTGCCGTCTCTGATTCAGGAGGGACCTCAGTGAGTAAATACAAGCATCGTGCACATAACAGAAACACTGCTCTCTGTACAACGAGGTCCCATATATAAACACCTACATATACCCCATGTGCCAGGTGTGGTTTGGTGGCTCTGTGGATGGCGGGGAAGTTATTGGCGCTCGCTCGGGACGTGTCCCTAGAGAATATTGCTGCTGTGGCTGTGTCGCGGGGTTACACCGCTCAGGGGGAGATGTTCTCCGGTAAGTCTGTGCTGGTCATTGATCTGGTAAAGGGTTACAATGTTCCATGTATGTACATTCTCTATATGACACCGTGCAACGTCTGTCCCCAGCCGATAACATGTCCCGCCTGGCCGGAGAAGTGTTTGACTGCCGGTGTGAGCTGCTCAGCGGCGGGATGAACGGGGAGAACCAAACCCGCATCCTGCGCCACCTGACTGCTGGTCTGCCAGTCCTGATACCGTATCCTTCCTGCCGACACCGCGACATTCAGAGCCAGCTCATCCCTACACGACAGGGGCATACGCAGCACTTCATCCATGAAAGAGGGAATTTAGAAATTAATTTCAAACTTAAAGGGACTGTCTGGTGTGAAAATGCATCTTCCAAATATTAATGCATATTACTGTGCTTTCAAAGTGCTTAAAATATAAAATACTTACAGCTAGATGAAATCGTGACATTACACCAGTTTGCAAGAAACCAGGACTGCCCACACTAGCTGAGTGAAAGTCAGTTTCCTTTTTTATTTATTTTTGCTGCAGGAACCAATGAGAATCATTTTAATTCAAGAGATTGGAATTTCCTGTCTCTCTAGTGATGTCATCAGACAATGTGTTGCAGCGTTAAGAGATCCTACTGTGTACAAGAGAAGGGTCACTTAGAGTCCACACAATGTATTCAATTACAGGAGCCCAGAATGCCTGCATCAAATCACACTGGGGGGAAAAAAGCCTGTGCATTACACAAGCAGTAATCTTCATCTTGCACCAAAGTTTGTTTGGGGACTAGACCGTCCCTTTAACTCCGTCATGACGCAAGGAACACAATGGAGGGACCTTATCAGGGTCTTACTAGACCCTGTGGGTCCCTACCGAAAGATTGCGAGACCTCCAAACGTCACGTGTTATGGAGGCGTGCTTGAACCCGGAAGTTGCTCGATTAGGTATAATTTAACTGGTGCTTGCTTTGAGCATTGGTGTGCTCATTTGACAGGTAGGATCCGAGCACAGTTTAACCCTGGATGTTCTATGTTGTCCTAGCATCTTTTAGGATGACCTAGAACAGCCCAGCGTTACGAAGGGGTTAAGGTCAAAGTAGCCGATTTGGATAAAAACATTCTCCCATAGCAGGGAATGTTTCCAACTCGGCTACTTTGATCTTAAGTTTGAAATTCCCTTCTCATTTTCCTCTTTCGTGCGTGAAGTCCCACGCCTCAGTTCGTCTCTGGTTCTTAAGACGAGCCAAGTCAACTGAGAAGCCTGGTTTTCTGCGGATCCCCTGTGATCCCAGACCCTTTCCACTGAGGAAGACAGAGAGATCATTAAATAGAGGAACCGCGGAGGTATTATCTCTAAATCCTCCGCTCAGCAGAGCAGGTCACCAGCTAAACATCAACAACAAATAGAATACATTGACCTTTCACGTTGGATCTCATGTACGTTGATTTTCCATCCAGACACCACCAGGTGGCACTGTCCCCTTGGACGACCAATGGAAGTACCATCTCCCTGGCTCCTAAATGTTAGTGGGCTGGCTCCTGAAATGGCCTGTTTGGCTCCTAAGGTCTATCTCTGCACTATTGGTAGTGCTCCCTCTGTATATTCTCTATATTTCCTCTTTAATCACCTCCAAAGATATGACGAGGATTTCAACCATGAACCGTGTCAAAGAGAAGGTCACCGGGCACACTGGGCGGTTATATCAGGTATGGGGCTCATTATACCCCCTGCGGCACTGCAGCTCCCTGTCCAGGAGCTTCTGATGGGGAGGGGGCTGTGCCCTAATCTCAGCTTTTAATGACGAGACCCCATTGTGTAGATCATTTTCCATCATTTGTTATTCTTTGCATTCACAGTAGTCTCTTTAATCTCTATCTTGTAAGGTGTCCTGCTAGGGATGAAGAATGGCTCCTTCCAGGCCGATCCTGATACCCCGGGGCTTTATCAGCCGCCATCTGACTCTAGTTCCCTACGGTTGGCTGAAATCAAGGAGACTTACCTGGTGGCCAAGCAGGGGAAGAGCCTTCGCTACCAGCTGTGGGATTACGAGTGTCTCAGTAGAAGTAACGGGCAACTCATACAATTCGACCCCAAGAGGGCCAGCGATGGGACCCAGTATGTGGTGCCTGAGGGAGGTGTGAGGACAGGGCTGTGTGGACAAGTCGTTCTCCTCCGACACAGAGACGATTTACAGAAAACTGCACTGTGCAAAGAATGAACTGTGTGACCCCAGTCTGCATCCTACAGATGTGAGAAAGACTCTCTGCTGAGATGTACTAAGCCTGCAGTGCACATAGGGCTTTATTCCTGACAGAGACAATTGAGGAGATCATTTCAAATGCTGCTAGTCCCAGACGGTGGCAAGGTATAGTTATCAGATAATAAAACTATTGATAACATGCAATCCTTATTTTTATTTCCTTCCAGTTCCCCCCATTACTCCATTTATTCTGCCCTCCTTTCATTATTGCCCCCACATTCCTGGCCATTGCACCCACATAAGTTGCCACAGCAACAACCTGTACTACTCACCTTGCACTCATGTGTCTTGCCACAGCACATAGCTTTTGCCAGAGCACCTAGTTTGGACAAATGTAACTATCCACATTACCTAGCATGCACACACAGGTCTTGCCAGAGCACATAGATTGCACCCACAGGTCTTTCCCCAGCACCTAGAGTAGATTGCACACATAGGACTTGCCCCGGCACTCAGATTGCACAAATGGGATTTGCCCCAACACTCAGACACAAATAACTTGCCCCAGGACTCTAATTGCGTTTACAGCACCTGAATTACACCCACAGGACTTGCCCAGAAATCAAATTGCACACAGTGCCCACAGGACTTGCCCAGCACCCATTGGACTCACAGGACTTGCCCCAGCACCAAGATTGCAACCACAGACCTTGCCCCAGTGTAAGGCAGCACCAAGACTGCAACCACCTGATTGTGCCCACAGTGTAAGTCTGAGCACCGCAAGGTCACGTGACCACTGACACTCTAACTTTCGCAGACTGACAGGATGTCTGTGTGCCTGGGCAGTGCATAGAGATACCTGCCCCCTCAGAAAAAGGACCATTGATCCTCGGTCACACCAAACAGCGCCTCTGACATCCACTGGGTGTTACGCCCTGTAAGGTCACACACCCCAAAGGCTGGCACTGTTTAGAGGGGATGAATTCCTCTGTACATCAGGACGCAGCCCATCATGGAGCCTATGAGAAGTGTGAGCTCTGCAAAGATTCCTTACACTGGACATGTTACAATATATACACTGCAACGTATGTAATCTGCAGAGTGAACACGATCTGAGGTCACAGTGTGAAAAGGACCAAGCTCTTATATTTTACATGATTAGAACAATGGATGTATTTCTAACATGTAGATATCTTTATTCTAGATTTAATGTTTAATTTACTAACAGATAATCTGATTTCCAGCTTGTACTGATCCTCTCCCTCAGCATTTAACTGGAGCCTGAAAAAAACAAATATTACAGAGCAGACACATCAGCAGGTTTATCCACCAGTTATACAGAGTTACTATAATACCATAATATAACATACCATCATACAGCTGTACGAGTGGAATGAGAAGTAGGAGGAGTTACTGTCAGATCTCTTCAGGTAGCTGATCATACAGCTGTATGCATGGAATGAGAAGTAGGAGGAGTTAATGTCAGATCTATTCAGGTAGCCGATCATACAGCTGTACGAGTGGAATGAGAAGTAGGAGGAGTTAATGTCAGATCTATTCAGGTAGCTGATCATACAGCTGTACGAGTGGAATGAGAAGTAGGAGGAGTTACTGTCAGATCTATTCAAGTAGCTAATCATACAGCTGTACGCGTGGAATGAGAAGTAGGAGGAGTTAATGTCAGATCTATTCAGGTAGCTGATCATACAGCTGTATGTGTGGAATGAGAAGTAGGAGGAGTTAATGTCAGATCTATTCAGGTAGCTGATCATACAGCTGTACGCGTGGAATGAGAAGTAGGAGGAGTTAATGTCAGATCTATTCAGGTAGCTGATCATACAGCTGTATGCGTGGAATGAGAAGTAGGAGGAGTTAATGTCAGATCTATTCAGGTCAGCTGATCATACAGCTGTATGCGTGGAATGAGAAGTAGGAGGAGTTAATGTCAGATCTATTCAGGTAGCTGATCATACAGCTGTATGCATGGAATGAGAAGTGGGAGGAGTTAATGTCAGATCTATTCAGGTAGCCGATCATACAGCTGAATGCGTGGAATGAGAAGTAGGAGGAGTTAATGTCAGATCTATTCAGGTAGCTGATCATACAGCTGTATGCGTGGAATGAGAAGTAGGAGGAGTTAATGTCAGATCTATTCAGGTAGCGGATCATACAGCTGTATGCGTGGAATGAGAAGTAGGAGGAGTTAATGTCAGATCTATTCAGGTAGCCGATCATACAGCTGTATGCGTGGAATGAGAAGTAGGAGGAGTTAATGTCAGATCTATTCAGGTAGCTGATCATACAGCTGTACGCGTGGAACGAGAAGTAGGAGGAGTTAATGTCAGATCTATTCAGGTAGCCGATCATACAGCTGTACGCGTGGAATGAGAAGTAGGAGGAGTTAATGTCAGATCTATTCAGATAGCCGATCATACAGCTGTACGCGTGGAATGAGAAGTAGGAGGAGTTAATGTCAGATCTATTCAGGGAGCCGATCATACAGCAGTATGCTTGGAATGAGAAGTAGGAGGAGTTAATGTCAGATCTATTCAGGTAGCCGATCATACAGCAGTATGCGTGGAATGAGAAGTAGGAGGAGTTAATGTCAGATCTATTCAGGTAGCTGATCATACAGCTGTATGCGTGGAATGAGAAGTAGGAGGAGTTAATGTCAGAGCTATTCAGGTAGCTGATCATACAGCTGTATGCGTGGAATGAGAAGTAGGAGGAGTTAATGTCAGATCTATTCAGGTAGCTGATCATACAGCTGTACGCGTGGAACGAGAAGTAGGAGGAGTTAATGTCAGATCTATTCAGGTAGCTGATCATACAGCTGTACGCGTGGAATGAGAAGTAGGAGGAGTTAATGTCAGATCTATTCAGATAGCCGATCATACAGCTGTACGCGTGGAATGAGAAGTAGGAGGAGTTAATGTCAGATCTATTCAGGGAGCCGATCATACAGCAGTATGCTTGGAATGAGAAGTAGGAGGAGTTAATGTCAGATCTATTCAGGTAGCCGATCATACAGCAGTATGCGTGGAATGAGAAGTAGGAGGAGTTAATGTCAGATCTATTCAGGTAGCTGATCATACAGCTGTATGTGTGGAATGAGAAGTAGGAGGAGTTAATGTCAGATCTATTCAGGTAGCTGATCATACAGCTGTATGCGTGGAATGAGAAGTAGGAGGAGTTAATGTCAGATCTATTCAGGTAGCTGATCATACAGCTGTATGCGTGGAATGAGAAGTAGGAGGAGTTAATGTCAGATCTATTCAGGTAGCCGATCATACAGCTGTACGCGTGGAATGAGAAGTAGGAGGAGTTAATGTCAGATCTATTCAGGTAGCTGATCATACAGCTGTATGCGTGGAATGAGAAGTAGGAGGAGTTAATGTCAGATCTATTCAGGGAGCTGATCATACAGCTGTATGTGTGGAATGAGAAGTAGGAGGAGTTAATGTCAGATCTATTCAGATAGCCGATCATACAGCTGTACGCGTGGAATGAGAAGTAGGAGGAGTTAATGTCAGATCTATTCAGGGAGCCGATCATACAGCAGTATGCTTGGAATGAGAAGTAGGAGGAGTTAATGTCAGATCTATTCAGGTAGCCGATCATACAGCAGTATGCGTGGAATGAGAAGTAGGAGGAGTTAATGTCAGATCTATTCAGGTAGCTGATCATACAGCTGTATGTGTGGAATGAGAAGTAGGAGGAGTTAATGTCAGATCTATTCAGGTAGCTGATCATACAGCTGTATGCGTGGAATGAGAAGTAGGAGGAGTTAATGTCAGATCTATTCAGGTAGCTGATCATACAGCTGTATGCGTGGAATGAGAAGTAGGAGGAGTTAATGTCAGATCTATTCAGGTAGCCGATCATACAGCTGTACGCGTGGAATGAGAAGTAGGAGGAGTTAATGTCAGATCTATTCAGGTAGCTGATCATACAGCTGTATGCGTGGAATGAGAAGTAGGAGGAGTTAATGTCAGATCTATTCAGGGAGCTGATCATACAGCTGTATGTGTGGAATGAGAAGTAGGAGGAGTTAATGTCAGATCTATTCATGTAGCCGATCATACAGCTGTATGTGTGGAATGAGAAGTAGGAGGAGTTACTGTCAGATCTATTCAGGTAGCTGATCATACAGCTGTATGCGTGGAATGAGAAGTAGGAGGAGTTAATGTCAGATCTATTCAGGTAGCCGATCATACAGCTGTATGTGTGGAATGAGAAGTAGGAGGAGTTAATGTCAGATCTATTCAGGTAGCTGATCATACAGCTGTACGCGTGGAATGAGAAGTAGGAGGAGTTAATGTCAGATCTATTCAGGTAGCCGATCATACAGCTGTATGCGTGGAATGAGAAGTAGGAGGAGTTAGTGTCTGATCTATTCAGGTAGCCGATCATACAGCTGTATATGTGGAATGAGAAGTAGGAGGAGTTAATGTCAGATCTATTCAGGTAGCCGATCATACAGCTGTATGTGTGGAATGAGAAGTAGGAGGAGTTAATGTCAGATCTATTCAGGTAGCTGATCATACAGCTGTACGCGTGGAATGAGAAGTAGGAGGAGTTAATGTCAGATCTATTCAGGTAGCCGATCATACAGCTGTATGCATGGAATGAGAAGTAGGAGGAGTTAATGTCAGATCTATTCAGGTAGCTGATCATACAGCTGTATGCGTGGAATGAGAAGTAGGAGGAGTTAATGTCAGATCTATTCAGGTAGCTGATCATACAGCTGTATGCGTGGAATGAGAAGTAAGAGGAGTTAATGTCAGATCTATTCAGGTAGCTGATCATACAGCTGTATGCGTGGAATGAGAAGTAGGAGGAGTTAAGGTCAGATCTATTCAGGTAGCCGATCATACAGCTGTATTCGTGGAATGAGAAGTAGGAGGAGTTAATGTCAGATCTATTCAGGTAGCCGATCATACAGCTGTATGCGTGGAATGAGAAGTAGGAGGAGTTAAGGTCAGATCTATTCAGGTAGCGGATCATACAGCTGTATGCGTGGAATGAGAAGTAGGAGGAGTTAATGTCAGATCTATTCAGGTAGCCGATCATACAGCTGTATGCGTGGAATGAGAAGTAGGAGGAGTTAGTGTCAGATCTATTCAGGTAGCTGATCATACAGCTGTATGTGTGGAATGAGAAGTAGGAGGAGTTAATGTCAGATCTATTCAGGTAGCGGATCATACAGCTGTATGCGTGGAATGAGAAGTAGGAGGAGTTAATGTCAGATCTATTCAGGTAGCTGATCATACAGCTGTATGTGTGGAATGAGAAGTAGGAGGAGTTAATGTCAGATCTATTCAGGTAGCTGATCATACAGCTGTATGTGTGGAATGAGAAGTAGGAGGAGTTAATGTCAGATCTATTCAGGTAGCCGATCATACAGCTGTACGCGTGGAATGAGAAGTAGGAGGAGTTAATGTCAGATCTATTCAGGTAGCCGATCATACAGCTGTATGTGTGGAATGAGAATTAGGAGGAGTTAATGTCAGATCTATTCAGGTAGCTGATCATACAGCTGTATGCGTGGAATGAGAAGTAGGAGGAGTTAATGTCAGATCTATTCAGGTAGCTGATCATACAGCTGTATGCGTGGAATGAGAAGTAGGAGGAGTTAATGTCAGATCTGTTCAGGTAGCTGATCATACAGCTGTACACGTGGAATGAGAAGTAGGAGGAGTTAATGTCAGATCTATTCAGGTAGCTGATCATACAGCTGTATGTGTGGAATGAGAAGTAGGAGGAGTTAATGTCAGATCTATTCAGGTAGCTGATCATACAGCTGTACACGTGGAATGAGAAGTGGGAGGAGTTAATGTCAGATCTATTCAGGTAGCTAATCATACAGCTGTATGCATGGAATGAGAAGTAGGAGGAGTTAATGTCAGATCTATTCAGGTAGCTGATCATACAGCTGTACGCGTGGAATGAGAAGTAGGAGGAGTTACTGTCAGATCTATTCAGGTAGGTGATCATACAGCTGTATGCGTGGAATGAGAAGTAGGAGGAGTTAATGTCAGATCTATTCAGGTAGCGGATCATACAGCTGTACGCGTGGAATGAGAAGTAGGAGGAGTTAATGTCAGATCTATTCAGGTAGGTGATCATACAGCTGTATGCGTGGAATGAGAAGTAGGAGGAGTTAATGTCAGATCTATTCAGGTAGCTGATCATACAGCTGTATGCGTGGAATGAGAAGTAGGAGGAGTTAATGTCAGATCTATTCAGGTAGCGGATCATACAGCTGTACGCGTGGAATGAGAAGTAGGAGGAGTTAATGTCAGATCTATTCAGGTAGCCGATCATACAGCTGTATGCGTGGAATGAGAAGTAGGAGGAGTTAATGTCAGATCTATACATGTATCTGATCATACAGCTGTATGAGAGGAATGAGAAGTAGGAGGAGTTAATGTCAGATCTATTCAGGTAGCTGATCATGCAGCTGTATGCGTGGAATGAGAAGTAGGAGGAGTTAATGTCAGATCTATTCAGGTAGCTGATCATACAGCTGTATGCATGGAATGAGAAGTAGGAGAAGTTAATGTCAGATCTATTCAGGTAGCCGATCATACAGCTGTATGCGTGGAATGAGAAGTAGGAGGAGTTAATGTCAGATCTATTCAGGTAGCTGATCATACAGCTGTATGTGTGGAATGAGAAGTAGGAGGAGTTAGTCAGATCTATTCAGGTAGCTGATCATACAGCTGTATGCGTGGAATGAGAAGTAGGAGAAGTTAATGTCAGATCTATTCAGGTAGCCGATCATACAGCTGTATGCGTGGAATGAGAAGTAGGAGGAGTTAATGTCAGATCTATACATGTATCTGATCATACAGCTGTATGCGTGGAATGAGAAGTAGGAGGAGTTAATGTCAGATCTATTCAGGTAGCTAATCATACAGCTGTATGCGTGGAATGAGAAGTAGGAGGAGTTAATGTCAGATCTATTCAGGTAGCTGATCATACAGCTGTATGCGTGGAATGAGAAGTAGGAGGAGTTAATGTCAGATCTCTTCAGGTAGCCGATCATACAGCTGTACGCGTGGAATGAGAAGTAGGAGGAGTTAATGTCAGATCTATTCAGGTAGCCGATCATACAGCTGTAAGCGTTGAATGAGAAGTAGGAGGAGTTACTGTCAGATCAATTCAGGTAGCTGATCATACAGCTGTATGCGTGGAATGAGAAGTAGGAGGAGTTACTGTCAGATCAATTCAGGTAGCTGATCATACAGCTGTATGCGTGGAATGAGAAGTAGGAGGAGTTAATGTCAGATCTATTCAGGTAGCCGATCATACAGCTGTATGCGTGGAATGAGAAGTAGGAGGAGTTAATGTCAGATCTATTCAGGTAGCTGATCATACAGCTGTATGCGTGGAATGAGAAGTAGGAGGAGTTAATGTCAGATCTATTCAGGTAGCCGATCATACAGCTGTATGCGTGGAATGAGAAGTAGGAGGAGTTAATGTCAGATCTATTCAGGTAGCTGATCATACAGCTGTACGCGTGGAATGAGAAGTAGGAGGAGTTAATGTCAGATCTATTCAGGTAGCTGATCATACAGCTGTACGCGTGGAATGAGAAGTGGGAGGAGTTAATGTCAGATCTATTCAGGTAGCTGATCATACAGCTGTATGCGTGGAATGAGAAGTAGGAGGAGTTAATGTCAGATCTATTCAGGTAGCCGATCATACAGCTGTACGCGTGGAATGAGAAGTGGGAGGAGTTAATGTCAGATCTATTCAGGTAGCCGATCATACAGCTGTATGCGTGGAATGAGAAGTAGGAGGAGTTAAGGTCAGATCTATTCAGGTAGCCGATCATACAGCTGTATGCATGGAATGAGAAGTAGGAGGAGTTAATGTCAGATCTATACAGGTAGCCGATCATACAGCTGTACGCGTGGAATGAGAAGTGGGAGGAGTTAATGTGAGATCTATTCAGGTAGCTGATCATACAGCTGTATGCGTGGAATGAGAAGTAGGAGGAGTTAATGTCAGATCTATTCAGGTAGCCGATCATACAGCTGTACGCGTGGAATGAGAAGTAGGAGGAGTTAATGTCAGATCTATTCAGGTAGCCGATCATACAGCTGTAAGCGTTGAATGAGAAGTAGGAGGAGTTACTGTCAGATCAATTCAGGTAGCTGATCATACAGCTGTATGCGTGGAATGAGAAGTAGGAGGAGTTACTGTCAGATCAATTCAGGTAGCTGATCATACAGCTGTATGCGTGGAATGAGAAGTAGGAGGAGTTAATGTCAGATCTATTCAGGTAGCCGATCATACAGCTGTATGCGTGGAATGAGAAGTAGGAGGAGTTAATGTCAGATCTATTCAGGTAGCTGATCATACAGCTGTATGCGTGGAATGAGAAGTAGGAGGAGTTAATGTCAGATCTATTCAGGTAGCCGATCATACAGCTGTATGCGTGGAATGAGAAGTAGGAGGAGTTAATGTCAGATCTATTCAGGTAGCTGATCATACAGCTGTACGCGTGGAATGAGAAGTAGGAGGAGTTAATGTCAGATCTATTCAGGTAGCTGATCATACAGCTGTACGCGTGGAATGAGAAGTGGGAGGAGTTAATGTCAGATCTATTCAGGTAGCTGATCATACAGCTGTATGCGTGGAATGAGAAGTAGGAGGAGTTAATGTCAGATCTATTCAGGTAGCCGATCATACAGCTGTATGCGTGGAATGAGAAGTAGGAGGAGTTAAGGTCAGATCTATTCAGGTAGCCGATCATACAGCTGTATGCATGGAATGAGAAGTTGGAGGAGTTAATGTCAGATCTATACAGGTAGCCGATCATACAGCTGTACGCGTGGAATGAGAAGTGGGAGGAGTTAATGTGAGATCTATTCAGGTAGCTGATCATACAGCTGTACGCGTGGAATGAGAAGTGGGAGGAGTTAATGTGAGATCTATTCAGGTAGCTGATCATACAGCTGTATGCGTGGAATGAGAAGTAGGAGGAGTTAATGTCAGATCTATACAGGTAGCTGATCATACAGCTGTACGCGTGGAATGAGAAGTAGGAGGAGTTAAGGTCAGATCTATTCAGGTAGCCGATCATACAGCTGTACGCGTGGAATGAGAAGTGGGAGGAGTTAATGTGAGATCTATTCAGGTAGCTGATCATACAGCTGTATGCGTGGAATGAGAAGTAGGAGGAGTTAATGTCAGATCTATACAGGTAGCTGATCATACAGCTGTACGCGTGGAATGAGAAGTAGGAGGAGTTAATGTCAGATCTATTCAGATGATCATACAGCTGTATGCGTGGAATGAGAAGTAGGAGGAGTTAATGTCAGATCTATTCAGGTAGCCGATCATACCGCTGTATGCGTGGAATGAGAAGTAGGAGGAGTTAATGTCAGATCTATTCAGATAGCCGATCATACAGCTGTATGCATGGAATGAGAAGTAGGAGGAGTTACTGTCAGATCTATTCAGGTAGCTGGTCATACAGCTGTACGCATGGAATGAGAAGTAGGAGGAGTTAATGTCAGATCTATTCAGGTAGCCGATCATACAGCTGTACGCGTGGAATGAGAAGTAGGAGGAGTTAATGTCAGATCTATTCAGGTAGCTGATCATACAGCTGTATGCCTGGAATGAGAATTAGGAGGAGTTAATGTCAGATCTATTCAGGTAGCTGATCATACAGCTGTATGCGTGGAATGAGAAGTAGGAGGAGTTAATGTCAGATCTATTCAGGTAGCTGATCATACAGCTGTATGTGTGGAATGAGAAGTAGGAGGAGTTAATGTCAGATCTATTCAGGTAGCCGATCATACAGCTGTATGCGTGGAATGAGAAGTAGGAGGAGTTAATGTCAGATCTATTCAGGTAGCTGATCATACAGCTGTACGCGTGGAATGAGAAGTAGGAGGAGTTAATGTCAGATCTATTCAGGTAGCTGATCATACAGCTGTACGCGTGGAATGAGAAGTAGGAGGAGTTAATGTCAGATCTATTCAGGTAGCCGATCATACAGCTGTATGCGTGGAATGAGAAGTAGGAGGAGTTAATGTCAGATCTATTCAGGTAGCTGATCATACAGCTGTACGCGTGGAATGAGAAGTAGGAGGATGTGATTAAAGTCTGACCATATACCTTCAATACTTTTGGAAGCGCTGGCTGAATTAAAACATCTCTCTAAACAGAAAACACAAGGTATTTATATGTAAAATTAATCCCAATAGTTGTGTAATCCGAGTTACTCCCATCCTCCTGGGGAAACATGCTAAATAATACAAGCAGTTTGCTTCCTCCTGGTGTTTGGCCTTCTGATCTTTCCTTATTTGGAGGACAGACACATTGAAGGGGGTCAGAGGTGACGGGTCCGGAGGGATCTAATGCTTCTAATAGCTAAATACTAGTGTTATTATCTTGGCTGCTGGTGGGGATCGCAGGGACTGGAACGTTGTTCCTTTTCCCATAATGGGTAATACTGTGGTCAGTTACTGGCTGCGTCGGTTCCTCTCTATCTGAATAAAAGTCATAAAACAGACACGTTTAACTGAATGTCTCTCTCAGCGTGCAGGGGGAGTTGTCCAGATGTTTTGTTGTTGAACCCCCCCCCCCCCCCCAATGTTTAAATTAAATTTGTCTAAATGCAGGTTCATCTAGTGTTACTATGTCCTAGTGACTAGAAAAGAGCACATACACCTCACATCCCTTGCCATTCCATCTAATTGCACCCATATAGCTTGCCCCAGAATCCAGCAATTCACAGGAATTGCTCCCGAATCCAGATTGCATCCTGCACCTTGTAGCACCCAGACTGCATTCACAGGACTTGCCACTGAACCCAGATTGCACCCAGGGCCTTGTAGCACCCAAACTGCATTCACAGGACTTGCCACTGAACCCAGATTGCACCCAGTGCCTTGTAGTGCCCAGACTGCATTCACAGGACTTGCCCCAGCACCAACTGCACTCACAGGATTTGCCCCGAGCACACTAATTGCATCAAAGGCTTATGTAGATGCTTTTATAGCAGATTTTGTTCTATAGATGTGTAAAAGTTTTTCCAAGTAAAATATATTAACTAGGATGTACAATTTTAACTATTTTGTTTATTTCGATTATTTCTCGAACAACAGTAAAAACAAATATTTATATTTATTTGAAAGAAGCAAGTATAGTGTTCCCTCCTCATTACACGTGGGTTTATTGTCAGTTCTGAGGCTCCCCTGCTGGTAATGTAACACTGCAGTGGCAGAGCGAGAGACAGTCGCTGACCAGACCGGGCTGCTTCCCAGGGAATCATGGCAGCTGCCAGAGAGAGGATAGACTGGCTGATTTACTAAAATCCCTGCCAGTTTATCCTCATACTGGGGGCCAAGTACTTTTTTCTGTTGCTCTTGTATATTAGAAGATATTCTATATTAGAAGCACACGTGTTAAAGGTTTAGTTGTCCTGTAAGATCAAAAGATATTACTTTAATAATAAAGTATTAACACCTCTCTGTTTGCAGATTTTATTTTGTAGAAACCACAGTATCTTGTATTCTGAGTTTGAAAACGACAAAAGCAAAACATGAAGAATGAGAGCGATTTTAACACCGCGTAGTCCAGCCAGGTTAATACAGTGAGGAGGGGGGCGGGGCTGTGCTTTCTGATTGGTTGGTTCCCGCCCCCCTTTTCCGATACGCCCTGGGAGGTGCTTACTGCTATCCGGATTCACCTCTCCTAGTCTTTGGTTTAGTAAGGAAAGGAAATCGTAAGAAAAATAAAAAAATATACATATTTTTATATATATAATCCTTAACTCCTGTAGTAGATAAATAGAGGATCTATCCCCCGCTTATTAACATCTGCTTAAAAAAAAAAACAAAGAAATATTAAAATAGAGCAGAAATCAGATTCATATCTAAAAGTTACAATATTAAAAGAATTATATACATTTAAAAATAGAGAGTTACTTTTCTAACCCCATTTAGCTTTAAAACTGTTCTATATTTACAAAGTCTTCCAGTGTTGAGTTTCCCGAGACTGTACAGGCATAAATAAAATTATAAAAACAAAATAAAATACATTCAAATAAAATAGACATGTTCTCCATGAGATGGGGGGGTCTGTGAGATGTCCTCTCCCATCTCTTCACTTATTCCCTGATGCGATGTTTGAGGCTTTGGTCCATTCCATAGGAGAAGAGAGGGGTGGGGACGGACACGTGCCGCGGTGGAACCTTCAGCTCATGCTCTCTAGGTTTCCCCTTTGATCTGGCCTCATTTGGTCCTGCACCATGTCGGTGAAAATGTTAATAAGGTTGTCTAGTCCCCACAGGTATCCATCTTCCCGGTTTCCTTCCTCCCAGGGACTCCGGTGATTTAGTGTCTGCTTGTAGGGGAGATGCACAGTCTTCCCAAAGTCGATCATCCATACTTTGGCCAGCTCAGAGGAATCGTGGACAAAGAGGAGGGAACTTCCCACAACCTGAGAAGAACAAAGGATTTCATGACACAGAGTAAAGTCTCTGGACTATTAAAGATTTATATAAGACGCCGAATACCATCTTACATTCACACCCGTTATGCCCCATATTCACTCTCATATGGTATGGCCCACATCCACTCTCCACCTGGAACACCAGTATCTCAATCACACATGGTACAGCCCATATCCACTCTCCACCTTGAATACCAGCTAATCAATCACACATGGTACGGCCCACATCCACTCTCCACCTTGAATACCAGCTAATCAATCAAACATGGTATGGCCCATAACAGCTCTCTACCTAGATCACCAGCCTCTCAGTCACACATAGTATGGCCCATATCCGCGCTCCACCTTGAACACCAGCATCTCTTTCACATATGGTATGGCCCATATCCGTGCTCCACCTTGAACACCAACATCTCTTTCATACATGGTATGGCCCATATCCGCTCTCCATCTTGAACACCAGCATTAAAGTCACACATGGTATGGTCCAGAACATATCTCCATTCCCCAAGCTCTTCTACTGAACACACGCACTAGTGGAAAATCGCAGGGACTCTTTTTTTCTTCTGGTTTATGGATTTAGTTTTGTAACATACACACAGTGAGTCACATAAAACACTCTACCTCGTGTGATCTGAAGAATTCCGATTTTTCCAGCTCTGTGCGCAGATCTTTCAATCTCGTTAAGTAGTTTTTCTGTCAAATAAGAGGAAAGTTGGGTGAGCAGGGCAAGAGGAACACCTCCTTAGCAGAGTGCGTGTTCACACGTAACATTACGGAAGGAAGGGTCTCTCAGCCCTGCAGTAATCTAGATCCTCACCAAAATGTTTTTATTGCCGTCTACAAAGTCTTCCAGCGCTCGGACGATCTGCTCACGCTCTTTGGTTTTCTTGAAGTTGGTGTTGCAGGTACCGTCAGCCCTCTAAACGATCGAAGAAGAGCAAAGTTAGGCAGGGACTGTACCGAATAACCCCATAAAGAGCTGCTTTACCCAAAATAGCAGATACCAGAAATATTTACTGAAATACGTCAAACAGAGGAACTAAAAGAAATCACACTTGCTATGACCTACTCCACCTGGACTACCACAGAAACATTGAATGTGCCACCGGGAGAGAGGAAACGTTTGGCCCATTCAGTCTGCTCAAAATCTGCCTTAAAAAATCTAAATACTATCATTAGTCCCTGGCCTTATCTTATATCTAGGATAGCCTTATACCTATCCCATGCATGCTTAAACTCCTTCACTGTATTAACCTCTACCACTTCTACTGGAAGACTATTCCATACATCCACTACCCTCTCAGTAATGTAATACTATCATTAGTCCCTGGCCTTATCTTATATCTAGGATAGCCTTATACCTATCCCGTGAATGCTTAAACTCCTTCACTGTATTAACCTCTACCACTTCTACTGGAAGACTATTCCATACATCCACTACCCTCTCAGTAATGTAATACTTTCATTAGTCCCTGACCTTATCTTATATCTAGGATAGCCTTAGACCTATCCCACGCATGCTTAAACTCCTTCACTGTATTAACCTCTACCACTTCTACTGGAAGACTATTCCATACATCCACTACCCTCTCAGTAATGTAATACTTTCATTAGTCCCTGGCCTTATCTTATATCTAGGATAGCCTTATACCTATCCCATGCATGCTTAAACTCCTTCACTGTATTAACCTCTACCACTTCTACTGGAAGACTATTCCATACATCCACTACCCTCTCAGTAAAGTAATACTTTCATTAGTCCCTGGCCTTATCTTATATCTAGGACAGCCTTATACCTATCCCATGCATGCTTAAACTCCTTCACTGTATTAACCTCTACCACTTCTACTGGAAGACTATTCCATACATCCACTACCCTCTCAGTAAAGTAATACTTTCATTAGTCCCTGGCCTTATCTTATATCTAGGACAGCCTTATACCTATCCCATGCATGCTTAAACTCCTTCACTGTATTAACCTCTACCACTTCTACTGGAAGACTATTCCATGCACCCACTACCCTCTCAGTAATGTAATACTTTCATTAGTCCCTGGCCTTATCTTATATCTAAGATAGCCTTATACCTATCCCATGCATGCTTAAACTCCTTCACTGTATTAACCTCTACCACTTCTACTGGAAGACTATTCCATACATCCACTACCCTCTCAGTAAAGTAATACTTTCATTAGTGCCTCGCCTTATCTTATATCTAGGATAGCCTTATACCTATCCCATGCATGCTTAAACTCCTTCACTGTATTAACCTCTACCACTTCTACTGGAAGACTATTCCATGCACCCACTACCCTCTCAGTAATGTAATACTTTCATTAGTCCCTGGCCTTATCTTATATCTAGGATAGCCTTATACCTATCCCATGCATGCTTAAACTCCTTCACTGTATTAACCTCTAACACTTCTACTGGAAGACTATTCCATGCACCCACTACCCTCTCAGTAATGTAATACTTTCATTAGTCCCTGGCCTTATCTTATATCTAGGATAGCCTTATACCTATCCCATGCATGCTTAAACTCCTTCACTGTATTAACCTCTACCACTTCTACTGGAAGACTATTCCATACATCCACTACCCTCTCAGTAAAGTAATACTTTCATTAGTCCCTGACCTTATCTTATATCTAGGATAGCCTTATACCTATCCCATGCATGCTTAAACGCCTTCACTGTATTAACCTCTACCACTTCTACTGGAAGACTATTCCATACATCCACTACCCTCTCAGTAATGTAATACTTTCATTAGTCCCTGGCCTTATCTTATATCTAGGATAGCCTTATACCTATCCCATGCATGCTTAAACTCCTTCACTGTATTAACCTCTACCACTTCTACTGGAAGACTATTCCATACATCCACTACCCTCTCAGTAATGTAATACTTTCATTAGTCCCTGGCCTTATCTTATATCTAGGATAGCCTTATACCTATCCCATGCATGCTTAAACTCCTTCACTGTATTAACCTCTACCACTTCTACTGGAAGACTATTCCATACATCCACTACCCTCTCAGTAAAGTAATACTTTCATTAGTCCATGGCCTTATCTTATATCTAGGATAGCCTTATACCTATCCCATGCATGCTTAAACTCCTTCACTGTATTAACCTCTACCACTTCTACTGGAAGACTATTCCATACATCCACTACCCTCTCAGTAATGTAATACTTTCATTAGTCCCTGACCTTATCTTATATCTAGGATAGCCTTATACCTATCCCATGCATGCTTAAACTCCTTCACTGTATTAACCTCTACCACTTCTACTGGAAGACTATTCCATACACCCACTACCCTCTCAGTAAAGTAATACTTTCATTAGTCCCTGGCTTTATCTTATATCTAGGATAGCCTTATACCTATCCCACGCATGCTTAAACTCCTTCACTGTATTAACCTCTACCACTTCTACTGGAAGACTATTCCATACATCCACTACCCTCTCAGTAATGTAATACTTTCATTAGTCCCTGACCTTATCTTATATCTAGGATAGCCTTATACCTATCCCATGCATGCTTAAACTCCTTCACTGTATTAACCTCTACCACTTCTACTGGAAGAATATTCCATACATCCACTACCCTCTCAGTAATGTAATACTGCCATTAGTCCCTGGCCTTATCTTATATCTAGGATAGCCTTATACCTATCCCATGCATGCTTAAACTCCTTCACTGTATTAACCTCTACCACTTCTACTGGAAGACTATTCCATGCATCCACTACCCTCTCAGTAAAGTAATACTTTCATTAGTCCCTGGCCTTATCTTATATCTAGGATAGCCTTATACCTATCCCACGCATGCTTAAACTCCTTCACTGTATTAACCCTACCACTTCTACTGGAAGACTATTCCATGTATCCACTACCCTCTCAGTAATGTAATACTTTCATTAGTCCCTGGCCTTATCTTATATCTAGGATAGCCTTATACCTGTCCCACGCATGCTTAAACTCCTTCACTGTATTAACCTCTACCACTTCTACTGGAAGACTATTCCATGTATCCACTACCCTCTCAGTAATGTAATACTTTCATTAGTCCCTGGCCTTATCTTATATCTAGGACAGCCTTATACCTATCCCATGCATGCTTAAACTCCTTCACTGTATTAACCTCTACCACTTCTACTGGAAGACTATTCCATACATCCACTACCCTCTCAGTAATGTAATACTTTCATTAGTCCCTGACCTTATCTTATATCTAGGATAACCTTATACCTATCCCATGCATGCTTAAACTCCTTCACTGTATTAACCTCTACCACTTCTGCTGGAAGACTATTCCATGCATCCACTACCTTCTCAGTAAAGTAATACTTTCATTAGTCCCTGGCCTTATCTTATATCTAGGATAGCATTATACCTATCCCATGCATGCTTAAACTCCTTCATGGATTACCCTCTACCACTTCTACTGGAAGACTATTCCATACATCCACTACCCTCTCAGTATAGTAATACTTTCATTAGTCCCTGGCCTTATCTTATATCTAGGATAGCCTTATACCTATCCCACGCATGCTTAAACTCCTTCACTGTATTAACCTCTACCACTTCTACTGGAAGACTATTCCATGCACCCACTACCCTCTCAGTAATGTAATACTTTCATTAGTCCCTGACCTTATCTTATATCTAGGATAGCCTTATACCTATCCCATGCATGCTTAAACTCCTTCACTGTATTAACCTCTACCACTTCTACTGGAAGACTATTCCATCCATCCACTACCCTCTCAGTAATGTAATACTTTCATTAGTCCCTGGCCTTATCTTATATCTAGGATAGCCTTATACCTATCCCATGCATGCTTAAACTCCTTCACTGTATTAACCTCTACCACTTCTACTGGAAGACTATTCCATGCACCCACTACCCTCTCAGTAATGTAATACTTTCATTAGTCCCTGGCCTTATCTTATATCTAGGATAGCCTTATACCTATCCCATGCATGCTTAAACTCCTTCACTGTATTAACCTCTACCACTTCTACTGGAAGACTATTCCATACATCCACTACCCTCTCAGTAATGTAATACTTTCATTAGTCCCTGGCCTTATCTTATATCTAGGATAGCCTTATACCTATCCCATGCATGCTTAAACTCCTTCACTGTATTAACCTCTACCACTTCTACTGGAAGACTATTCCATACATCCACTACCCTCTCAGTAATGTAATACTTTCATTAGTCCCTGGCCTTATCTTATATCTAGGATAGCCTTATACCTATCCCACGCATGCTTAAACTCCGTCACTGTATTAACCTCTACCACTTCTACTGGAAGACTATTCCATACATCCACTACCCTCTCAGTAATGTAATACTTTCATTAGTCTCTGGCCTTATCTTATATCTAGGATAGCCTTATACCTATCCCATGCATGCTTAAACTCCTTCACTGTATTAACCTCTACCACTTTTACTGGAAGACTATTCCATACATCCACTACCCTCTCAGTAAAGTAATACTTTCATTAGTCCCTGACCTTATCTTATATCTAGGATAGCCTTATACCTATCCCATGCATGCTTAAACTCCCTCACTGTATTAACCTCTACCACTTCTACTGGAAGACTATTCCATACATCCACTACCCTCTCAGTAAAGTAATACTTTCATTAGTCCCTGGCCTTATCTTATATCTAGGATAGCCTTATACCTATCCCATGCATGCTTAAACTCCCTCACTGTATTAACCTCTACCACTTCTACTGGAAGACTATTCCATACATCCACTACCCTCTCAGTATAGTAATACTTTCATTAGTCCCTGGCCTTATCTTATATCTAGGATAGCCTTATACCTATCCCTCGCATGCTTATACTCCTTCACTGTATTAACCTCTACTACTTCTACTGGCAGACTATTCCATGCATCCACTAACCTCTCAGTAATGTAATACTTTCATTAGTACCTGGCCTTATCTTATATCTAGGATAACCTTATACCTATCCCTCGCATGCTTAAACTCCTTCACTGTATTAACCTCTACCACTTCTACTGGAAGACTATTCCATACATCCACTACCCTCTCAGTAAAGTAATACTTTCATTAGTCCCTGACCTTATCTTATATCTAGGATAGCCTTATACCTATCCCACGCATGCTTAAACTCCTTCACTGTATTAACCTCTACTACTTCTACTGGCAGACTATTCCATGCATCCACTACCCTCTCAGTAATACTTTCATTAGTCCCTGGCGTTATCTTATATCTAGGATAGCCTTATCCCTATCCCATGCATGCTTAAACTCCTTTACTGTATTAACATCTACCACTTCTACTGGAAGACTATCCCATACATCCACTACCCTCTCAGTAATGTAATACTTTCATTAGTCCCTGGCGTTATCTTATATCTAGGATAGCCTTATACCTATCCCATGCATGCTTAAACTCCTTCACTGTATTAACCTCTACCACTTCTACTGGAAGACTATTCCATACATCCACTACCCTCTCAGTAATGTAATACTTTCATTAGTCCCTGGCGTTATCTTATATCTAGGATAGCCTTATACCTATCCCATGCATGCTTAAACTCCTTCACTGTATTAACCTCTACCACTTCTACTGGAAGACTATCCCATACATCCACTACCCTCTCAATAATGTAATCCTTTCATTAGTCCCTGGCGTTATCTTATATCTAGGATAGCCTTATACCTATCCCATGCATGCTTAAACTACTTCACTGTATTAACCTCTACCACTTCTACTGGAAGACTATTCCATACATCCACTACCCTCTCAGTAATGTAATACTTTCATTAGTCCCTGGCCTTATCTTATACCTAGGATAGCCTTATACCTATCCCATGCATGCTTAAACTCCTTCACTGTATTAACCTCTACCACTTCTACTGGAAGACTATTCCATATATCCACTACCCTCTCAGTAAAGTAATACTTTCATTAGTCCCTGGCCTTATCTTATATCTAGGATAGCCTTATACCTATCCCATGCATGCTTAAACTCCTTCACTGTATTAACCTCTACCACTTCTACTGGAAGACTATTCCATACATCCACTACCCTCTCAGTAATGTAATACTTTCATTAGTCCCTGGCCTTATCTTATATCTAGGATAGCCTTATACCTATCCCATGCATGCTTAAACTTCTTCACTGTATTAACCTCTACCACTTCTACTGGAAGACTATTCCATGCATCCACTACCCTCTCAGTAATGTAATACTTTCATTAGTCCCTGGCCTTATCTTATATCTAGGATAGCCTTATACCTATCCCATGCATGCTTAAACTCCTTCACTGTATTAACCTCTACCACTTCTGCTGGCAGACTATTCCATACATCCACTATCCTCTCAGTAATGTAATACTGTCATTAGTCCCTGGCCTTATCTTATATCTAGGATAGCCTTATACCTATCCCTTGCATGCTTAAACTACTTCACTGTATTAACCTCTACCACTTCTACTGGAAGACTATTCCATGCATCCACTACCCTCTCAGTAATGTAATACTTTCATTAGTCCCTGGCCCTATCTTATATCTAGGATAGCCTTATACCTATCCCACGCATGCTTAAACTCCTTCACTGTATTAACCTCTACCACTTCTACTGGAAGACTATTCCATACATCCACTACCCTCTCAGTAATGTAATACTATCATTAGTCCCTGACCTTATCTTATATCTAGGATAGCCTTAGACCTATCCCATGCATGCTTAAACTCCTTCACTGTATTAACCTCTACCACTTCTACTGGAAGACTATTCCATGCATCAACTACCCTCTCAGTAATGTAATACTTTCATTAGTCCCTGGCCTTATCTTATATCTAGGATAGCCTTATACCTATCCCATGCATGCTTAAACTCCTTCACTGTATTAACCTCTACCACTTCTACTGGAAGACTATTCCATACATCCACTACCCTCTCAGTACAGTAATACTCCCATTACTCCCTGGCCTTATGATGTTACCTTAATCCCCTCTATTCTGAAGCCCAGGGTCGCTGTAGAACTGAGTGTTTCTCTCCACTGCATGTACCGTGGCTTCAAAATAGCCCTCTGTCTGTGCTCCTCCTCCGTGGGAGCCTCGGCATCGATAGCGACCATCTTCTCGTACATGTCTTTCCTCAGCCTGGGCTTCTCTCGAGCTTTGACCAGCTCCTCTTCCAGGTAAGTCCTGAACCAGGAGAGACACAAACGTTAACATAAGAAGATCCATCAGAAATAAGGGATTCTGGTGGAATAAACAGGAGAAGACACTGACACAAGTATTATGTGAAACTGCAGGAGAACTTTAATTATTTAACCTGTATCAAGAACGTTTAAAGGACAACTGTCTGCAAAAAACAAGTCCTGTTTCATTGAAATTGTAGGCAGTTTATATAAAAATGCTTTAATAAAATAATATAAATAAAGTACCTTATTGAGCCCCCTTTGCTCTGTATAGCTCTTTCAGGGGGCAGACATTGTTTAGAACCTTGAGTCAGAGCTTCCTTTATCTGACCCAAGATTCTAAACAACATGTCCGCCCTGATAGAGCTATACAGAGCAAAGATTCTAAACAACATGTCCGCCCCCTGATAGAGCTATACAGAGCAAAGATTCTAAACATGTCCTCCCCCTGATAGAGCTATACAGAGCAAAGATTCTAAACAACATGTCCTCCCCCTGATAGAGCTATACAGAGCAAAGATTCTAACAACATGTCCGCCCCTGATAGAGCTATACAGAGCAAAGATTCTAACAACATGTCTGCCCGCTGATAGAGCTATACAGAGCAAAGATTCTAAACAACGTGTCCGCCCCCTGATAGAGCTATACAGAGCAAAGATTCTAAATATATCCGCCCCCTGATAGAGCCCTACAGAGCAAAGATTCTAAATATATCCGCCCCCTGATAGAGACCTACAGAGCAAAGATTCTAAATATATCCGCCCCCTGATAGAGCCCTACAGAGCAAAGATTCTAAACAACATGTCGGCCCCTGATAGAGCTATACAGAGCAAAGATTCTAAACGACATGTCCGCCCCCTGATAGAGCTATACAGAGCAAAGATTCTAAACAACATGTCCGCCCTGATAGAGCTATACAGAGCAAAGATTCTAAATATATCCGCCCCCTGATAGAGCCCTACAGAGCAAAGATTCTAAACAACATGTCCGCCCCCTGATAGAGCTATACAGAGCAAAGATTCTAAACAACATGTCCTCCCCCTGATAGAGCTATACAGTGCAAAGATTCTAAACAACATGTCGGCCCCTGATAGAGCTATACAGAGCAAAGATTCTAAACGACATGTCCGCCCCCTGATAGAGCTATACAGAGCAAAGATTCTAAACATGTCCACCCCCTGATAGAGCTATACAGAGCAAAGATTCTAAACAACATGTCCACCCCGATAGAGCTATACAGAGCAAAGATTCTAAACAACATCTCGGCCCCTGATAGAGCTATACAGAGCAAAGATTCTAAACGACATGTCCGACCCGATAGAGCTATACAGAGCAAAGATTCTAAACAACATCTCGGCCCCTGATAGAGCTATACAGAGCAAAGATTCTAAACGACATGTCCGACTCCTGATAGAGCTATACAGAGCAAAGATTCTAAACAACATGTCCGACCCGATAGAGCTATACAGAGCAAAGATTCTAAACAACATGTCTGCCCCCAATAGAGCAATATGAAGCAAAGATTCTAAACAACACGTCTGCCCCGATAGAGCAAAATGAAGCAAAGAAAGCTCAATAAGGTACTTTATTTCTATAATTTTATTAATGGATTTCTATTTCAAATGGCTCCACTTGATGCAATCTTTCAATTAAACAGAATGTCTTGAACAGCTGTCCTTAAAAACCATACAGAAAACATGGCACTGCCCCTTTAACAGAATCAGCATGACAATAGAGCCGAATGATTGCACAGAGAAGGCAGAGGATCGCCGCTCTTACCGGACGCCCATTTTGCAGTCCATGATGGAGGGTGACTCGAACTCGGAGAGCAGGTCTTCCATCTGGTTGTAGACCTCGCCATCTTTCTCCACCACGCCGAAGTAGCCTGGGACAAATGGCCGCAGGGAATCGCGGCTCAGCCACTCCAGGCACTGCTGCTCCGACTGACAAAACTTCTTCAGGATCTTCCCATACTCCCCAGCCTTGAAGTTACCTGGGGGGGGTGGAAGCGGGGGGGAGAAGGGTGAGAAAACGAGCAACTTCAGTCAGCTTCAAATCCCATTACCCGTACAGACAGAGCACACAAACTGAACCACAGCTGTGGAACACAAATCCCATCAGGCCAGCCATGGGAACGTGAAGGAAATCTGCTTTTAATTCCATGTGTCCGTCCCGTGTCCCCATTTACATGGGACATCCAGATTTTGCAACTCTGTCCCGCTGGGCTCTACCTCTTTCCTGCTTTTTGGGATGGAGGTAGCGCTCGGCAGGATTGCCCCGGAGAATGCATATAATGGGAGTGTGCTACCGTGCATGCATGGACTCCCAAGCTCCGTCCCCAGCGTCCAGTTATGCCAATTGCAGGGTAGGTATAATCTGCAGGTGTATAAATCACGGCTTAGGGTGTAATCCCTTCTCGCTTTACATTTTTTTCTTCTCTCAGTTATCATTCGAAGGTGGAGATGTGTCGGGTATTGATGAAGGCCCACTAGCGGCTGACATGCTGCTCAGTTACCTGCATGTCCCGCCAGCTGAATCCAAGGGTATTGCTTCTTAAAAGACACCACGAAAGGCGACCAGTGGACGATGTTCTTCAGCTTCTTCCACGACCTCTGGAAAACCAAGAAATCGTTAGTTTTAGTGTGTGGACATCACCAACGGAGGCCCACGTGGGTAGCACTCCTTCCCCGATATAACTAGACACACCAAGCATCTCTGTATACTGCAGGCATCTCCAACACCACACAACCTGGACCTGACCAACAGCGGACTGAAATATCCAAACCAAAAGAATACCTCACAAGAGACCATGTCACCTAAACACTGCTTATATTGTGGAAGCAGAGAATACTAAATATGAAATACTATGTATACATTGTGTTGGCAGAATTAAAAAAAAATAAGATACATTTATATTTTATTTCTCCTGCTTATGACATCACCTGTGGCCTGGTCCAAAAATCAGCAATATATTGAGTTTGGGTTGAGAAGAGAGAGACACACACTATGGAGCGTATTAAGAGGGAACTGCGGGGAAATGAGAAGGGAATTCCAATCCTAAGGCCAGACAAGCCGAGTTGGAGAAAGTCTCTGATTCAGCTGGATTTGAATCAAACCCTGTGAGATCATCGAATTTTAATCCCACCTAAAGAATCTACAGATCCTGCTAAATCCATGGAACCGGAGAGCCAGAGGACAGATCTGCAGGGATTATACTTAATGAACTAGGAATTAAAATAACTCGCTATCTATCGGGTTTCATATGTTGATCAAAAAGCCAATAACCCGATCTCTCCACACAAAAGGGCCGTGTACCCGGGGGTCACAGATACCCCAATATAATACAAATCATCCAGGACGAAATGAATACGAAGGAGCTGAATAGACACAGATGAATGTGGTCCATTATCCAAAATAAACACCACCTCAGCTGCGTTTGCACAGACTGCTTCGTTTCAATCCTGGGGACAAGTGTGTTTAGCAAAAAGCTAAAGTCATATTTCTCATGTAAATATAAACAAAATGTATTAAACCTCTGGACGGGGGCCAAGCTGAGCACACATCAACAAGAACGGCTGCAGGGCTCTGTGTGGGGAGACGGAGCAGAAGGACCCCCCCCTTACTGGCAAATCATCACCCCCCAGACTCACCAGGAAAGGTGACAGCATCTTAACATGTATAGCTTGGAGGAAAGACGTAACAGGGGGGATATGATAGAAACATTTATATACATAAAGGGAATCAAAACAGTAACGGAGGAGAGTATATTTATATGAAGATAAACTGCCACAACTAGAGGACATAGTCTGAAATTAGAGGGGCAAAGATTTAATGTAATATCAGGAAGTATTACTTTACTGATAGGGTAGTGGATGTATGGAATAGTCTTCCAGTAGAGGTGGTAGAGGTTAATACAGTGAAGGAGTTTAAGCATGCATGGGATAGGTATAAGGCTATCCTAGATATAAGATAAGGCCAGGGACTAATGAAAGTATTACATTACTGAGAGGGTAGTGGATGTATGGAATAGTCTTTTTTAGTAGAAGTGGTAGAGGTTAATACAGTGAAGGAGTTTAAGCATGCATGGGATAGGTATAAGGCTATCCTAGATATAAGATAAGGCCAGGGACTAATGAAAGTATTACATTACTGAGAGGGTAGTGGATGTATGAAATAGTCTTCCAGTAGAAGTGGTTGAGGTTAATACAGTGAAGGAGTTTAAGCATGCATGGGATAGGTATAAGGCTATCCTAGATATAAGATAAGGCCAGGGACTAATGAAAGTATTACATTACTGAGAGGGTAGTGGATGTATGGAATAGCCTCCCAGCGGAAGTGGTAGAGGTTAATACAGTGAAGGAGTTTAAGCATGCATGGGATAGGTATAAGGCTATCTTAGATATAAGATAAGGCCAGGGACTAATGAAAGTATTACATTACTGAGAGGGTAGTGGATGTATGGAATAGTCTTCCAGTAGAAGTGGTAGAGGTTAATACAGTGAAGGAGTTTAAGCATGCATGGGATAGGTATAAGGCTATCCTAGATATAAGATAAGGCCAGGGACTAATGAAAGTATTACATTACTGAGAGGGTAGTGGATGCATGGAATAGTCTTCCAGTAGAAGTGGTAGAGGTTAATACAGTGAAGGAGTTTAAGCATGCATGGGATAGGTATAAGGCTATCCTAGATATAAGATAAGGTCAGGGACTAATGAAAGTATTACATTACTGAGAGGGTAGTGGATGTATGGAATAGTCTTCCAGTAGAAGTGGTAGAGGTTAATACAGTGAAGGAGTTTAAGCATGCGTGGGATAGGTATAAGGCTATCCTAGATATAAGATAAGGCCAGGGACTAATGAAAGTATTACATTACTGAGAGGGTAGTGGATGCATGGAATAGTCTTCCAGTAGAAGTGGTAGAGGTTAATACAGTGAAGTAGTTTAAGCATGCATGGGATAGGTATAAGGCTATCCTAGATATAAGATAAGGCCAGGGACTAATGAAAGTATTACATTACTGAGAGGGTAGTGGATGTATGGAATAGTCTTCCAGTAGAAGTGGTAGAGGTTAATACAGTGAAGGAGTTTAAGCATACGTGTGATAGGTATAAGGCTATCCTAGATATAAGATAAGGCCAGGGACTAATGAAAGTATTACATTACTGAGAGGGTAGTGGATGCATGGAATAGCCTCCCAGCGGAAGTGGTAGAGGTTAATACAGTGAAGGAGTTTAAGCATGCATGGGATAGGTATAAGGCTATCCTAGATATAAGATAAGGCCAGGGACTAATGAAAGTATTCAGATTTTATTTTTTTAGGCATTATTTGGCTCCATGGTAACACTACCGTCTATAGAGAAGGCACAGATCAGGTGCACCTTAAATGTATAATTCAGACACCATTAAAGCTAACTTGTCGCATGCAGTTTATACCCCATGTAAGCGATGCTGTCGACCTTCTCATCTACAATTATTATCTCTGCCACAAAATACCCTTCTGATCTATACAGTTCCCAACATGATTAAAGAAATGTAAATCATCCTCCGCCCATTTATTTAGCTGAACCAAAACAAGAGGTAATATATTGATGTTGGTTGAAGACAGCGAATCCCCCACAATATAGGTGGGAAATATTATTAGTCCGTAGGAACCAAACGGACTAATTCAGGAGCCAAGTTTGGTAACATTGTATGTAAATCAATCCAGAAGTTAGGAGCCAGTGATAGAGGATTTTGGCAGCCGTGGCTGGCCTCTTCTGGGATTTGTCAAACCTCCTATGGAGGGAACAATACATGGGTCATGTGATTCTGGTCTAAAAACAACTGTACACTGCATTGTCTGTACGGCCTCTTCCTGGCTCCTAAAAAAACAAAACAACGATAGCCGGACCCCTGACATTAAACAGCCGGACCCTTCCCTGAAGTCGGACAGCCTGGCTCCTGAAGTCGGACAGCCTGGCTCCTGAAGTCGGACAGCCTGGCTCCTGAAGTCGGACAGCCTGGCTCCTGAAGTCAGACAGCCTGGCTCCTGAAGTCAGACAGCCTGGCTCCTGAAGTCAGACAGCCTGGCTCCTGAAGTCAGACAGCCTGGCTCCTGAAGTCAGACAGCCTGGCTCCTGAAGTCCGACAGCCGGGCCCCTGACATTAAACAGCCGGACCCCTGAAGTCAGACAGCCTGGCTCCTGACATTAAACAGCCTGGCTCCTGACATTAAACAGCCGGGCCCCTGACATTAAACAGCCGGGCCCCTGACATTAAACAGCCGGGCCCCTGACATTAAACAGCCGGGCCCCTGATATTAAAAAGCCGGGCCCCTGATATTAAAAAGCCGGGCCCCTGATATTAAAAAGCCGGGCCCCTGATATTAAAAAGCCGGGCCCCTGATATTAAAAAGCCGGGCCCCTGATATTAAACAGCCTGGCTCCTGACATTAAACAGCCGGGCCCCTGATATTAAACAGCCTGGCTCCTGACATTAAACAGCCGGGCCCCTGATATTAAAAAGCCGGGCCCCTGATATTAAACAGCCTGGCTCCTGACATTAAACAGCCGGGCCCCTGATATTAAACAGCCGGGCCCCTGATATTAAACAGCCGGGCCCCTGATATTAAACAGCCGGGCCCCTGATATTAAACAGCCGGGCCCCTGAAGTCGGAGAGCCTGGCTCCTGAAGTCGGACAGCCTGGCTCCTGAAGTCGGACAGCCGGGCCCCTGAAGTCGGACAGCCGGGCCCCTGAAGTCGGACAGCCGGGCCCCTGAAGTTGGACAGCCGGGCCCCTGATATTAAACAGCCGGGCCCCTGATATTAAACAGCCGGGCCACTGACATTAAACAGTCTGGCTCCTGACATTATCTATTATTAAATGGTTACAAACTCCTATTTGATGCTTTTGCTGCAATTCTGCCAACACAATGTGTAATTTTCATTCTCTCACCTGATCAGCCGCGTCTGGTATGACCGAGTCCCTTTAAAGAGAGGAAGAGACTCACGTATAACATGACATATAAAGCATGGCCGTGGTCAGCACTGGGCTCTACAGGCTGCTCTCTCTGTGCTTATTCCCTGACGAAGACTTGTATTGGGCCACACCGTTGGCATATTAAGACATGCTAATAAATGAACGCTTATTTATTATGCTTTCTTAGCGCAGATCCAGTTACACCCTGTTAGAGAGTTACACCTTTCTGTAGCCTTTAGGAGCCAGAGTTCAAGGTAAGCAGTGTAAAACGTTAGAAGCCCTGGCTGTGGGATTTACCAAACCCTATGTGTCTCGGAAACCCTGTCCTCCCTGCCTGAAACGAGGTGAGTTAACAAACAGCCGAGATTTACCAAAACCGTACCTCATCAGAGGAGAAATCCATCTAATTGCCGAGCTCGGTGCAACATGCGACTGCCGAAAAAAAACACAACACTGAGACACGAGCCGGACAACAAAGGTGTAAAAGAAACTCTCACAGCATAGACACTCCACGTCTGACAGTACCACGGCCGGCCAAAGTCCGAACTCCACTGACTCGGGTGTGGGAGAGAGAGATACACAGCCCAGGGCCTCATTCACGACACAGGGAACTGCAAACTACGGCAAAAATAGAGTGAAGTACAGCCAAACGGGAGCATTTCTCCATATCGGCCACTTTGGCCTTCAGTTTGAGATTCCCTTCTCATTTCCCTGCTATTCTCTCTTTCATGAATAAACTCATTAAGCAAAGGAAAGGGTTAAAAAAAAAAAAAGCAAACAAAGATCCACTGACAATGCAAGACGATTTGTGTACAGAATAAATGAACCCAACGCGTTTCCTGCCGTGAAAGGAGCCTTGTGCCTCGGTATTAGAAATTCCTAGAAACCAGAAATACAAGACACAGGGTCAGCTCTCTTCCACCTGAGGGAAGGGGGGGTCAGTGTCCTAATGATATATGGAAGGGGAGGGTGGGCCCGGGCTGCACAGACTATAACACGGGTGCAAACTGCACAGGAAGACATGCTTTGCACGCTCACATCAAAGTACAGGGCGGGGATCATACAAACAGATCCTAGAAATACCCCTTATTTTACTCAGCAGTGAACCCGGGCCAGACGGTACATCTCACCAAGCGCAGGTTTATCTACCATCACAAGGAGCTGCAATAATATTATACATCTTTAGGTGTTTGTTTTTTTCTTAAGCCAACATATATTTCCTAATTAATTAATACTCCACGATTATTTAGACAGACAAAAATTCATTGGACATACCGGTCTGTAGGAGCTTAAAGTGACGGTAATCACCAGAACATTGGATTTACTGTGCATGTAGAGCATAACAAATGATCTATACATTGTGTTAGCAAAACTGCAAGAAAATGACGAAATTAGGAGAAAAATGGGTTTTAAATGTCTGTCTGGGTCTCCTGCGTATGACATCACCTGGTTTTCAATGGGAAATGTGTAATTTGCATACCCTGCCCCAGGTGATGTCATAAGCAGGAGACACAGACATTTAAAACCCATTTTTATCCTAATTTAGGCATTTGCTGCAGTTTTGCTAACACAGTGTATAGATCATTTTCAACCATTGTTTATGCTCTACATGCACAGTAAATCCAATGTTTAGGTGATTCAGTCCATTTAGTATGGAAAATCTCAGGTATATTTAATAAGTAACCAAAATGTAATTATCCAACAGCTGCTTTACTAATTTGGTTCTGAAGATCACCAGCCAATAGGAAAAAATCAAAGAGTTTCCGTGACGGGATCAGATTGTAACTTTGTTTGTTACATTTTATGAACAGATTTGGTAAAAACACATATATTGATAAGGATTTGGTCACTGTGTAATCTGCTAATACAGACACTATAAAAACAAATCTAGATGTTTGTAGCGTAGCTAGGTAAGCAATAATAAGCAATAAAGATAAACATGTGTTTTCAATGTGTCTGTGTCTCCGGGTTATGACATCACCTGTGGTCTGATATGCAAATGTATTACTTTCCATAAGAAATGTGTCATTTGCATATCAAGCCACAGCTGATGTCATAAACAGGAGACAACACAGATGCAATGAAACCATATTATTATACATAGATCATTGTTTTAATGCTCTATACAGGTTTAGCAAAGTGAGTCTGGCTGAGTAAAACTAGAGTTACGAACCAATTCTAATAAAAAAAAACTGATAAAATAATCCAAACATATTAAAATACAGATATAGAAGCAGATTATAGAATGCAGGCGGTGCGGCTGGAGCTATATGCTATAAGGTAACACAGATCAAACCTGTAGTGGTGTGTGCAATCCCCGTATACCTTGTATATTTGGAGGAACAAGTGGAACGCGTAGGGGACAAGGTTCCGGCTCAGGATTTGGCTACTTGTAATGTATCTAGTTTCCCAACCTCTCCTTTCTTTACGGATCTCAGGTCAGCGAGTGGCTGTCATGCCGTGTTTGTGCGTTTGTCAAAGCGTGACCATTGTTGAAGAGTCAATGTAGACAGAGGCAGCAGGGACCATCCACCGGCTGTGATTGTGTTAGATGTTTGCTCTCGGGACAAATGTTTACAAAGGGGTTAAAATGACAAGGCCCAATCTCCACCACTGACACGCCGGTCAAAGGGGACAATCTGTCAGCTGGCGCTAACGGACCTGGGCTTCCAGGCGAGGCTGGGGCTTTAAAAGTTAAAGGGGCAGTTCCACCTTTGTGGTATCCGAAAACAATATATTTAGCCAACGCTGCATTATGTCACAAAGGAAAAGATTGGTTTTTATCAGTTTTCCTTCAACCATTTCCATCCCCTTATACTGCAAATAAAGTGCGCTAGTTATTGCTTTCCAACCCCTCGCCTATTGGATGTTACTGATGTTAGAAGCTCCGGTAAAATTAACATTCAATGTGAAAATAAAGGAGGGCTGGTACATGTTTTAAAATAAAATAAGTGCATTTCGGCTATATTAACCCCTTCCCGACAATAGAGGTACCAGGTACGTCACGGAAAAGCTGGTACATTCTGCATAGGTAAAAATGACAGCTAAACACAAACACCACAGAAGTGTAAGAACTGCCTGTATCCTGAATAGTGCAACATTCCAAAAACAGTCAACTTTATAGGGGGAATCAGATCTATGTTTTCATATTAAACATTGTATTATTATTTTAAAAGAGGAAATCCTGACTGACATTTAAAATAGTATTGCTTCCATAGGTATACACACAATACCCTCCAAAACCTTACCAGCTATTCGTTTGAATTAGCGGGGGAGGGAGGAAGGGGGATAAAGCGAGTTGGGAGAGTCACTGCTAGTTATGTTGTGTGCTTTAGATGGCTGCAGTTGACTTCTCAATGCCTTAGGGTCGGTTCTCTGTTACAGGCTGGAAGAGCAAGAAATGGATCCAAACAGCCAGTCTGGGAATAAGGTTTAAATTGATGGGTATATAATAAGAGCGCGGCGGAGAAGCCCATCGTAAAACACCTCCACAGAAACCTATTTATACTTCTGCTTATTAATAAAGCTGTTACATTTGAGAATTAGGGCTGAGACAGCAGCAAAGTGGAATAATGCTCTGCCTTGACTCACACGGAGACTGCATAATTAAACAGGCTCCTCACATGCTATTTATAACCCTTCGTTAATACATTTAATTGAGGCACACCAATACTTCCCAAAAGAGCCAGCCTGTCACCCCGAGGCTATTGGTCTTGGATAAAGAATGCATTGTTTGGCTTTACAGGGAAACAAACATTTCAAAATTAAATTTGGGTTCATGCATTTGAATATCCTGTTCCCAAGACCATTACCTGGGGGGGGGGGGGGGGGACGACACACAAATCAAGCCATTATTTGGTCTCCAAGAGCCCACGGGCTTATGGGGAAAACTCGGGTTTCCTAGCTGGATCTGGTCGGAGAAGAGTTCCTACAAAGTTTGCTCTTTGCCAAGTTGTAGGAAATCCTGCCGGGCTGCGTGCCCACCCCTCCGCCAACGTTAAGAGGGGGGAGTTTTAATGCTAGGTGTGGGCCATACCAAGTGACATTATCTGTGAAGGTTGGAGCTGGGCTATACTAAGTAACATTCCTTGTGCTACTTAGGTGGACAATAAAACGGGGCTATACCACGGAACACTGTGTGTGCAGGTTAAAGCTGGGCCATACCAAATGACATTCTTTGTGCAGGGATTCTAGGTGGACAATAAAACGGGGCTATACCACGGAACACTGTGTGTGCAGGTTAGAGCTGGGCCATACCAAATGACATTCTTTGTGCAGGGATTCTAGGTGGACAATACTACGGAACACTGTGTGTGCAGGGATTCTATACGCAGGTTAGAGCTGGGCCATACCAAGTAAAATACTCTGTGAAGTTTGTAGCTGGTTCGTAACAAGTGTAACATTTCTGTGCAGGTATTCTAGGCACAGTCTCTCCTCATGTGACCCTCACAGTCAATCAGGGGCCCTCACGGTCAATCAGGGGCCCTCACAGTCAATCAGGGGCCCTCACAGTCAATCAGGGGCCCTCACAGTCAATCAGGGGCCCTCACAGTCAATCAGGGGCCCTCAGCGTGTTGCCTGTCTGCTGTATCTTCCAAAAAACACAAATCTGCATATTGCATCTCATTTCATGTATGATTCATGGAAAACAAAGACAGTAGTGTATGTATATATATATATATATATATATATATATATATATATATATATCACTCACCTGAGCATGTATGTCTTATAAGGGTCTGTTGATGGACCAAGTAGTTATATACATTACACAGCAGTCAACGCACTCACATTATACAGGTTCCAAATCTCAAAGCTATAGTTATCATTGAGACCGATTAAAATCACCTTCCTAAGAGGACTGAAATCTCACTATAATTTATATATTAGCAAGCGAGGTGCACGGCTCCCAGCAAAGGGGCTTGAAAGCAGGGGAGGGGGCTGCTGACTGCATCTTCATGGATCTAAAGCAGAGTATATTATTAGCATGCATCTTCCATATTTAAAGACAAGCAGAAGTTATTTTTAATGTTAAACCTGTTTCTAGTAGGAAATAAAGCTCTCCTTGGCCCATCTGACGCAGGCCCCTCCTTCACGCTGGAGCACAGCGATGACTGATTGTTTTCCACTGTGGTCGGGTTGTGGTTTGGAGGTTTTTATTATGAGCTAGATTGTTGCATTCAGTTGAGCAAGATCTGTACAGATGCACACAGGATCCGCTCACATCTGGGCTTAGGGCAGAGGTAAATCACACAAGGATTACGCAGGGGGACAAACGGGACAGCTTGTCAGCATTTCTTGCAGCCAGTCAGCTGCTAACACAGTATTATCAGCACTGAATAACCGACTAATACTTTCCTCGTAGACAGTCAGAAATGACACACACACTGAACTAAAAATACACCATTAAAGAGACCATTAACCTAAACATATACTGACTATAAAATGAGCTATACATTGTATTAGCAGAATTGAAAAGAAGAGAAAACTGTCTCCTGCTTATGACATCACCTTGTGGCCCGATATGCAAATTACACACGTCCCATTGAGATCAGCTGCATCTGGTGAACACATGGCACAGACAGACAGACACACGTGTGTCAGAGGGATAGACCCCTGAGACCTCTGGTTATGACAGGGCCCTGGACCGTGTAACTCCCACTCCCTGCTGATCTCTGATCAATTACAGCAAAGAGAGACGTGAGATACAACACACACAGCAAAAACGACAGTCACACAGCTAAACCTTCAGTGAGGAACAAAAAGAAAATGCCTTACTTGCTAAACATCAACAGACTCCATAACACTGACCAGCAATTAACCCACACTGCAGGGCCCGCCACTGGTTACACAGGAGAAATACACATGTACATTGTGTGCCTGCTTCCTCTGCACAAAAAACTACACCTGGATCTGAATGCATGGCTTTGACAGCAGAGTTTATTCACAGAGGTCACGCATGGGCAAAAAAAAAAGTATCTGTGATGCGTAGACCGAGGACTGACAAATCCTGGGAGGTCTCTCTATAGAAGTTCCATTCGCTTGGCTCCCGATTTGGTCTGTCTGGCTCCTTACTTACAGAGGGGGAGAGAGACAGACAGACAGACAGACAAAGAGAGAGAGACAGACAAAGAGAGAGAGACAAAGAGAGAGAGAGAGAGAGAGAGAGAGAGAGAGAGAGAGACAGACAAAGAGAGAGAGAGAGACAGACAAAGAGAGACAGACAGACAGACAGACAAACAGAGAGAGAGACAGACAAAGAGAGAGAGAGACAGACAAAGAGAGAGAGACAGACAAAGATAGAGAGAGAGAGAGAGAGAGAGAGAGAGAGAGAGAGACAAAGAGAGAGACAGACAAAGAGAGAGAGAGAGACAGACAAAGAGAGAGAGAGAGAGACAGACAAAGATAGAGAGAGAGAGAGAGAGACAGACAAAGAGAGAGAGACAGACAGACAAAGAGAGAGAGACAGACAAAGAGAGAGACAGACAGACAAAGAGAGAGACAGACAGACAAAGAGAGAGACAGACAGACAAAGAGAGAGAGACAGACAGACAAAGAGAGAGAGACAGACAGACAAAGAGAGAGACAGACAGACAAAGAGAGAGAGACAGACAGACAAAGAGAGAGAGACAGACAGACAGACAAAGAGAGAGAGACAGACAGACAAAGAGAGAGAGACAGACAGAGAGACAAAGAGAGAGAGACAGACAGACAAAGAGAGAGAGAGACAGACAAATAGACAAAGAGAGAGAGAGACACAGACAGACAGACAAAGAGAGAGAGACAGAGACAGACAGACAGACAGACAGACAAAGACAGACAGACAGACATACAGACAGAGAGATAGACAGACAGGGGAGGGGGGGGGGGGGAGAAGGGGGTTTTAAAAAGTTGCTCGGTTGCCGCTACCCTGCGACACAGGAGATAAATTATGGGCTTTGTATGTAAATGTTAACCCCTGGCCCTGCCACAGACCTCCAGGGCTCAGAAGACTGATGAAGATAAATGACCAGGTCTGGCCAAAGGTAATGCTTGTGTCAGAGCAGGGTCCATCAATCCAGAATGAATTAGTCCCTGGCCTTATCTTATGTCTAGGATAGCCTTATACCTATCCCACGCATGCTTAAACTCCTTCACTGTATTAACCTCTACCACTTCTACTGGAAGACTACTCCATACATCCACTACCCTCTCAGTAAAGTAATACTTTCATTAGTCCCTGGTCTTATCTTATATCTAGGATAGCCTTATACCTATCCCATGCATGCTTAAACTCCTTCACTGTATTAACCACTACCACTTCTACTGGAAGACTATTCCATACATCCACTACCCTCTCAGTAATGTAATACTTTCATTAGTCCCTGGCCTTATCTTATATCTAGGATAGCCTTATAACTATCCCATGCATGCTTAAACTCCTTCACTGTATTAACCTCTACCACTTCTACTGGAAGACTATTCCATACATCCACTACCCTCTCAGTAATGTAATACTTTCATTAGTCCCTGGCCTTATCTTATATCTAGGATAGCCATATACCTATCCCATGCATGCTTAAACTCCTTCACTGTATTAACCTCTACCACTTCTACTGGAAGACTATTCCATGCATCCACTACCCTCTCAGTAAAGTAATACTTTCATTAGTCCCTGACCTTATCTTATATCTGGGATAGCCTTATACCTATCCCATGCATGCTTAAACTCCTTCACTGTATTAACCTCTACCACTTCTACTGGAAGACTATTCCATACATCCACTACCCTCTCAGTAATGTAATACTTTCATTAGTCCCTGGCCTTATCTTATATCTAGGATAGCCTTATACCTATCCCATGCATGCTTAAACTCCTTCACTGTATTAACCTCTACCACTTCTACTGGAAGGCTATTCCATACATCCACTACCCTCTCAGTAATGTAATACTTTCATTAGTCCGTGGCCTTATCTTATATCTAGGATAGCCTTATACCTATCCCATGCATGCTTAAACTCCTTCACTGTATTAACCTCTACCACTTCTACTGGAAGACTATTCCATGCATCCACTACCCTCTCAGTAATGTAATACTTTCATTAGTCCCTGGCCTTATCTTATATCTAGGATAGCCTTATACCTATCCCATGCATGCTTAAACTCCTTCACTGTATTAACCTCTACCACTTCTGCTGGAAGACTATTCCATGCACCCACAACCCTCTCAGTAATGTAATACTTTCATTAGTCCCTGACCTTATCTTATATCTAGGATAGCCTTATACCTATCCCATGCATGCTTAAACTCCTTCACTGTATTAACCTCTACCACTTATACTGGAAGACTATTCCATGCATCCACTACCCTCTCAGTAATGTAATACTTTCATTAGTCCCTGGCCTTATCTTATATCTAGGATAGCCTTATACCTATCCCATGCATGCTTAAACTCCTTCACTGTATTAACCTCTACCATTTCTACTGGAAGACTATTCCATACATGCACTACCCTCTCAGTAAAGTAATACTTTCATTAGTCCCTGGCCTTATCTTATATCTAGGATAGCCTTATACCTATCCCATGCATGCTTAAACTCCTTCACTGTATTAAACTCTACCACTTCTACTGGAAGACTATTCCATGCATCCACTACCCTCTCAGTAAAGTAATACTTTCATTAGTCCCTGGCCTTATCTTATATCTAGGATAGCCTTATACCTATCCCACGCATGCTTAAACTCCTTCACTGTATTAACCTCTACCACTTCTACTGGAAGAATATTCCATACATCCACTACTCTCTCAGTAATGTAATACTTTCATTAGTCCCTGACCTTATCTTATATCTAGGATAGCCTTATACCTATCCCACGCATGCTTAAACTCTATCACTGTATTAACCTCTACCACTTCTACTTGAAGACTATTCCATACATCCACTACCCTCTCAGTAAGGTAATACTTTCATTAGTCCCTGGCCTTATCTTATATCTAGGATAGCCTTATACCTATCCCATGCATGCTTAAACTCCTTCACTGTATTAACCTCTACCACTTCTACTGGAAGGCTATTTCATGCATCCACTACCTCCTCAGTAATGTAATACTTTCATTAGTCCCTGACCTTATCTTATATCTAGGATAGCCTTATACCTATCCCACGCATGCTTAAACTCCTTCACTATATTAACCTCTACCACTTCTACTGGAAGACTATTCCATGCATCCACTACCCTCTCAGTAAAGTAATACTTTCATTAGTCCCTGGCCTTATCTTATATCTAGGATAGCCTTATACCTCTCCCATGCATGCTTAAACTCCGTCACTGTATTAACCTCTACCACTTCTACTGGAAGACTATTCCATGCATCCACTACCCTCTCAGTAATGTAATACTTTCATTAGTCCCTGGCCTTATCTTACATCTAGGATAGCCTTATACCTATCCCACGCATGCTTAAACTCCTTCACTGTATTAACCTCTACCACTTCTACTGGAAGACTATTCCATACACCCACTACCCTCTCAGTAATGTAATACTTTCATTAGTCCCTGGCCTTATCTTACATCTAGGATAGCCTTATACCTATCCCACGCATGCTTAAACTCCTTCACTGTATTAACCTCTACCACTTCTACTGGAAGACTATTCCATACATCCACTACCCTCTCAGTAAAGTAATACTTTCATTAGTCCCTGACCTTATCTTATATCTAGGATAGCCTTATACCTATCCCACGCATGCTTAAACTCTATCACTGTATTAACCTCTACCACTTCTACTTGAAGACTATTCCATACATCCACTACCCTCTCAGTAAGGTAATACTTTCATTAGTCCCTGACCTTATCTTATATCTAGGATAGCCTTATACCTATCCCATGCATGCTTAAACTCCTTCACTGTATTAACCTCAACCACTTCTACTGGAAGACTATTCCATGCATCCACTACCCTCTCAGTAAAGTAATACTTTCATTAGTCCCTGGCCTTATCTTATATCTAGGATAGCCTTATACCTATCCCATGCATGCTTAAACTCCTTCACTGTATTAAACTCTACCACTTCTACTGGAAGACTATTCCATGCATCCACTACCCTCTCAGTAAAGTAATACTTTCATTAGTCCCTGGCCTTATCTTATATCTAGGATAGCCTTATACCTATCCCACGCATGCTTAAACTCCTTCACTGTATTAACCTCTACCACTTCTACTGGAAGAATATTCCATACATCCACTACTCTCTCAGTAATGTAATACTTTCATTAGTCCCTGACCTTATCTTATATCTAGGATAGCCTTATACCTATCCCACGCATGCTTAAACTCTATCACTGTATTAACCTCTACCACTTCTACTTGAAGACTATTCCATACATCCACTACCCTCTCAGTAAGGTAATACTTTCATTAGTCCCTGGCCTTATCTTATATCTAGGATAGCCTTATACCTATCCCATGCATGCTTAAACTCCTTCACTGTATTAACCTCTACCACTTCTACTGGAAGACTATTCCATGCATCCACTACCCTCTCAGTAAAGTAATACTTTCATTAGTCCCTGGCCTTATCTTATATCTAGGATAGCCTTATACCTATCCCACGCATGCTTAAACTCCTTCACTGTATTAACCTCTACCACTTCTACTGGAAGAATATTCCATACATCCACTACTCTCTCAGTAATGTAATACTTTCATTAGTCCCTGACCTTATCTTATATCTAGGATAGCCTTATACCTATCCCATGCATGCTTAAACTCCTTCACTGTATTAACCTCTACCACTTCTACTGGAAGACTATTCCATGCATCCACTACCCTCTCAGTAACCTAATACTTTCATTAGTCCCTGGCCTTATCTTATATCTAGGAAAGCCTTATACCTATCCCATGCATGCTTAAACTCCTTCACTGTATTAACCTCTACCACTTCTACTGGAAGACTATTCCATGCATCCACTACCCTCTCAGTAACCTAATACTTTCATTAGTCCCTGGCCTTATCTTATATCTAGGATAGCCTTATACCTATCCCACGCATGCTTAAACTCCTTCACTGTATTACACTCTACCACTTCTACTGGAAGACTATTCCATACATCCACTACCCTCTGAGTAATGCAAATACTTTCATTAGTCCCTGGCTCTTTTACTATAGAAACACAGTGATCCCAGATTTACTGTATATTTATATTAAACACCGGATTAAAGCAAAAAAATGAAAACCACAATACAGATCCCCCCTCCAATAACACATAAAACTGTGATTTGCTGTAACACGCCTGGTTTGACGAGGCGGAGATATAACACAGACCCCTGTCAGGAAGGACAGCTTGTTTGTCCGATTGGATCCGAGTGACAGAGAATGTCTAGCGTCAGACAGTAATAATGACGCACGTTTAAAGCATTGGGGAAAGAAAATGTACTTTGAAAGATTTCATCAATTTGCGGCCTTTTTAAATAGAAAGCCTTAACGAGAGAATATAGATAAAGCCGGACGCCTCGGACCCAATTCCTGGAGCCATCAAATTCTGCCAAAACACAATGTATGAAAATCATAATAAATTGTATTCTCTACATTTTAGAGACGATAAAGGGGGCAGAGACCTTTTTTATAAGGAGATCCTGGCATTCGCTGGTACGCCAACCTGCGTGCAAGAGTCTGGATTCCAATCTATGCCGGCGGCCTGGGTCGTTCTGGATTAATCCAGAGCCGGATTCAGGAATGGCCGCGGCACATGGACTCTGGCCAGGGTTAGAAGGAATCCCTGCCAATGTTTTAGCTGCACAGCTGTATTATTTAGTGTATATCCTGGGTCCCCAGGAAGGAGCGGTGCTCTAACCCCCCCCCCCCCCAACCCCGCTGTTTGTTGTGCAAGGCAGGAATTTAACACAAGACACAGGAATTCTTACAAAACTTCCCTAACTAATCAAAACACCCCTCACTATCATTCCCAAGGCAGGATCTGACCCCCCCCCCCCCCCCCATAGGAACGGTCTGTGCTTTAATACTGTCTCAGAACTTGGCAGCATGTGGAACATGATCGGACACGGATATAATTAAAATATTTCAAACTATGACATTTGTGTCTGGGTGACAGATACTTCTAGCTCTGTAAAATAATCCTTCTATACAAACAAAAACACCACGTTATACATATACTACATTTCTGAGCGGTGGGTTACCTGCTATTAGGTTTTGTATTACGTTAAAGGAGAACATATCAGGTTTAGATATTTGAAATAGAAATACTTTAATAAAATAATTGTGTTCCATACAGCGCTATCAGGGGGCGGACATGTTTAGAATCTTCGGTCAGTAGCTTCATCGTACCCAAGATTCTAAAACAATATGTCTGCCCCCTGACGGGTCTCCATTAAAGGTACTTTATTTGTATTCTTTTTTATATTGAAAATATTTACATCTTTCCATGAAACGTAAATAAAATGATCATTTTTAACATGAGTTCTGGTCCCATTCGTTCCCATCTATACTCGATGAAGCTTGTCCTGTGGAGTCTACCAGTGTGTGTTAAAATAACACTATCATTTTGGAACATGCTGATGTAATAGTTCCCAATCGTTAGCATTATTCATCACCTTGTTCCTATGCTGTACCGTTGTTATAATACTACGATTACCAAGGCAGAATGGTCATAAACCTACAAATATGGCGGCAACAGTCACCCAACTGAACGAAAGGCGGCATCAGCCTCCCACCATTACTGGTTCCCCCCGGCCTGCTAGGCACGCCGTGATCGGAACGATTGCTTGTATTTGTGTTTCACCCACCATGTTAGGGGATTTGGGCAGCCATCTTGCGTGAGGCAGCAGAAGCCAGGAAATAGAGTGTTTGTACTGACCGGAATCCGATATCATCCACACATTTTATGGGCTATAATGTATTTCCCACCTGGGTGTAAATGTTAATATTACAAATGCAGGAATTATTAGTTCCTACAATACACAGCTTGGATGAGGTCATTAGATTCTGCAATGGAGCTATGACATCATAACTGGTCCAGTGACTGAAGGATCTGGCCAACACCCAGTACTAATCACCTGCATTACACACAGGTTAACCCACACTTCATATTTCTAAAGCACGGGTGGAACTATATATGAAAGGGACCGGTTTATCCAGTCGGCAAAGTGGGAATATCCTCTGCGGGGGGGATTTCTGAGCAGGAAGCTCCTTAGGAAAACCCCAGAGCAGATTACTGGATTGTCATTTATTGGGTACATGGCTGCCCAGGTTCGATGGGCCTCCATGGCTGCCACGGTTCGATGGGCCTCCATGGCTGCCACGGTTCGATGGGCCTCCATGGCTGCCACGGTTCGATGGGCCTCCATGGCTGCCACGGTTCGATGGGCCTCCATGGCTGCCACGGTTCGATGGGCCTCCATGGCTGCCACGGTTCGATGGGCCTCCATGGCTGCCACGGTTCGATGGGCCTCCATGGCTGCCACGGTTCGATGGGCCTCCATGGCTGCCACGGTTCGATGGGCCTCCATGGCTGCCACGGTTAGATGGGCCTCCATGGCTGCCACGGTTCGATGGGCCTCCATGGCTGCCACGGTTCGATGGGCCTCCATGGCTGCCACGGTTAGATGGGCCTCCATGGCTGCCACGGTTAGATGGGCCTCCATGGCTGCCACGGTTAGATGGGCCTCCATGGCTGCCACGGTTAGATGGGCCTCCATGGCTGCCCTGGTGTGGGCTTTACACAGAAGGAATGAGACGTATCTGTGGAATTTCACCTTTTTGGAAATGCACCAAGGAGAATCTGCCTCCTACAGAAGCAAAGGCCAGCTATCCAGCCCTCACTGGTCACCCACAAGCAGGATATATAATAGCACACAGACTGTTCCTTAAAAGTGGAATTAAAGGATCCTACTCAAGGTCCCATGGTGAAACCATGCTACGAGTGAGCGACGGCTCTGTGTAAAGAGCAAACAGGAATTCGACAGACAATCACATGAAACAGAAGGGTTTTGTCCCAAATACATATTTATGTCCACAGTGGATGAGCCGAGGTCTGTTTAATAGAAAGATTGCATCAAGTGAGAGACTATAAATAAAGTACTTTATTGAGCTCTCTTTGCTCTGTAGGGCATTTATTTGGGGCATACATTTTGTTTAGAATCTTGGGTCAGATAAAGGAAGTTCTGACCCAAGATTCTAAACATCATGTCCGCCCCCTGATAGAGTTATACAGACAAAGATTATGAACAACATGTACGTCCCCTGATAGAGCTATACAGAGCAAAGAGTCTAAACAACATGTCCGCCCCCTGATAGAGCTATACAGACTAAGATTATGAACAACATGTCGGCCCCTGATAGAGCTATATGGAGCAAAGAATCTAAACAACACGTCAGTCCAGTGATAGAGCTATACAGACAAAGATTATGAACAACATGTCGGCCCCTGATAGAGCTATTTGGAGCAAAGAATCTAAACAACATGTCAGTCCCCTGATAGAGCTATACAGAGCAACGATTCTAAACAACATGTCTGTCCCCTGATAGAGCTATACAGAGCAACGATTCTAAACAACATGTTGGCCCCCTGATAGAGCTATACAGAGCAAAGATTCTAAACAACATGTCTGTCCCCTGATAGAGCCATACAGAGCAAAGAGTCTAAACAACATGTTGGCCCCCTGATAGAGCTATACAGAGCAAAGATTCTAAACAACATGTCCGTCCCCTGATGGAGCTATCTGGAGGAAAGAGGGTCCAATTAGAGCCACCTAACTTTTTTCACTTGTGCTTCTAGTATATAAGCAAAAAAGTAAAAAATGAGTGGCCCTAGTAGTGGGATAACCTGGCAGGTAGTATTTAATGTTTAGGTCAGTTTATACTCTGCTTCCCGAGACCATCTCTTTAAATTGTGTAATGAGATTAGGTGACAAGGCTGATTATTTTCGGAATTAACTTGAAACACCTGGAGCAGCTGGGAGCCCCGAGGGTCCCAAACTCAATGCCTAAAGAAGAAAGGGGAGGAGGAGCGAATGCTAAAAAAACATAGCAGGATATAGATACCCGGCTTTCAATGGGCAGGAAATGGACAGACAAATCCCAAAACATAACAATGAGTCACATAGAGGCAGAGGCTGGTGATGTGATGGAGGCTGGTGATGTGATGGAGGCTGGTGATGTGATGGAGGCTGGTGATGTGATGGAGGCTGGTGATGTGATGGAGGCTGGTGATGATGTGATGGTGACTGGCTGGTGATTTTGTAACCTTGCAGGAGTGTCTGGTTCTCATTAGGGGACTGGGGTTAGGTTTGATTCCCTGTGATGGTTGACTGGACAGATCTAACACACAAAAGGCACCAAACCTGTAATACTAGTGTGCAGGAAGGGAGAGGAGCACAGAGATCACAGGTCTCTTGGCATATACCAAACATATCTCCTTCACCTAAATCCATACATTATAGAAATGAAAACATTAGAACATAATATTCCCCCGGACCTGACCCCTTCTCCCAGAGCGGCTGAGCGTACACTGCCAGACTGGTAAACATTTTGCGGAAAAACTGCTGTATTTCTCAAAAGGAACAAAATACAATATAGAGAAGGTTTATACGGCCCTAAGGCAGTAATGGCTAACCTTGGCAGATGTTTGGGGACTACATATCTAGTGTTGTTCCCAAACACCGGCAGTGCCAAGGTTAGCCATCACCGTCTTTAAGGATGCATGCAAGGTTCGTTTTAGGGGTAAGGTACATTTGAAGAAAAAAATTTAAAAAAAAAGGTTTGTGTTGTGGCTTGTTAGACGATGGGGGTCTAATCACTCAGGGCGGGGTTAGGCAGACTTCAGAACTCCAGATGTTGTGGACTTCATCTCCCATAATGCTCTCACAGCAGCAATGCCAGCAAAGCATCAAGGGAAATGCAGTCCACAACATCTGGAGTGCCGAGGGTTGCCTAACCTGGGCTATAATTACGAAAGATGGAATTGAAAAATGGAGGCCAAAATAATAAGCACGCCCGAACTGGAATATTATTCGACTCGGCTACTTTGGTCTTAAGTTTGAAATCCCCTTGTCAATTCCTCCTTTCATGAACAAAGTCTTAAAAGTGAATGGACAAGTGAACTGAAAATATCAGAGCTGGACAGACAGGCAAGATGGAAACGGTTTCCAACTCGGCTAACAATGGCTGGTCTTTGCAGTTCACTTGTCTTTTCAGTTTGCGTGAATAGCCTCTAGTAAGCAGTAAATGTCTGGTATTATTCTGGGGGGTTTCCTGGGAATAGAAGTATTAAGAGTGTCACTGCAGAGATTAGTGTCATGGTGTCTCACTTCCTGCCACTCTGCTGCTTGAAAACAGGTTTTCCAGGTCGATCCAAAAATAGCATCGGAGGTGCTGAATGTGGGTAGTGAGGGTGTGAGAGGAGCAGGGAGGGTGGGAGAGGAGCAGGGAGGGTGGGAGAGGAGCAGGGAGGGTGGGAGAGGAGCAGGGAGGGTGGGAGAGGAGCAGGGAGGGTGGGAGAGGAGCAGTGAGGGTGGGAGAGGAGCAGTGAGGGTGGGAGAGGAGCAGTGAGTGTGGGAGAGGAGCAGGGAGGGTGGGAGAGGAGCAGGGAGGGTGGGAGAGGAGCAGGGAGGGTGGGAGAGGAGCAGGGAGGGTGTGAGAGGAGCAGGGAGGGTGTGAGAGGAGCAGGGAGGGTAGGAGAGGAGCAGGGAGGGTAGGAGAGGAGCAGGGAGGGTAGGAGAGGAGCAGGGAGGGTGTGAGAGGAGCAGTGAGGGTAGGAGAGGAGCAGGGAGGGTGGGAGAGGAGCAGTGAGGGTGGGAGAGGAGCAGTGAGGGTGGGAGAGGAGCAGTGAGGGTGGGAGAGGAGCAGTGAGGGTGGGAGAGGAGCAGGGAGGGTGTGAGATGAGCAGGGAGGGTAGGAGAGGAGCAGGGAGGGTGGGAGAGGAGCAGTGAGGGTGGGAGAGGAGCAGGGAGGGTGGGAGAGGAGCAGGGAGGGTGGGAGAGGAGCAGTGAGGGTGGGAGAGGAGCAGGGAGGGTGTGAGAGGAGCAGGGAGGGTGTGAGAGGAGCAGGCAAGGTGTGAGAGGAGCAGGGAGGGTGTGAGAGGAGCAGGGAGGGTGTGAGAGGAGCAGTGAGGGTGGGAGAGGAGCAGTGAGGGTGGGAGAGGAGCAGTGAGGGTGGGAGAGGAGCAGGGAGGGTGTGAGATGAGCAGGGAGGGTAGGAGAGGAGCAGGGAGGGTGGGAGAGGAGCAGTGAGGGTGGGAGAGGAGCAGGGAGGGTGGGAGAGGAGCAGGGAGGGTGGGAGAGGAGCAGTGAGGGTGGGAGAGGAGCAGGGAGGGTGTGAGAGGAGCAGGGAGGGTGTGAGAGGAGCAGGCAAGGTGTGAGAGGAGCAGGGAGGGTGTGAGAGGAGCAGGGAGGGTGTGAGAGGAGCAGTGAGGGTGGGAGAGGAGCAGTGAGGGTGGGAGAGGAGCAGTGAGGGTGGGAGAGGAGCAGGGAGGGTGTGAGATGAGCAGGGAGGGTAGGAGAGGAGCAGGGAGGGTGGGAGAGGAGCAGTGAGGGTGGGAGAGGAGCAGGGAGGGTGGGAGAGGAGCAGGGAGGGTGGGAGAGGAGCAGGGAGGGTGTGAGAGGAGCAGGGAGGGTGTGAGAGGAGCAGGGAGGGTGTGAGAGGAGCAGGGAGGGTGTGAGAGGAGCAGGCAAGGTGTGAGAGGAGCAGGGAGGGTGTGAGAGGAGCAGGGAGGGTGTGAGAGGAGCAGTGAGGGTAGGAGAGGAGCAGGGAGGGTGGGAGAGGAGCATTGAGGGTGGGAGAGGAGCAGGGAGGGTGGGAGAGGAGCAGTGAGGGTGGGAGAGGAGCAGGGAGGGTGTGAGAGGAGCAGGGAGGGTGGGAGAGGAGCAGGGAGGGTGGGAGAGGAGCAGGGAGGGTGTGAGAGGAGCAGGGAGGGTGTGAGAGGAGCAGGGAGGGTGTGAGAGGAGCAGGGAGGGTGGGAGAGGAGCAGGGAGGGTGTGAGAGGAGCAGGGAGGGTGCGAGAGGAGCAGGGAGGGTGCGAGAGGAGCAGGGAGGGTGCGAGAGGAGCAGTGAGGGTGGGAGAGGAGCAGTGAGGGTGGGAGAGGAGCAGGGAGGGTGGGAGAGGAGCAGGGAGGGTGTGAGAGGAGCAGGGAGGGTGCGAGAGGAGCAGGGAGGGTGCGAGAGGAGCAGGGAGGGTGGGAGAGGAGCAGGGAGGGTGGGAGAGGAGCAGGGAGGGTGGGAGAGGAGCAGTGAGGGTGGGAGAGGAGCAGTGAGGGTGGGAGAGGAGCAGGGAGGGTGTGAGAGGAGCAGTGAGGGTGGGAGAGGAGCAGGGAGGGTGGGAGAGGAGCAGGGAGGGTGGGAGAGGAGCAGGGAGGGTAGGAGAGGAGCAGGGAGGGTGGGAGAGGAGCAGTGAGGGTGGGAGAGGAGCAGTGAGGGTGGGAGAGGAGCAGGGAAGGTGTGAGAGGAGCAGGGAGAGTGTGAGGAGCAGGGAGAGTGTGAGGAGCAGGGAGGGTGTGAGAGGAGCAGGGAGGGTGTGAGAGGAGCAGGGAGGGTGTGAGAGGAGCAGGGAGGGTGTGAGAGGAGCAGGGAGGGTGTGAGAGGAGCAGGAAGGAGCAGTGAGTGTGAGAGGAGCAGCGAGTGTGTAAGAGGAGCAGGCAAGGTGTGAGAGGAGCAGGCAAGGTGTGAGAGGAGCAGGGAGGGTGTGAGAGGAGCAGGGAGGGTGTGAGAGGAGCAGGGAGGGTGGGAGAGGAGCAGGGAGGGTGTGAGGAGCAGGGAGGGTGTGAGGAGCAGGGAGGGTGTGAGGAGCAGGGAGGGTGTGAGGAGCAGGGAGGGTGTGAGAGAAGCAGGAAGGAGCAGCGAGTGTATAAGAGGAGCAGGCAAGGTGTGAGAGGAGCAGGCAAGGTGTGAGAGGAGCAGGCAAGGTGTGAGAGGAGCAGGCAAGGTGTGAGAGGAGCAGGCAAGGTGTGAGAGGAGCAGGCAGGGTGTGAGGGGAGCAGGGAGGGTGTGAGAGGAGCAGGGAGGATGTGAGAGGAGCAGGGAGGATGTGAGAGGAGCAGGCAAGGTGTGAGAGGAGCAGGCAAGGTGTGAGGGGAGCAGGGAGGGTGTGAGAGGAGCAGGGAGGATGTGAGAGGAGCAGGGAGGATGTGAGAGGAGCAGGCAAGGTGTGAGAGGAGCAGGCAGGGTGTGAGGGGAGCAGGGAGGATGTGAGAGGAGCAGGCAAGGTGTGAGAGGAGCAGGCAAGGTGTGAGAGGAGCAGGCAAGGTGTGAGAGGAGCAGGCAAGGTGTGAGAGGAGCAGGCAAGGTGTGAGAGGAGCAGGCAAGGTGTGAGAGGAGCAGGCAAGGTGTGAGAGGAGCAGGCAAGGTGTGAGAGGAGCAGGCAAGGTGTGAGAGGAGCAGGCAAGGTGTGAGAGGAGCAGGCAAGGTGTGAGAGGAGCAGGGAGGGTGTGAGAGGAGCAGGGAGGTGGGGGGGCATTTAACCCCGGGTCACACCGCAGGGGGGAGCACGTTTCCCTTCTCTGAGATCAAGGGATAATTTGTTTCCAACTCTGCTACTTTGGCCTGAAGTTTGAAATTCCCTTTAATTCCCTCTTTCACAAAGTCCTAACTCTCACCAGCAAGTATATGGATTAAATGTTTTCCACCGACCTGCGAGCCTGACATGTAACCGGCTGGTGACCTTCCAAACTAGCACTTACACGCAGGGGGCCGCACAGCGCCAGGAGCGAGTCAGAACCTGACAGGCATCCAGAGTATCTCCCGTGCCCTGCCTGTATTTAGAAAGAGATGATCTGTATCACAGACAGGCTGGGATTAGTCACTATGGGGATTTACATTATGATACGCCTTGGAGCTAAATACGGCTCATTAGATCATTAAACATGGTGGTTCCCTTGGACGGGGCAGATTAAACCATCACACAAAGGGGAATTTCCAAACGTGAGCCTCGAATGGCCCAAACATTCTCCCAGATATACTTCAAACTCTAGTATTTTGGCCTTAACTTTCCAATCCCCTTGTCATTTCCCTCTTCCATAAATAAAGTCCATAGATTAACAAAGTCATCCTTTGCTGCTTGCACATGGCCAGGAGGCCAAAGTGCTGGACCCCTGTTACACACATCGGGGGGGCTCGCTTACACACATGTAATACAGGCTTTAAAGGTATCTTGGGATAGAGTCTGATATGCAAATTACATGGTAATTGAAAAATGCATCATTTGCATTTCAAGTCACAAGGTGATGTCATCCGCAGGAGACTCAGTAAGAGTATCTCTCTTACGCTCTGCTTGCCAACACAACATAAAGATCATACTTTAGTCTCTTTCGTGACCGACTCCCTCTCAGGGGACGAGAAGATGGACACAGAGACCATTTACCAGAACCATTTCGGCTACAGAGAAAGCCTTTCCCAACATTCATACAATGATTGAGCCAGCCCATCGGGGGGTTCCTCGAAATCCCACGGCTGGCCCAATCATAAGCAGCCACTATAGAGGTGACGGAGTACCATGAATATTATAGGGGTGCCAGGATAGGGGTGCACAGGGAGCCTATTAACCCCAAACTGGCTAGTACTACAGTCATTCAACTTGTAATTACATTTCTAAGGTACCGGCACTGTACTATGTGTTACTGATTAGTTACATTGTGTCATGAATCACATTCTAGCAAATGTTACTGACAAATGAAGATACCATTTTAAAACTAAATAATCAGTGTAAAGGTTGGCAGAGCCAAATAGGAGTTCACCATGTGTGACCAATATTATTTATTATTCGCATATCAGGCCGCAGGTGAGGTCATAAGCAGGCGACGCCACAGATACAATTAAAACCATATTGTCCTAATTTAGGCATTTGACGCATATCTGCAAACACAATGTATAGATCATTTGTTATTCTCTACATTTACAGTATGAGCAGTGTATAGGTGACAACCTCTTTGAGACACACAAATAAAACCATCAGAGATAACGGTCCCTTTAAGGTAAAGTATGCTAGAGTTCAATCTCTGCCAGTGACAGCACACGCGTGTGACCGAGTCACGGCATCGAGGAAGTTTGTTATGTCAAAACATTTGGAACAGAAAATGGAATTGTACACAGAGCAGAAACTAGAGCTCGCCCAATGCCCAGTCTGTATAGACAGAGCAGAGACTGGCGCTCGCCCAATGCCCTGTCTGTATAGACAGAGCAGAGACTGGCGCCCGCCCAATGCCCAGTCTGTATAGACAGAGCAGAGACTAGCGCTCGCCCAATGCCCAGTCTGTATAGACAGAGCAGAGACTAGCGCTCACCCAATGCCCAGTCTGTATAGACAGAGCAGAAACTAGCGCTCGCCCAATGCCCAGTCTGTATAGACAGAGCAGAGACTAGCGCTCGCCCAATGCCCAGTCTGTATAGACAGAGCAGAGACTGGCGCCCGCCCAATGCCCAGTCTGTATAGACAGAGCAGAGACTAGCGCTCGCCCAATGCCCAGTCTGTATAGACAGAGCAGAGACTAGCGCTCGCCCAATGCCCAGTCTGTATAGACAGAGCAGAGACTGGCGCTCGCCCAATGCCCAGTCTGTATAGACAGAGCAGAGACTGGCGCCCGCCCAATGCCCAGTCTGTATAGACAGAGCAGAGACTAGCGCTCGCCCAATGCCCAGTTGGTATAGACAGAGCAGAGACTAGCGCTCGCCCAATGCCCAGTCTGTATAGACAGAGCAGAGACTGGCGCCCGCCCAATGCCCAGTCTGTATAGACAGAGCAGAGACTGGCGCCCGCCCAATGCCCAGTCTGTATAGACAGAGCAGAGACTAGCGCTCGCCCAATGCCCAGTCTGTATCGACAGAGCAGAAACTGGCGCTCGCCCAATGCCCAGTCTGTATAGACAGAGCAGAGACTGGCGCTCGCCCAATGCCCAGTCTGTATCGACAGAGCACAAACTAGCGCCCGCCCAATGCCCACACTGATAAGGATGCCCAGTGCAAAAAGGACAGCTCCAACTGCATTCATTGGGTGATTTATAAAGGTCCATTCTGGGGCTAAAAGATTCTATTGGTTTCCAGGGTGACTGCTCCACCAAACAGCACTGACTATAAATAAACTTAGTGGTGTCCAGCAGCCTGTGTGGAGCACACCCCCAGCCCAGCGCCAGACGCCCCTAGCCCAGCACCCCCAACATATCCGCACCAGACGCCCCTAGCCCAGCACCCCCAACAGATCAGAGCCAGGCGCCCCTAGTCCAGCGCCCCCAACAGATCCGCACCAGACGCCCCCAGCCCAGCACCCCCAACAGATCAGAGCCAGACGCTCCTAGTCCAGCGCCCCCAACAGATCCGCACCAGACGCCCCCAGCCCAGCGCCCCCAACAGATCAGAGCCAGACGCCCCTAGTCGAGCGCCCCCAACAGATCCACACCAGATGCCCCTAGCCCAGCGCCCCCAACAGATCAGAGCCAGACGCCCCTAGTCGAGCGCCCCCAACAGATCCGCACCAGACGCCCCTAGCCCAGCGCCCCCAACAGATCAGAGCCAGGCGCCCCCAACAGATCAGAGCCAGACGCCCCTAGCCCAGCGCCCCCAACAGATCAGAGCCAGACGCCCCTAGCCCAGCGCCCCCAACAGATCAGAGCCAGACGCCCCTAGCCCAGCGCCCCCAACAGATCAGAGCCAGGCGCCCCTAGCCCAGCGCCCCCAACAGATCAGAGCCAGGCGCCCCTAGCCCAGCGCCCCCAACAGATCAGAGCCAGGCGCCCCTAGCCGAGCGCCCCCAACAGATCAGAGCCAGGCGCCCCCAGCCCAGCGCCCCCAACAGATCAGAGCCAGGCGCCCCCAGCCCAGCGCCCCCAACAGATCAGAGCCAGGCGCCCCCAACAGATCAGAGCCAGGCGCCCCCAACAGATCAGAGCCAGGCGCCCCCAGCCCAGAGCCCCCAACAGATCAGAGCCAGGCGCCCCCAGCCCAGCGCCCCCAACAGATCAGAGCCAGGCGCCCCTAGCCCAGCACCCCCAACAGATCAGAGCCAGACGCCCCTAGCCCAGCGCCCCCAACAGATCAGAGCCAGGCGCCCCTAGCCCAGCGCCCCCAACAGATCAGAGCCAGGCGCCCCTAGCCCAGCGCCCCCAACAGATCAGAGCCAGGCGCCCCTAGCCCAGCACCCCCAACAGATCAGATCCAGACGCCCCTAGCCCAGCGCCCCCAACAGATCAGGGCCAGGCGCCCCTAGCACAGCACCCCCAACAGATCAGAGCCAGGCGCCCCTAGCCCAGCGCCCCCAACAGATCAGAGCCAGGCGCCCCTAGCCCAGCACCCCCAACAGATCAGAGCCAGGCGCCCCTAGCCCAGCGCCCCCAACAGATCAGAGCCAGGCGCCACTAGCCCAGCGCCCCCAACAGATCAGGGCCAGACGCCCCTAGCCCAGCGCCCCCAACAGATCAGAGCCAGACGCCCCTAGCCCAGCACCCCCAACACATTTTATTTCATTTATCTTTTGCATTTCTGTAGGTGTACACCAGCTGCTGTGAGCTACTACTCCCATGACCCTTAGCATTCCGACAGGAAGAGTACGGCTACAGCCGCAGTGGGCAGTGTTACCAGGGTCTTGCTCAGTGACCTCATCATTATGACAAATGTAAAAATAAAACCATGAATACACGTCAGAGCTGGTGACACATTGAAACAGATGGACAGTAAAATATTATGTATAGAGGAAATACAGACCATGAAACATGACTTCTACATGGTGCAAAAACAAAAAGGGGGGCAAGGAGTGTTACATTCCACACTCTATGACATCACCATGATGTATTATTATAATGGCAAACCTTGACAAAACTCTTAAATAAGATTAGCTCACTTATTTTTTTAGGTGATCTGAGGCTTTCTACCCAGTGTGAATCTTTTTAGGGCCCAGACGCTAATTCTAACGTCACAGGACTGTTTACTTGTAAGAAAAACGTTTTAAACATAACCCCCTATGTACAGAGTGCCGCCATCTTTAAATGCCGAGTGGTAAAGTGTCACAGAGGCACAGGACCACGTGGCTGTGAGGAATAAGAGTTTGCGATTAATACACTTACCGAAGCCGCTTGGTCCTCAGGACTACAGAAGAGGACGTGTAATCCATTGGGCTCCACATCGCTGCCACCAAAGTCATCTTCAGACTCCTCGAAGGAGGAAGCAGAGGAAAGTCCCGATGAGCTGGACAACTTGCGCAGGTACAGAGAAGGTACAGGTGAACCGCTGCAGCCACTGTCTGAGCAGGGGGATTCAGCATCACCAGACAGGGGCACGTCCAGACTGCAGCTGGTCTCGGAGAGGAAGGGAGAGGAGAGGCGGTGATTGGGCCCGGGGTCTCGAGTAACAATAAGCCTTGGGATGGAGTAATTGAGAGTGTCTTCAGCTGGCAATATCCTGAACTCGAGGAACGGAGGCACCTTTCTACCCAGGGGCTGGTCTATGGGGGGATCGGTTTCCGGTTCTGGTGGGGTGACGGTTAATCGCAAACTTGTAATGCCCAAGTCCCCGCTGCACAGCTCCTCGATGGGGCACGGTAAGGGAGGAGAGAGGGGTTTGGTGACCTGGCCAGTCCCAGTGAATGGGGTCTGTGCCAGACCGACACTGCCCAGCTCTGCAGTCCTTTCCTGGGCAGTCGCTGGGAAGTCACTGCTGGTGCGCTCACCATCACCCAAGCTAACTGTGCCAAGGCTTTCACCTGTGGAATCAGAAATGCCTGGATGGGTCACTCGGATTCCAGTTCTCTCTTTCGCTCCCTGAAAGCAGCCCGAGCTCTTTTCGCCTGGCTCCAGATTGATCATATCAGTCACCTCTGCCCTCCAGCTCTCAACCACACGACACGTTTGCAGAGAGTGTCTCCTGTGCTCTCTCACCCCTAGCACAATTGTCTCGTCCTCCGCAAGTCTTGGTGTATCTTTCTCTGACCCAGAGCAGCATTTCCCACCGGCATCAGTCCACATGTCTTCTCTCCCGGT